>OW240922.1:92512244-92630371 GCA_933207985.1 Pelobates cultripes | reverse complement strand
TTAATAATGGTGTTTAACCCCTTAAGGACCAAACTTCTGGAATAAAAGGGAATCGTGACATGTCACACATGTCAAGTGTCCTTAAGGGGTTAAAGTGACATCAACCACCACCGTGAATATAATGAAGGGTGACACAGGAATCAGTATGCAAACATTATACACAGAATTCTTACAATGCACATATCAAAACATATAGGCAGCTGCCACGTATAACATCTTATGGCTGGAATGAAAAACCTGTACATTTACAAGAAAGCTATGGAGGCCCATTGTGCTGCAGGTGAACTCATGTGAACTTTACAATTACACAAACACATTTCTGATGGAGTTGGCTCTGGGAACTGACAATTTATTAACAGCCTCAAAATAATATTAAAAATGATACAAATCAGCACAATGTGAGATTTAGCTTGTGGTCTTTGTCATATGAGTGAGGGGGAACCCCCCTCCGGCAAAACGAGGGGCATCGATTCTCTGCAGTTGAAACACGGGTACATCAGACTCTGCCATGTTCCTCTGTTTCTCCCTAAAAAGAAAAAAAAATAGTGAACTAAAATTCATGTACTAACATCAGTGCTCTAAGTTAGACATGGCTTTTGAACACGGTGACTACAGCTGATCTCTTACTCTGAGTTCTCCAAACTCTGGCCCTCCAGAAGTGAACTATGACTCCCAAGATTCTTTGAATGAAATAGATAGGTAGAGAATCATGGGAGTTGTAGTTCAGCCACATCTGGTGGGCTAGAGGTTGGTGAACCCTGTGACTTAACTAAGGCCAAACTAGCTAAATTGAATAAATAACCAAGATGGGTATTTTCACAAAAGAAATTCCCAAAAAGGGTTAAACGTCAGAGCCTTTAAGGACTAATAAATCCTTTAGAGACTAGTGGGTTAATAGTTGTGACTGTAGAATCTGAGCTAATTCAGAAAAAGCAA
Organism: Pelobates cultripes; assembly: GCA_933207985.1. Lineage (NCBI taxonomy): Eukaryota > Metazoa > Chordata > Amphibia > Anura > Pelobatidae > Pelobates > Pelobates cultripes. The sequence goes on along the minus strand of OW240922.1, from coordinate 92,629,435 downwards.
CATGTATTGGTTCTGTGGCAAAGCCTATTGTTTTTCCTTTGCAATTACTGTTTTTGTTCTCACATACTGATCTGTCTGCTCCACAAGGATCATTAATTTCTGCTAATTATCCATCAACTGTTTATTGTAAGTAGATATTTTATTGCCTCAGCTGCTAAAAATTTGCCAATGTAATCATTATTTTAGGTTTTAGTTAAGCTCTATGCTGCCAGCATGACTCTTGTAGTTAGTACTGCCAATCCCAGTCCCAGAGTATAACACAGCTTGTGTACTCACTGTCACTAATCACAGCTTGTGTCTGCAATGTACTCATTGCTAGCAATGTGCAGTTGGTGTACACGGCAGAGCTTATATACTCATTGCACCAATCACAGTGACACAGCTTCTACAATTCAACCAGGTACCGGGCAGCACTTAATTTCAATTTTCAGATCCTTCTCAGTCTAACACATCTGAGCTCCATCCCTCACACCCTGCTTCTTGCTAGTGTAACCCACATCCATTTCTTTTCCCCAATTGTTATGCTGTCCATTCTGGTTCCATTTAATTACAGAAGGTTTACATGTTTTATTATATTGACCCAATCTGACTGTAACTGATTCTAATGTTAAAGTGAATGGTTAAGTGGTATACAGATCCTTTGTCTTATAGCCTCTGTGCCTGAATTATAAATGTACTCATTGATGACTGTACGTTACTAAAATGGATAAGAATGCTACAAAGGAAATGTTTAATAGATAAATAAATGAGACAAGTGCTCATCTTGCTCTTTAACTGTCATTGATAAAAGGCTATAAGAATGTATATAATAAAAGGATTTATATGAAAATATAGCAGTATTTTGTCAACTATTGGGATCTCAACAGAGAGAATATGAAAGCTCTGGATTGTTCTTATCCTTTTATAATGATAGTTTTGAGAGATGTTTCTATCCTTTTGTTCCCACACATGAAATAACCTGCCACAGAATATCAAATCTGCCACCATCTGCATCAATTCACCTTCAATCAAGAAGCAATTGCACATTGTTAATTTAGAATTGTGCGTGTAACAATGTATAGATAATTGCATTGTATATGTCTACTATTATATGTGTAACAATGTATTTGCAACTGCTCTTCAGGACATACTTGACAAGAGAAATCTCAAGGTGTCCTTCCTGTTACAATAATTACAAATACATATATTTTTATTTATGCAGAATACACTGCACAGGGCAATTATGTTTGTCTCATTCATTTTGAAATCCACTAACTCTTTACTTTACGCCATATTCTTGGGCCTTACTGTACAGATCTGCAAAATATAAGAAATATTTTAAAAATACTGGGGACTATGTTAAGAAAATGGTCAGATAGCTGACATAGGTTGAAAGATTCTTTAGTTTCAATGTATGCAAGACAGATTTAGATTGGTGGATTTCATACTGGTGTCTTACATTCTTGAAGGTGGTTCTGTTCCCCAAGAAATGTGGGGAACCAACAAAGCAGTTCACATTTTTAAGCCAAAAATAACAGATCTGGAAAAAGAGCCGAGTTTTGGACTATTTTTGCAACTACCTAGCAACACAAATAAAGTTTTGTAGGTTGGAACATGAGAGAAGGGACACTGAATCATTAATTTCACATGTCACATGTGCCTTGTGAAATTAATTACGGGGCACATACTTGGACAGTTGTTCTTTGCGCTTCTGGTTAAGATATTTTTTCTTTATGTCCTGCAGCTCGTTGGCCAATCTCTCGATCTCATGCTTGTATTCCTCTGTCTGGGACTCATACATATGAATTTCTGATGAAAGAGCCTGTAAAGTAGCAATAATATTCAGTAAGGATTTAAAAGGAAGTTTTTACATTTTTGGCGTTAATATGCCCCTTTGAAAAGTAGCCATCGATACATCCAAGCCTCTATACATTCATACAACATACCTCTATCAATGTATCTGGCCATTAATCCCTCCAGTTTCTCTTCCCTGTAATCCTCAATCAGTCCATCCATCTATCTGTCTACCTGTCTCTCTTGTTGTCTTGAAGAGCCACCTGACTGGCGAAATGTATGTCAGGACTCTGTTTTGCCGGTCTCATGCGTTTTTGACAGAGACATTGAAACCCATTTTGATACTAAGCTGGCCGGCTCATGCTTTTTGACCAGCAGTTAGTATTTCCTTCCTGTTATTTGTCTTTCTTCTATGAGATCAGTTACTTTGCACAATGTAGGGTGAGTGTATTCAGAATAGAGGAGTCTCCTTGAGGTATATAAAACTAGGTGCCCTCGAAGACAAATATAGGGACACATATAGGGGACAAGCAGTGGTAGAGGGAATATTTTATTAATTATTCTTTGTATTCCTTTTTTCTTTTTTCTCTTTCTTTGCTGAGTTGACTGCATTGTTCTGCAATGTGTAAAGTGATCTTTTAGGCACCAAAACAACTTTATCTTAATTAATCAGTTTTGGTGTATAGGTGATGATACTGCTGTATCACTGCTCAATTCTCTGCCATTTAGGAGTTAAATCACTTTGTTTATACAGCCCTAGTCGCCTCCATGCATGTGACATACAAAGCCTTCCTAAACACTTCCAGTAAAGAAATATCTAATATTTAAACTTACTTTATTACACAGTCTGTTTGATTTCGAATTTCCTATCTACTGCTCTGTTAATAGCCTGCTAGATCCTGCAGGAGCCTTGTGTGTGTCATTCACGTACAATCTACAGAGCACGAGATAAAAACTTCTAAAGTAAGTTAACACATGATTGCAACAGGGGTGATGTGGATTAGGCAGGATAAGTAGAAATAAAAGTGATTAAACTCCAAAATGGCAGAGAATTGAGCAGTGAGACTGCAAAGGCATGATTTATACACCAAAACTGCTTCATTAAGCACAAGTTGTTTTGGTGCCTATTGTATCCCTTTAACCTCCCTCCTACTCTTGTCCTCTCCTATAAGACAATTTTGAGAGTTGTTGTACTGTCTGTATAAATACATTAGGCTGACCCTACTGAGTCTTTGATTTTTTCTTGAATAAGCATATATGTTTTCTTTAGAAAGAAAGAAAGAATAATGATGGATTTATGATTTACACAGAAGATCAGAACATTCAGGCCAGAAATATGTTTATGTTTCTTCCTATTCAACTCAGTGCATGTGCTGGTTGTGCCTAGACTGAAACGGTTTGAAATGTCAATTGCTAAATATAATTTAAAAATAAATGGAACATTACATGAAAAAAACAGGTTAAAACAAGTTATAGGTGATTGAGGGACATGAGTCTTTTTTCTTTTTTTTTTTGCAGAAGGGAAAGAATTAGATCTAAAATGAAAGCTAAATACTATTAAAATATATATATTTTTTGGTTTCTGTTAAACATAGCACTATTGAAAAAATATACATATAAGTGAACCAAAAAAAAAGGAAAAGGCAGTGTGTGCAAGTATTAAGTGCTCTTGTATTCAAACCATGTACAAATTATAGGATTTGGAAGAAATCAATGAATTGGCCTGGGTGCCAGGTCCCTCTAGTTTTAACCCTGCAGCTGAAAACATAGCAGTTTCAGAGAAACTGCTATGCTTCACTGAGGGTTAATCCAGCCTCTAGTGGCTGTCTCACTGACAGCCACTAGAGGCCACTTCCGCGATTCTCACTGTGAAAATCACAGTGAGAAGACCCTGGACGTCCATAGGAAAGCATTTAGTAATGCTTTCATCATATGGGCTGTTTTGTCTTGCCGCGCAAGCGCATTCAGATCTGACATCGGCAGGGAGTGGAGAGTTCATTTAACTCGGATATGCGTGGGTAAACTATGTGGCAGCTGTCAGCGCTTGCTAAATAAAAAAAGAATACATAAGACCCTCATATTACTATAATGGAGGTTTTAAACTAGATCTTTTAAACTAGCAACTGAGTAGTCATTGGGTGGGGGCAGGATGTGGACAGTAATCAGGTGGGTTTAAAACCTTCAATATAGCTATATGGGCACTTCATTAGAGAAGTCTAGCTCTTAACTCCTTATTCCCTACAACCTTACACTGCAGTCTCCAATGTACTCTGCTCCCTCCTCCCCTCCCATCCTCGGCAGTGCCATCTTAACAACATTATGAGCCCCCGGGCAAAGCAGTGCACTGGGGCCCTGCCTACTCACAACTCACAGGAATAAAAATGTAAATTATAGATAAAATGAACCTTATATTCTTTAGTATCTCCAACAAATGCAATACATTCATACAATACATACACACAGACTGCTGAATACAGTCACAGACTGCTAAACACATTCACACACCGACTGCTGAATACAGACACAAACACACAGACTGCTGAATACACACACAAACTGACTGCTGAATACACATACAGAAAGACTGCTAAATACACACACACAGAACAATGAGTACACACAGACAGACTGCTGAATACATACACAGTCTGATGAATACATACACACAAACACACACACAGACTGCTGAATACATACAGACTGTTGAATATACACACACTGCATTGAGGCGTGTAGTGTATGTGTTTGTGTGTACGGGTGCTGAGTATGTGTGTGTGTCGCGGGTGCTGTGTGTGAGGTGTGCTCTGTGTGTGTGTGTGAGGAGAGCTGTGTGAGGGGTACTGTGCTGTGTGTGAGTGTGTGGGGGAGTGATGTGTGTGTGTGTGTGCGAGGAGTGCTGTGTGTGGGGGGGTGCTGTGTTTGTATGTTGCAGAGTTTGAGGGGTGCAGGTAGCAAATGTTTTGTTTAATAATCCTATGCATTAATAGTCTTCATCCCCCCCTCCCTTCTTCTTACCTTTGGTGAAGGAGTAGAGGACACAACCAACCCTGGTAGTCCAGTGGTGGTATGTTCTCGTCTGACTGCAGGCTCTCCTGTCCTCCCGCATGCGGAATGCTGTGTGGAGCGTTGCCATGGTAACGAGCGGCAACAGTCCACGCAGCCTGCTCGGGGGAAGAGCAATCTGCTTTCCAGATCCCTTCCTCCGCCTCTGTATCCTCCCATCCTCTCTCCCCGACCGAAGGGCCTTTAAAACAGGGCCCGCACTCCATGGGCCGGCAGAGGATTTCAAAGGATCTCCCCTGTCGGTCGGGCGCGCTGGGCAGCGCAGTGTGCCCATGGGGAAAGACGGCCCTGATCATCGGGTACATTCTAATCACTGAAATCCCCTGCTTCTTTTTCTGTATTTGTCCCTTATCCCTTTAGATTATGAGCTCTTTTGGGCAGGACCGTCCTCACCTACTAAGTTTTGTTATAATGAAATGTTTGTATGGTTTCCTTTCGTACAGTGCTGCTCAATATAAATAATTATAATTTGGGGTTATTAAGCTGCTTTTTATAATGTGGCAGCTGGATAGCAAGTGCATGATTAGCCCTCGTAGCTGAGGGGTTTTACCTATTTGCTCACTGTCTGCTAGTTCTACCTGAGGGCAAACAGTTTAGATTATTTATTTTAAAGCCAGGGCTAGATTTGAAGCATCTGGGGCCGGATTTGAAGCATTCTGTTCCAGGTTTAGCTATCTGGGGATGTTTTGTCCTCCAGACCTAATTTAGGCTCAATTGCAAAATCAAGACATTGTTAGATAGCATGAATATTGTCTGGATTTTGCAGTTCGAATGAGTCTGTATGCAGCTGGATAGTTTTAGAGAATAACCCTGTATGTGTTAGATTCTATTATAAGCAAATTCCAGAGTTACTGTTCATGTCTTCTAATGGAATCTGGTCCCATATATTTTATGATTTTTCATAAACAAGTCATATTCTTTATCAGGGTTGGCCAAAAGGTAAATCCCCGGCTGCTGAGGAACTATAACTCCCATGAAGCTGTGTTGAGAGCTTCAAGGCTGGCAAAGCATCATGGTAGTCATAATTTTAAAACCGCCAGGGATTCACCTCTTGGCTTCCCCTCCTCTTTATGTGTCCCTTATAGTATTGAGAGAGCATGCCGTCTCTTAGAGACAGCTGGCACACACTCCGCAGATCATATAATATCTCGTCATGGCCCTAGAAATCACTCACCTTTAGCTGCTTTGTCTTCTTACGCAAGGTCTGCTGATAGATCTGCAGCTGTTCTGCAGCTTCTGGGCCCGGCTGCCGAGCAAGAATATGCTTCAACTCCACATATAACTTCTCTTTCTCCTGCCAAACAGGGAGCACACAGATCAGGAGGGATTTAGTGAGAGAAGGAAATACCCAAAGGACTAATTTATTCCCCTCTAAGCTGGGTGATGTTAAAAAGAAATGTTTTAAATGACCAAATACCATAAAATAGATACAAAAAACATCTTTGTAAATGCTCCGATTCCCTGTATCACTGTCAGATTTAAGGATTTCATTAATTGTGATGTCTTGACTCCGATGTCTTGAAGCCTATTAGGCTTTAGACCCCAGATTAATCTAAATGGGAATTAATCCTGTCTAGTGATGCCACTGAATGTCCAGATCTATATGTGAATTACAAGCATTTTGTATTACTTCTGTCACCTTGGATTAACTGCAGAGAAAATCAGCGATATAGAAGCTGTATTTATTGAATACAAGTCATTCTCATTCTTTATTTTATTTATGATCTCCGCAATGTGAAAGCGGTTTTAATGAACCTTCCAGAGACACATCTAGAGTGAGCCCATGTGAAATAGCTAACACAATAAACATATTATTTCAAATTATGCATTTTCACAGGGAAGCCTAAAATGCTTGGATAGTTCTGTACGATTATCAAGTAAAATCATAGTAAAGGTTTATTAACTTAAGCAATTGCTGAGATTTGAAAAGAGAACTGAACTTTTTAAACACTAATTATTATTATTGATTTTTTAAAGGTATATTTTAGATGTGTTTCTTTTTGCATTTAGAGAACAGTCCCACACCCCTTTGAAAAAAAAATGATCTTAATTCCAAAGCTGGTACAGACTACTCATAGCATGCCAATCTTACAACGGTGAGATCATTAAGACTAATCATCTGTGTCCAATTAAAAGCACTATATATATATATATATATATATATATATATATATATATATATATATATATACAGCACACATTATAATTCCAATGCATCTCTATCAAAATAATTGGATGCAAACTAGTTTGGGCCCATGGGTCTGTATATTTTGTAACTTTAGCTTAATGAAGCAGCTTAGTTGTATAGGTCATGCCTATGAGGTTTCACTGCTCAATTCTCTACCATTTAGATGTTAAATCACTTTTGTTTCTGTTTATGCAGCCCTAGCCACACCTCCCCTGACTGTGACTGACACAGCTTGCATGAAAACAAAATGGTTTAATTTTCAATCAGTTGTAACTAACTTTAATTGTTTGTTCTCCTGCTCTGTAAATTGATGTTTAATTACATACGAGAGGCTCCTGCAGGGCCTAGCAAGCTATTAGCTGAGCAGGAGATAATAAATTCTAAATTAAACAGAATTTGCAATATAGGAAGTGTAAACAATAAATGACATTTTACAAGAAGTGTTTAGGAAGTCTGTGAAAGTCACACACGGGGAGGTGTGGCTAGGGCTGCATAAACAAAGTGATTTAACTCCTAAATGGCAGAGAATCGAGCAGTGAGACTGCAGGGGCATGATACACCAAAACTGCTTCATCAAGCTCAAGTTGTTTTGGTGACTATAGTGACCCTTTAAGCTAAAATAGTCAAGCTTGAAAATTGAATAGATAAGCTGGACAATTATTACACTTCGGCTATTTTCTACTAAAGTTCACAGTTCTCTATAATTCCTGATTTAGTGAATAAATCCCAAGTTGTCAAAAAAATAATACAGAACAGCCAGCTATAACCAAAGAGAAATTTACTTCAAAGATTATTTTCCGATCAATTTAATCTGAATATAACCTGCATTTTTAGAAATGTTCATTAAACGCAGGTAAAGACCGGATGAAAGGGACAGGTTGAGCTTACTACTGTGAAAGCAACATAATGGATAAACTGAGACTTCCTCAGGCTATTTCATCTCAAAATAAGAGATTGCTGACAAAAATACTTACAGAGATCATACATTATACTCTGCACTTCCTGTGTGAGCCAAAGCATTAAAATTATTTGTGAGATGTTTCTATTTTGTGAAAAATTCTGGCACCAGGAGGAGGAGGAGGAATAAATAATGGAAAGACGTTGCTTTCACATACTGGAAATGAATTTTACCTTTGTTTTCGAAAAGAACTTTGAACAATGAAGCGGAAATCGCTTGGTTTTAATGCTCTTACTTGTTACAGTTTTCTAAGTGTCCTTCAATATCACCCAGAATGAATTGCGAAGGTAAAAATCCGCCAAACAAAACTTATGGTGAAGTATTCCCATCTCATTTGACATTTTTGAGTGTATGTCATGTGTGTCTCTACGTAGAGAGAACTGATGGACAGTAAAGGGTTAAAAACTAGGAAAAGTGTGAAGTAGATGTATTGGCGGATGAATGTGTTGATTTGATGAGTTCTGAAACTGTTTGTTAACGTGGTGCCTTCAGGTTTCGCAGTTCCAAGAGCAAATTAAAAATATTGCTACCATTTTTTTTCCAGGTGCATCTGGACTTAAGAAGGTAGAACATTGTTGATCGTCCCAGCAGTGCCTTGACTTTGTTGGAGACGTGGGACTGGGTGGAGTGTCCTGTATAGTGCCGTACTGGGAAGCAATTAAAATCACAGTAGTGGAAATGTTGGGTGACACAACACCCTTGCAGAATGTACTGTTACACTCTATTGTAAAGCGCTATGGAATTTGTTGGCGCTATATAAATACAATAATAATAATACTAATAATAATGACAGCCCCCATAGCAGCTTATTAGAAGTTGAATCTTCAATATCTCCTTAATGCTACCAAATCTTTGGTGCCTGCTCTCTGGAAGCAGGATAGTGCCCTTGCGATTGAACAACGAATGGCAGAGGCATTGCAAGCACCATTGATAGAGAATACAGCAAAACATATGGAGCAATGGCAGTCATGACTGGAGATTGTGGTGCTGAGGGATGCTGGACTGGTGGGCCGTGGAGGCTTAGTGAATGGAGGCATGCTTCTAACAATTCTATCTTTTCTACTAATTCCTTGCTCTTCCCTGAATCTTTCTTGTTACTTTCCTTTTGGCTTCTAATACTGTACCTTGTGGTGAGCTATCACTCTAAAAGAGGATGAGTGCAGAGGAATAGCAAAGTGCTGTGAGTCAGGATAAAAGATATGCTCTCTCTATGATACTGCTCTTGGGCTCGCTTGGGGTACGATATCAAGATTTTTGAAAGTCCTGCACCGACTGGACACAGGGGAGTAAGGTCTTGACACCACTAAATATGTAGTACATAGAAGCACGGTATTCAGTCTCTCAGAACATGGCTGTTGTAAAGTCTGATTTCTACAATACTCTGGGACCCCATCCATTGTGAATAATTGTAACTGCCTTTCTATGTGCTCAACTATAAGGTATGTTCATTGTCAATGCATCGATATCCCTGCTAGAAATGTGTAACTTCCAACATATTGAGATGCTTCATTACAGCAGATTTGTAACTTACATGCCTTGTTGTGACCCTGCGTGGTTTACTAACTTGACAAATGCCTCAGGACCCGTGTGTCCATCACATACTGCAATTGCTTCTCATATTTCTTGTATTATCCTCAATAAAAGCTTTGATTTTCAACAAAATTCTTGATCTGTAAGAAACTGGATAATGGTTTCAAAGCAAAATGTAATAAAGGGCTACTCCGAACACCGAAAGGACTTTTTAAGTGGTATCCTAGGAATGTAGTAAGGAGCACCACTATCCTAACATTTTAAAAATGCATAAAATGTAGGACCAGGGAACTGTGCACCTTATGACTATCACAGGGAAACTCTGTACAGTGGTCATCTCCTTGGATATTATATATTTTTCTACCCATCCCAAAACCTCAGACCAGCCCCTTCGGCTCAGACTCAGAGCCCCCTCAACATTAACCACTACATTCCTGGTAGAGATAGTGGTCGCTCGGTCCCTACCTATATCATTTTATATAGCGAACCACAAATGAATAAGTTTTGAATAGGAAAGCAGAGTACTTACTGCAAAATGTAACAAATATAGTTAAACATAATCCACCCTTATGCAAAATACACAATAAACAAATGGATATCAGCTTCCCAGTATGAAAGAGCATCGACGAGAGAGCATTTTGGCAGAGCTTGGGCACTTACAGTGTGATTGCACACTAGACTGCCAATAAACGACCACAAATAAACAAAAGCCCTTTCTCAAGATAAGAGCAATGTGTATTTCATGAAAACCCTAATAATAGTGCCCACTATCAGCAAAATGGGCAAGAGCCACTCCCCGCGGTGACATCCAGTTTGGTGCAGAGGTGGAATAATAGACAATGCTGGCAAGGCGTGAATGCTTTGAAAGGGCATGGGACCTGTGCCAGACTGTTTAATACAACACTTGCTGGGCGAAATGTGAATAGGGACAGTGATATACAATGGTACATGTTTACACAGTGAGGGCCCAAAGCAGCTACTTGTTTGCCCCACTACGCTGCTCAAACAAACAGACAGAAAAAAATGACCTGAAAAAACAAAATAAAGCTTTGCTAGAGCTCCCCAGCCAGTGATTCAGCAGAGGCGCGGAGCCCATTTCTCTGTCTGCTGCCACAGCAGAAGCTTGGATGATACCCGCTCAATAGTGCACTGTGGGGTTTCCATTAAATACTTCTTCATAGAATACTGCTTGGCCTAAGCAAATAATCAGACTCGTTCATTGTAAATCTCAGGGAGACAGGGTCACAAGGCTGTTAATAGAAAAGTGAAGCATCCTTAGGACAATGTATAATATAATAAGAGAATACTGACTCATGTAATAGCCTTAGAGGGAAATGATGATGGGAGTTATAGCACCAGGATAATGAGAATTTCCAATCCTTGTAATATAATGAGGGTTCAGAATGGACAATGAAAAAGGGAAAGAAACTATCGAGGTGTAAAGATTTACTGCTCTAATGAAAACTGAATGAAATATCATATGGACACAAAAATGGGATGTGCACACATGTACTGAGCAGAAGAGAGAATAACAGAAGGACAGACAGACAAGTAATGGGAAACACAGACACGTGGGACATTTGGGAATAGAATCGAATAGTTATTAGCCTTCTCAGACAATTTATGAGGGACACCAAAAACTAGAGTGGTGTATGTACAATAAGTAGGGTGCAGGGATGTAATGAGGAGAGGCACGGCCTGGATTTGGTTTGATTGAATCAATTTGCCAATTTACAGATAAAATCCATAAGCAAGGGAGCTGATACAGGTACGGCCACAGGTAACAAAGCAGACATAACTAGCCAAAATGAAATGCAAGAACAATTAATGCATTTTCCAAAACCCTACTATTGTTGAAAATACCTTAAAGTTTATATAATAACTGGGGCAGAATCACACGCTATTATTATGAACAAGGGGGTTAAAAGGCTCATATTAAGGGCTATATGTTAAATAAGTAAAACATTATTATGGGAGATTGCCTCTGAATTGTTTAAAATTATGATGATGGTGGTCCATGCAGTTTGCAAGGCGAACGTCAAGAGTGGAAAATTAATGAAAATGCTGCAAATGGCAGACAAATGGTGAATATCTCAAATTAAGATAAATGATATCAATCTGTGGCGGAGAAATTATCAATTCTTGGCTGCAGCTTGGCGGCCTTTTTTAGTGGCTGCTGATGAATTCAGTCACTTACATGATAACATGCAATTCCGAATACTGATCTGCTGGGTGTGGGTAGTAATTTGTAAAGTGATCAATACTGCTCATGTCTTGTATGTACAAATTAGAACTATGAAGAATAACTCAGCGCCAAGCTGTAATCCTTGGGGACTTGCAATCTGGTGGATGACGGAAGGTCTCATCTTAACGACGATTGATCACATTTGTACACAGGTTTCATGGCTGGAATCTACATACCTCATCCCTGTGATACTCCCACGTATTGTTAAAATGATGGTAAAGAGTGAAGTTAAATTCTTCTCTAATCACTCATAGTGGTCCTATCTGTAGGAGTCTTTGCACTACCCTTTACCGTATGCCACTGCTTTAAAAACTATTTGTATTTATTTCCTGTATTTCCTAATAGCATAAATAGTGTTCCCTTAATCAGACGGTTAAACTATTATTTCCTCTTCCCTACAAACTGGTATGCTAAGAATTAAACAGGTCATATCTTTACACCATATGTTCTGATTGGCTGGTGACATCACATGCTCTCTGCAGCCATTTTTTTTTAAAGAACACCCCAACACCATATCCAGTAGTTGTTATTGTGCCAGAAGTTCCCTGGTGTTTTCCCAGTGTAAGTGATAAAACTGTTTAAGAATGATTTGCAGACTTGATGCATAATAGGCACCTGCATTGAGATAAGCCTGGCTGTGCATGGCCGCACTCAGAGGATGAGAGATGGACCTGCAGATGAGGTTAATGGAGCTTAAGGACATTTCTTGCAGGAGTTTCCATCAGTAGAGGAGCTGGTGGTAGGTGCCTGTCAGACCCCAGGTAAATTGTCAAACCATTCTTAAATGGTTGACTACTTACAATGAGAGGGGACCAGAGCATTCCCAGCACCATAACTGCTGCTTGTAGTGTTCATTTTATCAGCAATTTTCACTGTTAGGGTTTTCACTAAAAGCAAATTAAAATCCAACTTCCCAAATTCAGGATAAAACAGAATCTAAATCTTGTTAATAGAAATGCGACAAAAGAGAGTGAATGAAGAAGTCCCAAAATGTCAACAATATGCATAGGCATGGATCAACACAAATATTTTGGAAATAATTAAATAAACATATATGAGTTTGTGCGGAGGTCAGAGTGTGGTTTGGTATCAGTACAGAATAATGGTGAATGCTCTTGTCACTGTAAGACACCGCCTTTACAGTACTAGTTTAGAATCACTGCTAGGGTTATGGGGTAACAAGTGCTAAAAGGTTTACATCAATCAGGATACTTGGGGCTGTAACTCCTATTATTTTCTGGTGCATATCGCTTGGCTGAGAGTAATAGGATTTACATAGAACATCATCTCTACAGGAATAGTGTTGTACACTGATGTACCCTATACTGTAACAATGCTCTCCATTATAAAACGCGACCTAGCAGCGATTGTGCTCTATTACAGCATCACTATAATGATGCTCAACATTTGATGTTTTAAAAGGCTGCGTTTTAAAACTGAATCCATGTCCGGCGTTTGAAAAGGTCAGTGGGCCTGCACAGATCGATGTATTTGCTGAGACGGTTTGTGTGTACTCACAAGTTGCTGTATTTAGAGATATTGGTGTGTGTGCTGAGATCAATGCATGTGACTGTACAATGACTAATCTAAGATATGTGAAATAAACCTATATTGCCGTGTTTCGGATGCACCCATCTCATCTTTTAAGCTCTGTCGCCACCTAATGCACAGCCTGAGGTTTACACCCATTCAGAATAAATAAAGCAGAACTTCAAAAGGAATTTCTAAATCTCTAAGCAGCAATTACCCGACAAGCAGCAAAAGTGCTGTTCTGGCACTGTGTAGATCAGGCTATTCGGCCTCTGAACAGTTGTTGCACTTTAAACTTTTTCTTTTAACCCTGGTTTTAACCCTGGAGACTAGAGCTTTATTTTAGCCTCATTTGTAGTATATATAAGCATGTAGCATCTCTATCCTAATACAATACACAGCCTCTTATACTGTTATTTTCAGCTTTTCTATTCCAATTGTGGCCACAGCAGGGATGTCCAGCCATGGCCCTCCAGATATTGCTGGACTACAATTCTCAAAATTCTGTCCGCAGATCTAGTCATCAACTGCTGGAGGGACAAGATAGAAAGGATGCTAGAATGTAATTCAAAGATTTTACTATTACCATGATGTAAAGTCATGATTTTATTAACGACACGGAGGCGAGTATTATTATGCATAATAATAGGAGCCTCTGTGTCTTAATAAAATAAGCAATTATTGTCTATCCCTACAGACTACAGTCCTACTTTAGCAAGGGTTCATATTTGGTTTCCCATTCCCCTAGGAGTCTTTCCTTGAATCTTCTAAATTATGTGTAACTAGGTCCTTGTTTTTCTCTTTAGCTTTATATAAATCTCACTTCCTTTCTCTGGCTTGATACCTCCATGTGTTATGCTTACCTGATTTGTAGTAGATCCTGTTCAGATGATACAGACATGGGATAGTGTAATGATACAGACATGGGATAGTGTAATAATACAGACAAGGGATAGTGTAATGATACAGACAAGGGATAGTGTAATGATACAGACATGGGATGGTGTAATGATACAGACAAGGGATAGTGTAATGATACAGACATGGGATAGTGTAATGATACAGACAAGGGATAGTGTAATGATACAGACAAGGGATAGTGTAATGATACAGACATGGGATAGTGTAATGATACAGACAAGGGATAGTGTAATGATACAGACATGGGATAGTGTAATGATACAGACATGGGATAGTGTAATGATACAGACAAGGGATAGTGTAATGATACAGACATGGGATAGTGTAATGATACAGACAAGGGATAGTGTAATGATACAGACAAGTGATAGTGTAATGATACAGACATGGGATAGTGTAATGATACAGACAAGGGATAGTGTAATGATACAGACAAGGGATAGTGTAATAATACAGACAAGAGCCAGTGCAATGATACAGACAAGAGCCAGCGTAATGATACAGACAAGTGATAGTGTAATGATACAGACATGGGATAGTGTAATGATACAGACATGGGATAGTGTAATGATACAGACAAGGGATAGTGTAATAATACAGACAAGAGCCAGTGCAATGATACAGACAAGAGCCAGCGTAATGATACAGACAAGGGATAGTGTAATGATACAGACAAGGGATAGTGTAATGATACAGACATGGGATAGTGTAATGATACAGACATGGGATAGTGTAATGATACAGACAAGGGATAGTGTAATGATACAGACAAGGGATAGTGTAATAATACAGACAAGAGCCAGTGCAATGATACAGACAAGAGATAGTGTAATGATACAGACAAGGGATAGTGTAATAATACAGACAAGAGCCAGTGCAATGATACAGACAAGAGCCAGCGTAATGATACAGACAAGGGATAGTGTAATGATACAGTCAAGGGATAGTGTAATGATACAGACATGGGATAGTGTAATGATACAGACATGGGATAGTGTAATGATACAGACAAGGGATAGTGTAATGATACAGACAAGGGATAGTGTAATGATACAGACATGGGATAGTGTAATGATACAGACAAGGGATAGTGTAATGATACAGACATAGGATAGTGTAATGATACAGACAAGGGATAGTGTAATGATACAGACAAGGATACCTGCAATAGGAGCTCTTTCTCCACCACTTCCTCTGTCTTGCTGATCAGACGTTTTTGGAGTGTTTGAATCTTCTGGATCAGTTCATAGGTGCTGGGGTCACTGGCCTGTCAGAGAACACACAGACTGAATGATAAGTAACATGAGCAATTTACCCTTCCATTTACAGGGGGCTGCCAGTATGCTATTAAATAGGGTGTTGCATGTTCCTGAAGACAAAACACAAATGGAATAATTGCTGCCGTCAACTACAGTTTAGCTAACAAACTACACCAAAAGCATCTTAATATTAGACATACTTCATGGTAGCTCCAACAGCTACACTAAATGAAAGTGTTGTTATCTAATGACTTCCTATTTACCATTCATATACACCACTCTACACTAACCAGATAATAAATAAAAATATTCTACTTTACAGAGGCTGGTCAAAATTCCACTTTAATGGAAGACACTTCTAAAACATGCATTGTTTAGGGCAGCACCATTTTGTTGAATTTGTTGATGCAGGTCTTAACTATACATCTTCAATTAGTACTCTCAGAGGGGGAGCTTGCCACTTATGCTCTAAAGCAGCACTGTACTAAAATACATTAGTTTGTGTTTGTAGAACTAAAAAAAACATGCTTTGCCAGTCAAAAGGCTGGGATTCTACCATTTGATGCCACAGTTTTAAAGATCTGATGCATCTACACAGTCTGGCTCTTAATCTCCAATTATCAATTAGCATATCTGTTAATCATTGGAATATTTATTTCAATAAAGACTATTCCTTGGTCGAGCAGCCCTAAAACACAAATTCTTAAAGGACAACAATAGTGCCAGGAAAACATACTCATTTTCCTGGCTCTATAGGGTCTCTAGGTCCCCCCTACCCTCAGGGCCCTCCTCCCGCCGGGCTCTAGGGGGTGGAAGGAGTTAAATTTACCTATTTTTCCAGCACCGGGCGGGGAACTCTCTTCCGCCTCTCCTCCTCCATATCACCATCATTGGCGCATTCAGCCAGTCCATAGGAAAGCATTCTCAATGTGAAAATCACTGTGAAAATCGCAGTGAGAAATGTGGAAGCGCCTCTAGCGGCTGTCAATGAGACAGCCACTAGGGGCTGGATTAACCCATTTGTAAACACAGCAGTTTCTCTGAAACTGCTATATTTATAGAAGAAAGAGTTAATCCTAGATGGACCTGGCACCTAGACCACTTCATTAAGCTGAAGTGGTCTGGGTGCCTATAGTGGTCCTTTAACTAGATAGTTAGATACGTGGTGTCACTTGTTAAACCAAGAATTTAAGGAATACAAAGTGAATTTCAAATTGTAGGCCACAATAGCTGAACTGAAAGCATAGCTGATAACAGCATCACCATTTATGACGAGTTTCTTATAAACATACAAAGTTCAACATTACTTAACTAATCATTTGCGTTTTAAAAGAAACCGGGGTACCTCTAGCTTCCTCCATCTGTGAACATTCATTGGTTTCTCCAGTTCCTCTTCCAATGCTCTGCACCTCGTGCGTTCCTTCAATAGTTCCCTCTGCATACGATACACCTCTCGCCTACAAAGAATGTCAAAGGTGCTTATTAGTCATAATACTGGAGCTTTAATCCCAGCAAATAATGTGCAATGGTCTCCAATAAATAATAACACTAGAGATTTAATCCCAGCAATACACAATCCACCTGCAAAGAATGGCCAATGGTCTCCAGAAGATAATGACACAAGTGCTTTAATTCCAGCAATACACAATCCACCTGCAAAGAATGGCCAATGGTCTCCAGTAGATAATAACACTAGCGCTTTTAACCCAGCAATACACAATCCACCTGCAAAGAATGGCCAATGGTCTCCAATAAATAATAACACAAGAGTTATAATCCCAGCAGTACACAATCCACCTGCAAAGAATTGCCAATGGTCTCCAGTAGATAATAACACTAGAGATTTAATTCCAGCAATACACAATACACCTGCAAAGAACGGCCAATGGTCTCCAATAGATAATAACACCAGAGCTTTAATCCCAGCATTACACAATCCACCTGCAAAGAATGGCCAATGGTCTCCAATAGATAATAACACTAGAGATTTAATCCCAGCAATACACAATCCACCTGCAAAGAATGGCCAATGGTCTCCAATAGATAATAACACTAGAGCTTTAATCCCAGCAATACACAATCCACCTGCAAAGAATGGCCAATTGTATCCAATAGATAATAACAGTAGAGCTTTAATCCCAGCAATACACAATACACCTGTAGATAATTGCCAATGGTCTCCAATAGATAATAACACTAGAGCTTTAATCCCAGCAATACACAATACACCTGCAAAGAATGGTCAATGGTATCCAATAGATAATAACACCAGAGCTTTAATCCCCGCAACACACAATCCACCTGCAAAGAATGGCCAATGGTCTCCAATAAATAATAACACTAGAGCTTTAATTCCAGCAATACACAATAAACCTGCAAAGAATGGCCAATGGTCTCCAATAGATAATAACACCAGAGCTTTAATCCCCGCAACACACAATCCACCTGCAAAGAATGGCCAATGGTCTCCAATAAATAATAACACTAGCGCTTTAATTCCAGCAATACACAATAAACCTGCAAAGAATGGCCAATGGTCTCCAATAGATAATAACACCAGAGCTTTAATCCCAGCATTACACAATCCACCTGCAAAGAATGGCAAATGGTCTCCAATAGATAACACTAGAGCTTTAATCCCAGCAATACACAATCCACCTGCAAAGAATGGCCAATTGTATCCAATAGATAATAACATTAGAGCTTTAATCCCAGCAATACACAATACACCTGTAGATAATTGCCAATGGTCTCCAATAGATAATAACACTAAAGCTTTAATCCCAGCAATACACAATCCACCTGCAAAGAATGGTCAATGGTATCCAATAGATAATAACACCAGAGCTTTAATCCCCGCAACACACAATCCACCTGCAAAGAATGGCCAATGGTCTCCAATAAATAATAACACTAGAGCTTTAATTCCAGCAATACACAATAAACCTGCAAAGAATGGTGAAGCCTATAATTCACTTGAGGAAGAATATTCCTCCCATGTACGTCTCTGTTACCCAGATGAATTATTTAAAAGGACAAGCCTTTGGCGCTTTTGACTGTGACACATTCCTCAGACTTCCTATAACTCTCAACATAGGCTCTCTGTAAGAAAGCTGAACAGAGCTTAAATCGAAGCTTTACGTTTCGCCTTTTTACAAGGTGACAACACAAGGACAGAGAACACGTGGCGTCACAAACAAACCTTCTTCTCTTAAACCATAGAATGGAGGAAAGATTAATTTGAAACTGAACCTTCTCATACTAAATGTTTTGTATGTGATGACAATATAAATATGGATTTAAATCAGTCTTTAGAGATATAGAGAGAGAGATGAAATTAGAATGTGTAGATATAAAGCCAAAACATGCATGAAACATTGCATTTTTTACAAAAATATTTTTTCCCCAGCTGTATAGTTTTCAGTGTTGAATGGATTCATTAAGGACTGTCACTTGAGAGATTTTCTCACATACCAATAACTAAGTAAATTTTTTTATATTGTGTTATAAATCAATTGTATCTCTTAATGCTGTGAATACAATATGTTGCATCACCCAACAATTTGCAGACAACAGGATGCCGTGAGTTTTCAAGCATGTGTACAGTATTTGTAGGTTGGGGGAGAGGGGAAAGAGTGCGCTAGTACACTTACAGAATCTCGCCTCAATGTCAGTGCCTTTACCTGGAAGCACAGCACAGGGAAGTGTGTTTTATTCTATAGCTGACTTCAAACCTCTTCCCAAAAAGCTTTGGATTCATGAGAATATTGTTTAAATATAACACTCTTAGCAGAGGAAACCATTGGGGGTTATGTCTAAAGAGAAAATCCAGGGTAGAATTCTAAAAGTGTAGCAATCAGTACAAGCATTCTACTGGTTTCTATGCACAACATGATGGAGCCAAAAGCATTCAATCAATGCTTCTCATCTTGGATGAACACAGTGACTGCATGCACGTACCCTTTGAGAAGCATTGGATGAGACAAAAGTCATCCTAACTGATGTGTTGATTCAAGGTAGGGTTTATGTTGCTGGGGGTTTTTTTGCTCTGTTTAGTTTTTTACTTTTTTCTTTAAAAAATTATTTAAAATAAATATATTTAAAATAAGCAGTATCTCCAAACACATTTTATTTATGAATGTATGTGTGCTGATGCATGTTTGTGCAACTTTGGGCGGAGGAAAGAGGTCACACTGCCTACAGCCTTCAATCCTTTAAGAAGTGCCTTAAAACCCATCTCTTTAGGAAAGCTTATGGCCTCCCAGGGTAACCTCTACCTACACACCTGTCTCTTGCACTCTCCTAAAGGGCAGCACCTTACTCTCTCCTCCAGCCCTGCTTCACTCCCACCTTATTTGATTGATATTTCCTATCCTAATGTGTTTTATACCCCACCTCCTATAGACTGTAAGCTCGTTTGAGCAGTGTCCTCTTCAACCTATTTGTGACGAAATCCCTGTTTGGACAGAGTCAGGGAAACAGCATTTTGTCTAAATATTCGTGTGTTTGGTTATTTCGTGTATTTGTAAAAGAGCCGAACAAACTCCCGAAGCACCCGACCTCCCACCAGGGTCGTGTGCAGCTCATTTACCACCCAGACCTTGCAGTTAACCGCAAGGTAATTGATGAAAGGCTTGGTGGTCCGAGTTCGGTTGCCGAACACGTGGCAGTCGCCATTTTAAATCGTCGAACACTCAGCGGTAGATGGTCGTCGACCCTCTGGAACTGTTTTCGGACACTTATTAAGCCGCACACCGCTGAAGCGCACCAAGTTCCCGTCCATTCGGTTAATAACTCCCGAAACACTTTACCGTTTGGGACTTTCCTATTATACCAGCTAGACCGACCCCAGGTAGCTGCAGTTATGGAACTCTTTTCGGATTCAATCTCCCGAACAACCAATGAACTAAAAACTTATTCGACTATATGGAGAACTGGGTTCGTGGGATCTGAGCGCTATTCGTCTATATTGTGCGCTCAGATCCAAGCTATCTGGGGGTATGTGGAACATGGAGACAACGTTCAGCCAAATACGAGTTATGGATTTTAATACAGTTTTGTCAAAATGTAAAAAGGACATGTTTTCTCTACCTGGAGATAATTAGGTTCTATCTAACCACTTAAGTTAATTATCTCCAGGATAGAGGGGAGGGGATGCACTGTTACTGTGGGTGTGTTTGATAATTGTATTGTAAACGGATTGGTTCTGTATATTTTGCCAAAGTTTTCCACAAGGTCCCCTGTGGGAGTTTAAGTGCTGGGAGACCATCATAAAAGGCTGAGTTTGGCCATCAATAAATCAGTTCGTTTTACCCCTTTATGAAGTCTTGACTCATGTTTGGGGGAATTGGGAGCTATAATCACTACTTTGTTATTATTCTACTGGGAGTTCGGGAGAAGCTGCAAGGATCGGTACTACAGAGATAACAGGATCCTTTACACTATTGTTCCTGTGAGTTTTCTTGTAATTGTCCTATTTATAGTTAAACCTCCCCTCTCATAATATTGTAAAGCGCTATGGAATATGTTGGCGCTATATAAATGGCAATAATAATAATAATAACTGGCTTTTACACGTTTTCTTTTGAAGCAAAGAAAGCCGCCGCTACATTTGGGCTCATTTACTCCCAAAAAGCATCCCATGAGCGGAGGAATTGGATTCACTTGAAACTCTGGTTAAAACATTTCTTATATTGCATGAAGACCATTGGTTGATATTAAGTACCTTAAAGCCAGATCAGATTTTGGAAATAAAACAAATAGTTTGTCCTGTTGCTTTCTGTTTGTTTGCACAGATTTACTCCAGTTTTGCTTATACAAATTATATTTAAGAGATCTACTGACATTTTTACCTCAGATCGTCCACGTTTGTGACAGTCTTTGTGAGGATTCCTTTCTCCCGCCTCAGTTTCTTGATTTCCAGCTTAAGAAGCCGAATGTCCTCCACTCTCTGCTTGTACTGACTCTCGCCTTTGTTTAAAATGGACTCGTGGATTTTGATCTTTTCGTAGAGTAAAGCCAGTTCATCATTTCTGCGCACCAGCTGCGTACCCAGAATATCCCTCTCACTTATAACCTAGACGGGTGCACAACGGTGACAAACATTTAATATAAGACAATATGGCTCACGGAGACAAAACACAGCAAAAGGATCCATATTAATTAGCTCAGACTGTCTCTTATGGATACAAAACATCTGCATCTTACAAAATGAGCTTTAATTTCAACGATAATGAAATCGTTGTCAGGAGAAGTACCGTAGCTTGTTCAGAACTGTCTGCATATTAAATAAATGAGAGGAAACACATCACTTTGGAAATCCACAAAGGGTTCCTGAATACAAAGCAGTCTCTAAACCTAGTTAAGTGCAGCACAAGCCTAAAGTAATGAATACAGTGGATCTGTTGCTTATTAAAAACTAACTACAATTTAGAAATAGTTAATAATTTATTTATAATTAGTTATAGCTTTATTAATTTATTTATAAGCAGTTGTGCTATTGTGTCTGGTTATTCTGAAAGTCAGTGTTTATTATATTTGGATTTCCATCCAACACAATCTCTTATATTAACAACTCAACGCATTCTGACTTATTTAGAATTAGGCTTTACTATAACTTTGTCTAGATAAACTAAATTCTTTACAAATTTACAGCTGCTCTTATGTATTTTGGAGGAAAAAAAAATCTATTAGACTATACTGCTGTTTGAGAAGTAAAAATACTCAGGGCCGAATGCCATTAAATTCTTGCCTGGTCAAGCTCTTTCTTCTGTCTTATTCGGTCTGCGTCCGCCTCAGCGATTATCTTTAACAGTTTCCGTTCTTCAGCTTCCTGATTTTCGATGAACTGTTTTGCCTCAATACTTTGCTGCACCATCCTCTGTAGCTCAGCCTGTAACATTATAGAGGGGACAGTAACAGTATATGCATACAATCACGCAGTACAATGGAGAAACGTTTGCACCATAAAAAAGTTAAAGGAACCTGTATGCTTTGGGTAAAAGAGGGCGATAGGAAGAAGACACATTTATAACAAAGGCTTAATGGCCTGTGAAAAATATCTGCATCCAAGTAGGAAAAGTTCCTGCTGCATTCTAAATATATTAATTTATCATCTTAATTCACTCTTCTGCTTATCTCTTTTTCAACTGGTCACAAATAATAATAATAAAGGCAAGGAGAATAGCAATAATACAACAAAAATAATGCTGTATGGCGATGTGTTTAGTCATTAAATCAAGAATTACAGAGAAGGGACAAATTGGGGGGGGGGATCAAACTCTGTTCTTTTTCATACGTAGCTAGTTTGGCCACACATTCACAATTCAGTGGTCTGTTCTTCACAAATTTCCACTTAAGAAATCTTCAAGTATTTATCTGGCTGCCAGTCGTGGTTTGCAAAGCATGGCCAGTAGCAGGTTAATGGGATATGTACTGCGGCGTCAAGTCGTACCAGGATGCTTCCTGGAATACAGTTCTGCCAGAAATACAAGATTATTGCTAAAATAGAGCAATTACCAAAAAGAGCTGACCACCTTGAAGCCATTAATTAACTACTGCTACGTTACCTAACCTTGGCACTCCCCATAGATATGTCGGGCTAGGAATTTAGTTAATAAACAATGACGACATTAATGACAGCCATCATATCTTATTGGGTAAGTTAAATATATCACATGCTTTCATATTAAATGGACAACATGTCCATTATCAATGCAGGAGCTGCATGGACATAGATGACAATTAAATAGAAATTAAATGTTAGATTGTTTGTACAATCAATCTTCTGATTGCACCTGGTTTTAATCTTTGGTAGACAAAGAGCAGGGCCGGCGCGTCCATAAGGCGGCACAGGCG
Source organism: Pelobates cultripes (assembly GCA_933207985.1). NCBI lineage: Eukaryota > Metazoa > Chordata > Amphibia > Anura > Pelobatidae > Pelobates > Pelobates cultripes. The sequence goes on along the minus strand of OW240922.1, from coordinate 92,606,111 downwards.
GTCGCCTTAGGGCGCACTGGCTCTGGGGGCGCAATATTTCAGTGACCGGCAGGAGGGAAGCTCTCCCTCCTGCCAGGCCACCATCTGGACCTCTGGCGCAGCAGTGGTGTGATCAGAGGCGGCGAGGGAGCTCTAATCTCCCCGCTCTTCTCCCTCGCGTGCCTTTTGGTGATGCCGCGGGAGCCGGAATATGACGTCATATTCCTGCTCCCAGCATCAGCTTGCAGCCTGCGAGGGAGCAGAGCGGGGAGATTAGAGCTCCCCTGCCGCCTCTTATCACACCACTGCCGCATGCCGCCCAGCAGCCCCAGGGAATGATCCATCATCCACACCAGCTCTCCAGGTAGGGAGGCTGGGTGGAAAATGCTTATTTATAAAATTATAATTAGTGAATGTATGTGATGTGTATCTGTGAGTGACAGAGTTTGTGTGTCTGTGAGTGACAGAGTTTGTGTCTGTGAGTGACAGAGTGTGTGTGTGTCTGTGAGTGACAGTGTGTGTGTCTGTGAGTGACAGTGTTTGTGTGTCTGTGAGTGACAGTGTGTGTGTCTGTGAGTGACAGAGTGTGTGTGTCTGTGAGTGACAGTGTGTGTGTGTCTGTGAGTGACAGAGTGTGTGTGTCTGTGAGTGACAGTGTGTGTGTGTCTGTGAGTGACTGAGTGTGTGTGTCTGAGTGACTGAATGTGTGAGTGACAGTATGTGTCAGTGTGTGCATCTGTGTGTGTGTGTCTGTGAGTGACAGCGTGTGTGTCTGTAAGTGACTGAGTGTGTGTGTGAGTGACAGTGTGTGTGAGTGTGTGCGTCTGTGTGTCTGTGAGTAATTGTATGAGTGTGTGTGCATGTGAGTATGTGTGTGCATGTGTGCATGTGAGTGTATGAGTGTGTCTATCAGTGTATGATGAGTGTGTTTGTCAGTGTATGAGTGTGTCTGTCAAATCAGTGAGAGTATGTTTGTCATTGAGTCTGTGTGTGACTATCAGTGTGTCTGTCAATGAGTGTATGATGAGTGTGTTTGTCAGTGTATGATTGTGTGTCTGTCAAATCAGTGAGAGTATGTTTGTCATTGAGTCTGTGTATGACTATCAGTGTGTCTGTCAATGAGTGTCAATTAGTGTGTGTCTGTCAGTGTGTGTGTGTCAATGAATGAGTGTGTGTCAGATGAATGAGTCTGTGTCTGTCAGTGACGTCTGTGTGTTTGTCATTGAGTGTGTGGCTGTCAGTGTGTATACACCACTGAGTGTAGCGTTGCGGAGCATGGTACAGGAGCTTCTGTTTCCTGTACCTGGCCAGACTGACAGGAGGTTCTCACTGAGAGAGCACTCACTGTCAGTCCGGCCAGGTACACTAAACTGAAGCTCCTGTAGGGGATCTGCTCCGCTCGGCAATGCAACAATAGAGGTAGGAGGCATACCAGGAAGGGGAGTGTGACCACTAAAGGGGTGTGGGGTGCACCAAGGGACAGGGAGGGAATGGGAGAGAAACACCAAGGGACAGGGAAAAGAGGGGGGAGGGGAGAAGAACACTAAGGGACAGGGAAGGGAGGGGACCACTAATCAGGAAGGGGAGAGGGGCTGGTTAAGAGGCACATAGGTGAAGATGTTTTTTTTGGGGGTGGGGGGAGGCGGAAAAATGCATCTTCGCCTATGTACCCAAAAATCCTTGCACCGGCCCTGACAAAGAGTGAATACTTTAAGAACAAATGTAGCATTGTAAGTTCATAATAAGAAGAGTATTGTCAGAGAGTAAAGAATATTATTAAAGCCAGGGAATGACAAACCACAGGAGCCACAGACATGACTCCTAACTAGGGTACTTCTGGAACTTCACTATCTGGAGTATTTTATGCGAACTCTGTGAATGTTTATCTTTCTGAGCTCTCAATAAAATACCTAATATGTCTGTATTCATATTTGTCAAACCTCCTTGATTTAACCTTTGGATCTTTTTTATATATACTGTTTATCTCTCACTGGCATCGAAAAGATGAAAGACATTAAACAAACGAGGCCTCAGAGCCGCACACAGCCTGGTTTCCAGGATATCTATGCTTAAAAACCAATCCGTTTCAGTTATTAGGCTCACCAACTTTAATCATGGATCTCTAGAAATCCAAACATGTGTGAATCCTTCAAAGACTGCATTTAACCCCTTAAGGACCAAACTTATGGAATAAAAGGCAATCATGACATGTCACACATGTCATGTGTCCTTAAAGGGTTAAGCTTCCCTGGCTTTATAGAGTTTTATGTCATGTGACATAAAAGTAATTTTAAAAGTCTTTTTTCCAAAGCTTGGGAACCTGTATATGTAAAAACTACTAAAAAAAAAAAAAAGTACACAGCCTTTCACAGACATATAAAAGTTCAAGTCTATGCCATGTTAGGGATCATTGATAAGACCAATGGATAGCAATGCAATGCACAAGCACCTCTAGAACTCATAGAGTTAAAAGAAAAAAGTTTACCTGGCGTCCAGTCTTTGCACCAGTCAATACAGTGCACAGCACTATAATATGCAGGTGACAGACTTCAGACCCCTGGGGGTTTGTGACTAATATCCTGCTGAGTCGTGGACATATACCGTGTTAAATAATTGAGCAGTCGAAGCTCTCTTGTCAGTCCGATCGTTGGCAACTTCCAGGATTGTAGACAAAATGAGGAGCTTGTAAAGCAAAACTGTCTCAGGTTTAAAATTAGGCACTGAGTAGAACCTCAGTGAATATGACAAGTGTGCTACGTGACGGAGACATGCGTTTAAAATCATCAATCGTTTCTCTCTCTCATGGATCAATCAGTAATCAGTTATAAGTGCGGTGTATCTCTGACAAGTAAAAGCTCAGAGGCAGGAGAGGACAGGCGAGTGAAAAAAGAACACAGAAAAATATGCTACTATTATACTTAACAAAAGTCAGAATTAAGGCTGCCTGTAGCATATTAATTTGTGGTTTACTGAATAATCCTATGTGTCATAAAATAAATGTTGCTGATGAAATAATGTTTACAATAATGAATCCAAATAATATTTCAATTGTATTACCTCATAGAATGAGAGATAAACACAAGCAATGCGTATATAAAGCAACATAGAAAAGTCACAAAAAGTAAGAAATCCAAATCTATATTATTAAAAAAAAAAAACACACATTTTACAATTTATTAAACTGTACTTGGAATAAAAAAAGGATAATAAAGGAAATATATGGTAAATTCCATTTAAGTGAGATGTCTGCACAATTCATAAACTGGCTTTTAGCTATGAGTTAAGCTATTATATGTGTATATATATATATATATATATATATATATAATGCGACAGACTGTCCTGCTTAGCCAGATCATATGATGGAAATGAGTCTGACTCCAGAGAATCCTGGCAGCGTTCCCCAGGAGCATCATGGAAGGGTCTCTGCACCTAGACCAAGAGGTGCTCTGGAGGTAAGTATGTTTCATACTTACCTGAAATGAACTTCTCACTTCCGTGACTGCATTAATATTGGGATGAGGGAATTATCACATTAAACATTATCACAGTCAGAAGAGTGACAGTGCCACTTTAATAGCTTTCCTGTGGGGAGCCCTAATGACTCAAAATGTTTGACCTCACACTACGGAAGATAATTAAGAGGGTAAAAGGCATGGTCACACATAGCAAAGAATTAAGCAATTCACGCGACTCACCTTCAGAGCCTCCTTCTCTTTCTCCAGACGCTGGTGATCGAGCTGCACCTTGACAAGGGAGGCTTCTTTCGAAGAAATCTCTTCCTTCAGCTGGTCAACTTGATGGTTCATGATTTTTAGCTTTCTCTTCATTTCTGTTATTTCATCCTATCAAGAAATCATATAGTTAGCCTAGACTGGAAAATAACAGAAAATGGTAATTTCTGGTAAAACCAATGACATCTGCAATTATTTGGTGAAACAAAGAACTAAATTAGTAACAAAGCAACACGCTAAAGAGTTTTGGGCCAAAGCCTAAGAGGATAGCTAACATCAAATGGAAAGAAAGCTGCTGATAAGATAACCAGGTGAAAAGTATTTTTTATGAAAATAAATAAATAAAAAAACAATACAAATGGCTTTATTGCACATGAAATAATAGTGCTGCTAGCACATTGTTCCTTTGGAGAAGCAGGAACTTAGCATAGATTCAGAATCTATGTTCTTAGCAGCTTTTCATATTTCCATCGTACTGTATAATAGTAACAAAAAAGCAACCATAAACCATATTCTTACATGTAGTTTGGTGTCTTCAATTTTACAGGAATATGTATTTCCTAATATTGGGCTTGATACTGACCTGAGCCTCTATGAGGTTCTTGCTGTACAGGTTTCTGTCCGATCTCACTGCCTCGTACAGATTCTGCTGTTGTTTTAGCTTTGTCTCAGCCTCTGCAATCTTTTTCTTGTAGTCGAAAATTTGCATTTCCCGCACTTTTATATCCTCCATGTGCTGAAGGACCTGAAATGAAATGTCACAATTGCTCACCATGCTGTTTAAGATAATTTATCATTGTGTCTGGCCACTGGATGGTCTCAGCGTGTCTTCATGTGTCCTGTAAATAGGCCTTATCTTTAAATGCTATCATTTGGTCATATGACCAGCTCTTATCACCAGGACTTATCGTCCCTTCCTATCACTAAATCATCAGACCAGGTCCTACCATATTATTATTATTATTATTATTGCCATTTATATAGCGCCAACAGATTCCATAAGATGCCACCACACTATATCCATTCACTGGGTACCACTCCAAGGTCCTAGACCTGGCTGCTATCTCCAGATCTTATCACCTGGTCATGTCTCTGTGTTCTTTCTCACTGTGTCAGAACTGTAAAAATATTAGTATTATACAACAAAATATTTCATATTGAATCACTGGTTATAAACTTTTTTTTTGTGAAGGACCCAAATTATGTTCATAGCATCAAGGTGACTAATTTCAAATGGGAAAATGGTGACCTATTCCTCAGGTGTAATATAATTAATATTAAATGAAATGTTGTAAAACGCCTGAATAAACACTTTGCAGTTTCAGAAGGTTCTCAATTGCACGTGAAAAGGCAGAGCATTAACTTTGTGTAGATTTCAAGGGGGGGGGGCTTGATGAATAGATGACAACCACTAAAATGAGGACCCATTTTTGGTCTTCATTTAGGGATTAAAAACCATTGGTATACATAGCTTACACAGCAACTCAGATGGTGCTGAAAATATAGTGTGCATCCCATGGAGTAGCACAATTTGCCAGTTTAATACTTTATTAGTTATGTATGTAATTAGCCTCCATCATTATTTGCTTTTTTCCAGAACAGATGATAGAGATTGTAGACTGTTTGATCAGAGTTTTGCAATGCAATCACCTACTCACTTTCTGTGTGAGGTCGCTGGCCTCATTGATATAGCGATCTCTTTCTTTCTCAAGTTGGTAAATAATTTTACGTTGCTTTTGGGCCTCATCTTTATAATTCTGAATCTCTTCCTCCAGGTTTTTCTTTGACTGTTCGTGGATCTTAACTAGATTTATCTGTTTTTCCGTGGCCCCAGCAGCTTTCAGAAGATTCTGTAATAAAGAGTTAGAAGGTCAATAGTTATATTGTCACTGTCTTTATACCACCAATTCCCCATTTTGTCCTTAATGGACTTTTATTGTTTTCGCAACAATGATTTGGTGAGATTCAGGATTTAGTTATACATTGACATTAGATGTTCTTCCATATCTATTTGTTACAGTCTTCCTTGGCAATGTGAATTAATTAAACTGCTTTTTTATTTCTACTTATATATCTTAATATATCTAATTAATTAAACTGCCTTTTTATTTCTACTTATTTATCAATATTTATTCTGCCATAAATCTCTATGCATGGAATAAGTCTAATAGTGCTGCATGTTATGGTCTTGGGAATAAAATAAATATAAAAAATAATAAGAAATCAATATGGCTGCTTGTAGGATAGCTAACCCATTACCTATCAATGCTGGTAAAAAAAAACTAAGCTAATATAAATAGTAACCAAGCTGTGCCTAATGCATCACAGTTTCACAGTATAAATGAGTCAATAAATAAAATAAATGGATATCGGTACAAAAATCATAAAACATACAAAATATTCAATAAGTTAATCTAGATATTAACTTTATTTGGCAGCATCCATTTTCAGTCCATATTAATCAGTGGTCCTTAATTTGTCAGTAGAAAGTCACATGAAAAGTGATGCCTTGCAAGCTAAGGTTAGTCTGCAATAGACATCAAAATGAAAACACACAAGTGCAGACCCCTCTTTATCAATAGCAAAAAGAAGATATTTGTTGCACTTACTTGACAGTATCTAACAAAGTTGCCCAACTCCACTCTTGCAGTATTTTAACTTCCATGCACTAGATTTTCCAGCCAGATTCTCTCTGCAGTGGATGCGCTACCAGAAGCTCCAAAACAGGGAGGCTTGCCATGTTTAAAATGTTCAGCACAAATTTATATATAGAGAAACTATAGTTTTTAAAACAACTTTAGCTTAAAGGACCACTATAGTGCCAGGAAAACAAACTTGTTTTCCTGGCACTATAATGCCTTGAGGGTGCCTCCACCCTCATGGCCCCCCTCCTGCCGGGCTGAAGTTGCAGGAAGGGGTTAAACACTTACCTTTCTCCAGCACCGGGCTCCCTCAGCGCTGGGGACTCTCCTCCCTCTTTGTCTGAATGCGCATGCGCGGCAAGAGCCGTGCGCACATTCAGTCAGTCTATAGGAAAGCATTCTCAGTGCTTTCCTATGGTCGCTGGCATCTTCTCACTGTGAAAATCACAGTGAGAAGCGCGGAAGCGCCTCTAGCGCCTGTCAATGAGACAGCCACTAGAGACTGGATTAGCCCATATGTAAACATAGCAATTTCTCTGAAACTGCTATGTTTACAGCAGGCAGGGTTAATCCTAGATGGACCTGGCACCCAGACCACTTCATTAAGCTGAAGTGGTATGGGTGCCTATAGTGGTCCTTTAATAAAGCAGTTTTGGTGTATAGGTCATGCCTCTGGAGTTTTACTGCTCAATTCACTGCCACTTAGGAGTTAAATCACTTTTGTTTCTGTCTATGCATCCCTAGCCACATCTCCCCTGGCTGTGAGGCATACAGCCTGCATTTAAACCAAATAATTTTATTTTTAATCAGATGTAATCTGCTTTAAAAGTTTTTATCTCCTGCTCTGTAAATTACATTGTAAAATGCCTTATTTACATAAAGGTGACTTTTACAAGGTCTAGCAAGCTAATAGTAGAGCAGGAGATATGATTTAACTTGCAAGGTAAATTTTAGGTTTAGACCTCGATACTTCAACTGATTTAGGTCCTGAGCTATCTACACTAAGGGATACATCCATTCTTGAGCTATCTACACTAAGGGATACATCCATTCTTGTACTATCTACACTACTAGCGTTGGCAATTCCTGTTCCAGCTACACTACTGGGGGCATCTATTCCTCGGCTGTCTAACTAATGGAAATGCAGATAGACATGCATACAGTTAGAAGACATGCAGACAAACAGAATACCGGGGGAAAAGGAAGATGAAGGAGAATATTACACAAACCTGTTTTGTGACAGCTAACGGTAAGGTTAATATGACAAGATCCGTGAGACATAAAGACAAGGAGAAAGCACAGTGGGACACCATATCTAACAAGGTCTATGGATGGAAATGTTCCTTGAAAAGCAGAGGAGCCCAGAACTCAATTTAAACTGTTACTGAAATCACAGGAAACAATGAAAACATCACAGATATTGAGCAAAGGAAATCTATTTGACCTTTTCTTCTTGTCTTTTAGTATCTCAGAAATGAACGTTTGCTTCTGTAATGTGACCTCATTATTTCTCCCTGACAATCAGACTATGAATTACATTCTTTCAGCCCAAGTGGCAGGAGAAAAAATCTGGTCACTATATTAGCATAAATCCAAAACCGCCGTAACATGTAACAAGTCAAATGGCATTTGAAAGCTTTTTTATCACACCGAGTCCCTTTCTCACACCCCAATTTATAGCAGCTGTAAAAGGTTCTCTTTCAACCAGGGAAGGAATGACTCCTCACATCCTCCATGTAGCAACTTAATAGGAAGAGTCACTCCCTTATTTAACCTACTGTATTATATATAAAATAGTGAGCAGTAGTAAGCTATGCTTTTAACCTTTGATAAGATGCAAGTTGGCTAAATACCAATGCTTTCCATAGTTAATTTCACTGAAAAATATTGTTTGTTTACTCACCGCACTGATTCCTCTGATGTCACCATCAGAGGAATATTACCCCAATTTGCATGATTGCGTTTGCTATGATACCTGTATCACATTAGGATGATATTCTGTTGAAAGGGACAGAACCAGGTTTCAACTGGCATTTTTTTTTTTTAATTGTGCACTAAAACGTGGAAAATTAATTTCCTATGGGTAAAAAATCCTAATGCGAGTGAGGCCATTGGAGAGTGGTGACGGAGCCTGAACCTGCTGCAAGGGATATTAGCTCTGGACTCAGGTAAGTGGGGTTTTTAATCCCTTCTGCACCACGGCAAGGGAGGGGGCATTATATAGAGCTATAGTTTCCCTTTTAATCTCAGGTTACTCTTTCATTAGCTTATTCACTTGCAAAAAAAACGAAATACTGGGATGCACACCAACCAAGCAATTAAACTATCAATGTTCCACATAGGGTTCCCTCAAATCCCAAATACAAAGCAACCTAACAGAGACAATTACAATTATTTCTATAGCGCCAACATGTTCCGCAGTGCTGTGCAGCAGGTAAAACAAGACAAAAAAACTTGAATTCTAACAAAACCCATTTTACATTTAAGAACAGTAACTGAAGAAGGTCATGTCCAAACCAGCTTATCTATAGATTATAGGCTATATTGGTCTTCGTATATTTCTAATTCGAGTGTATAATAAAGTCTGTAGTTTAATTTGGTGTAGTATGATCTTGGTTAACAGTTTATCCATTAAAATGTGAATTGTAATAAACTGAAAAAAATTAGGCCAAAGTATTTGTAAAAAGAAACATTCAATTCAGCTGTTTTTCTAACTTGAAAATTTTAGCCTGAATTATGCGATTCAGTTTTAATTTACTACAATGTACTGTTTCATTAATATCCCAGATCTAGTATAATAGCCTAGCTCTTGAGATTAAGGGACACTAAAGTCACCGAGGACACTTCATCCCAATAAAGTGATCTGGAAGCAGTAGTTCTGTCATTTTAATCCTGCGATGTAAAACGTTGCCCTTTTTTAACCCCTTAAGGACACATGACATGTGTGACATGTCATGATTCCCTTTTATTCCAGAAGTTTGGTCCTTAAGGGGTTAAAGAAACTCCAATGTTTCATTGCAGGGATAATTCCAACTCATACTGACAGACGCTTCCAAGGCACTGTCCAAGTAAAACTTGGTTACGTGACATGGAAGCCCCCTTAGAATTCATTCAATGTTTTCCTATGAGGAAGCTTGGATACGTGCGTGGTCTTCTTTGAAGAACATTGGCATGGACCAATGAAGTACCTCCATAAGGAGGAGAAGTAAGCAGCACAGATAAGTACGGCACTGGAAAAAGGTAAGTAATACCCTTTTTTAATTTTATTATTTTTATTGCACATACAGTTGGGTGGAGGACTATATAACCAGGGACAAGGCTACTAAAGCATTAGGAATACAGATTTGTATTTTTAATGCTTAGTGTTTCTTTAATAGTCATCTAGTCGCAGAACACTTATAAAAATACCCACATTCTCCAAGTTACCTGCATATCTTTCTACATCGATTGACAACTGGTGTAAAGCTCATGACAATATAGGCCTTTTGAAAGGAGTAATATTTTCAGGACAGCAACAGTTGTGCATTAACTTTCAGTCAAAATGATCAAGGACTAAGAGTTATGAAACTGGGACAGGAGAGGGCAGGGTCACAATGTTTTTCTCTGGTCATAAGCGGCAGCTGGAAAAGTGGAAGGTCAATGCCACTTCCACAAAGGCCAGCAATCTGCTGATGCACAGTCACATAGGCAGAAATGTCCTGCACTGGGCTTATACTTCCTTTCAGAATGAAATGGCAATGGGACAGTTCCGGGACAGTTGGTAGTTATACAGAGATGGCAAGGTTTTGGTTTGAGTAGATCTGAATCCACCTTGATGAAGACCAGGCAGGTCGAAAACCCGTCGTGCTACAGATTTTATGGACTTTTATCGTTCAGTTATCTAATTTGTTTCTATGCAGAATCTTTCACTTTGTTTTGGTTATTAAAGTTTTTAAACCTATCTCCAACTGAATCTTTTCTGAATCCCTGTTACCAGTGGCTGCATTAAAGATGGAGGAGAGGAGACAACCAGAACAAGTTATTCTGAAAGTCTATATAGTCAGAGCCTGCTATAGGTGGCTCTGAAAATTGTGAGTAGGCAATTGTCACCTAAAATAATATTTTATTGTATATACAGTATTATGCTGTGGACTGTTTTATACTTTTAAGTTGACCTAAAACTAACTGAGGATCAAGAGTGAATAAGTATTGTTTAAAACATATTTTTTATTGCACTCATTTATTATAGATATGCGCCCCCTATCTGTATTTTTACTGTTAAGATCTGAATCCATGTTTTCTCTGTGGGTGGCTAATTAAGGGCCACATTTTGTTCTTGGATATCAACGGAATGAAAGAATGTGAGATGCAGTCAACCAAAATGTTCACATATTTACATAGATAACAGAGAAAAGTCCTAGTTTCAAAATATATCACATAATCCCCCACATATCATTTGCCATCATGGTAAGAAATTCTCTTACATTTCATTTCACTGCAACACATTTCAACTCTGAGGATCAAGCTTTGCTAGAAGAGGCATTTACATAATTTGCTTTCCTTTTGTTTTAGGGACAGAGTTTCACGTTTTATGTTTTCTTCAGGAGGCTAAAGTAGATTGCAGCACACCAAAGCTGATATTACTGTTAACTGCAGTTCATTCTTCTTTACAAGTTAACGTTATCGTTTGGGTGCCTGAACTCTCAGGAAATATGTCCCCAATAGCATGTTTCTGTTTTTAATTTCATACATCGGTTTCTTACGCTGTCGCTCACAATTGTTTGTGATTCTAATTTAAAATGTATATTGCTGCAGTTATAACTTTTTTTGTTTCACCTTAATCTACGATCTAGCCTTTTCCTCCCCTGGGTTCCATCACGTTACACTCCGGCTTTAGGTTTCCAAGGAAACTACATTATGAGGCTCACCTTGTTCAATATGTCTCTCTCTCTCACCAGCTCATCCATGGCCTTCTTATCGAGCTCCGTTTGTTTCTTTGCCAGTTCCAGCTCTAAAGCAATAAAAACGATATTGTATGTAGCAGACAGAAACCGCAATATTGGCAAAATGAGCATACCCCTTCAATGTCAGCGCCTACATTTTCTTTGTCAGTATAATAACAGCCACTTTTCCAGATATGAGATTACTGATCTAGATGTATGTATGACTTGGCAGTATCATTCCAGAAAGGATGGATGTATCTGAGATGCTGATTCCTCTGGCAATGATTGGGTTAACTAATTTCACTTATCAACTGCCTGTCCCTGCATTAAATACTGAAAGGTCATGAGTCCCACACATGAGTCTGTGCCAAGTAATACAGAAAATTTTATAATACTTACCGTAATTTTCTTTTCTTGGCTATTATTCATGGCAGCATCACTTATGGGTAGCTCTGCCCCAATCAGGAGCAGGACAGGAAAAGGGTTCAATTAATCTGGACCAGACTGGGGTATAAAAGGTCCCTCCTCCTTCCATCCCACAGTCGAGTTCCAAAGCTTAAAATAATTTTAAGGGAGGGTTGCTGATGCTGCCATGAATAATAGCCAGGAAAATAAAATTACGGTATGATAAAATTTTCTGTATTCCTGGCTAATCGTGGCAGCATCACTTATGGGTAATACCCAAGCTTCACCGTAGGGAGGGAAAAAACAAAATAAAACCAAACACTCTACACTAGAGGATGCTGAATTAAGTTTAATTTAGTTAGACTCCACAGAGGATAGAACACCTCTACCAAAGGCCGTAGAGGATGATGCCAAATCCAGTTTGTAGTGCTTGATGAAAGTAAGAGATGAAGACCACGTAGCTGCCTTACAGATGTCATCAGATGGAACCTCTGCCCAATTTGCCCATGATGTTGCTAAAGCCCTTGTAGAGTGAGACTTGATCTTACTAGGAAGAGTAAGGATTTTCAACTGATAAACCGTGATTATCGTATTGGAAATCCAACGCCTTACAGGGAAGTAGAGGCTGCTTCCCCTCTTCTCGGACCTATCGAAAGAACAAACAGATGTTGAGACTGTCTGACGTCCAATTGATGACGTTTCACTTCCGATGGAGAAGGAGACGGATGAAAGGAAGGAATAACAATTTCCTGGAGGATGTGGAAATTCGAGACCTCTTTTGGCAGAAACTCTTGTCTAGGTCTCAAGGCAACCATGTTGTGGAACACATGAAAGTGGTTCTCATCACTGGAGAATTAATGATTTTCTGACATGCGTTTTGCAGTAGTAATGGCCACCAGAAACAAGGTCTTATATGTTAGTAAGACAATACCCAGCTCATCTAATGGAGCAAAGGGTATTTCAGACAAAACCTCCAGTACCATCGGTAAATTCCAAGGGGGAGAATAATTCCTGTTCTGAGGTCTTATACGGATGGTTGCTTTAAAAAATCTGGCCATTAGAGGATCTGATGTCAATGACCTGTTGCAGAGAGCGGATAAAGCCGATGATTGGACTCTCAGAGTACTTAGACTCAGCCCTTTCTCCAGACCTGCATGAAGAAAATTTAGAATGTTGATGTTAGAGGGCTGAAGAAAATCTACCTTATTATCTTGAGACCAGGAACGAAAAACCTCCCATATCTTATGGTAGCAAGATGAAGTTGACCCTTTTCTGGATTTAAGGAGAGTATTAACAACAGACTCTGAGATACCTTGAGCTAGTAGTCTCTCCTTTTCAAGAGCCATGCCCCCAATTTCAGCTGGCTGGGGTTGAGATGAAATGCCGGTCCCTGAGTCAAGATGTCTGCTCTGTGAGGAATTGGCCAAGGAGGTTCCAGGCTCATCTTGTTGAGGAGAGGAAACCAAGGCCTGCGAGGCCAAATTGGGATGATGGCAATTACCTTGAGACCTTCTTTCCATATCTTTCTCAGCAGTCTGTAAATCATTGGTAGGGGAGGAAATGCGTACCCCAGATCGAATTTCCACGTAAGAGACAGGGCATCATGTCCTGCTGCTCAATGATCCGCATGTAGAGAGTAAAACATTTTGACCTGAGTATTTTTGTATGATGCCTTTAGATCGATCTGAGGTACTCCCCACCGTAGAGTAATTAACTGAAATAAATCTGGGTGCAACTTCCATTCTCCTTGGAGAATCCTTGTTCTGCTGAAATAGTCTGCCAATAAATATTCTGGCCCCAGCAGGTAAACTGCTTTCAAGTCTTGTAAATGGAGTTGCGCAAACTTCATTATAGGAGTCAGCTCCATCAGAAGAGAATTGCTTCGGGTGCCTCCCTGGTGATTTATATAAGAAGCAACCGCTCTGTTGTCTGTATGTACTTTCACCCAAGCATTCCTCAAGAAAGGACGGAACCCTTTTAGTGCCCTGAGAACCGCTCTCATTTCTCTCAAATTCGAATGAAGCTTTGTCTCCTTCCATGACCATGTTCCTTGAATCCATGAGTTGTTCAGGTGTGCACCCCATCCCAGAAGGCTGGCATCTGTTGTTATAGTTATCCAAGCCGGTTCTTCCAGGGGGAAACCTCGAAATAGGTTTTCTTCTTTTGTCCACCAATACAGATCTTTTGAGATACTCGGGAGGAAACAAATCCTCTGATCCCAATTGCCTGTCTTTGCCTTGAACTGTATGAGAAACTGCCTCTGTATAGGTCGCATCCTCCACTGGGCCCATTTTACTAGGCCTATCGTGGAAGTAAGGGATCTCAATAGGCTCATGAATTCTCTGGTTGAAATGTAGGATTTCTGACGCAGGCCTCTGATTTTCTTCACAATTCGTTCTTTTCTCTCTGTAGACAGAGATACCAGGGCATTTACTGAGTCTATATTTGCTCCCAGGAAAATTATCCTCTGGGAAGGCACCAACGAACTCTTTTTGGGATTTATCAACCAACCATGAAGGTATTTGATGTTAATTCTTGTGTGGAGATTCACTATTTGACTGGACAGGCCTATGATCAGAAAATCGTCCAGATAGCTTTAAAGCTTGATGTCCTTATAAAGGAGAACGTTCTGGGGGCCAAACTTAAGCCGAAGTCCCTTGAACTGGTAGTGATTCCCTGAAATCCAGAACCTCAGGAACCTCAGGAACCGGCGATGTTTATATTTGGCAGGATTGTAGTAATAGACTCCATCTTGAAAGTTCTTGTTTTAGACGCCATTTTCCCTGGGGTTTTGGAGTCAGAAATAGTAGAATAGTGGCCGCTGTAATGCTCTTTGTAAGGAACTTTCTCTATAATCTGGTTCTGCAGTAGTTGGGAAATAATGTTGTTCAGTGCGACTTCTTTTCTTCCTTTTGCAACTCTTGAACGAATGAAGGTATTTTGAGAAGGGAATTCGTTGAATTCTATCTTGTATCCTTGCATAAGGATAGAAAGAACCCAAGTATCTTGAATACTTTTGGGCCAAATCGGATAAAAGAAGCGAAGTTTGCCTCCTATAACATCTGGATGGGCCGGCAAACATTCAGAAGTTTTTACTGGCTGGTCTGGATCCTCTTCCTCTAACAGGTGTAGTTGTCTGATAGCAGCTTCTCCAGTTAGAATTTCTGGAATATTCTCTCCCGGGTCTATATGCTCTGCTATCTCTAAAGGATCGGTCTCTAAATTTTTTATTTCTTCCAGTAAGATGCACTAAATCTTCTTTTCCCTTGTGGAAGAAAAGCCTTTCTCCCATCGGCTGCTTTATGAATTGCATCTTCTAGGATTTTACCAAAAAGCAGGTCACCTTGAAAAGGGAGAGCACATAGAGAAGCTTTAGATGCGTAATCTGCTCCCCAAGATTGAAGCCATAATGCTCTCCTAGAGGCTACAGACAGCGCCATACTTTTTGCTACCATCTTGGTAACATCCAGGGAAGTTTCAGAGCAGAATTCTGTGGCTAGCTTTAAATCTTTAAGGCCCTCCATCGGGTGTTCTCTACGGACTCCTCTAGTAATATCCTCTTCTAAATTTTCAATCCAGATTTTAAGAGCTCTGGATAAAGTGGTTAGGGCAATAGCTGGATGTAATGCTGATCCCAGAACCAGGTATGCCTTAATAAGGTTGGCATCCAATCGCTTTTCCATTGGCTCTCTCATATATGCCATGGAGTCGATGGGGAGAGTAGTTCTTTTTGCCATATGGATGACTGCAGCGTCAATTTTAGGAATAGAAATCCACGATTTGCAGTCCTCATGCGCATAAGGATATAATCTGGGAGTCTTATTCTTTAAAGTAGCTTTTCTCTCTGGTCTAATCCATTCTTCATGGATGACCTCCTTAATAGCAGAGTGAACCGGAAACGTGGGTCTGTTAGACTTCAGATCTTCAAAATATCTGTCAGACTCCTTTCTTTCCATAGTTTCTTCAGGGATTTTTAAGGTTTCTCTGATAAGATAAACCAATTTATCCACAGCCCTGGAGTCCAGGGATTTTGAGGAATTATCATCTTCTTCTTCCTCTGAAAATTCTTCCATCAAGTCAGAATCTTCCTCAGATTCTACATAACTTTCCACTCTAGGACGTTTAGAAGTAGTCATTCTATCTGTAGATCTGAAGCCTTCTGCAGTCGCTTCTGATATCCATTTTTTTAAATCAGCCTGTGGGGAACTTTTCTTTTCCCATTCATCTGCTGCTTCCGCCAGGCAAGCTCTGCACAAATTTTTCCCAGGAGGAGCCACTTGGTTACAGTTTGAACATCTATTAGATTTCTCTCTATATTTCTTAGGAGAATTCTCGTGAGATCTTTCTGGGCTGAAACAGAGGCCAATATATAATATATTATAGGCCTATCATTGCACTCTTTCCCCCCCTTTATAATAAATAATTAGGAAAAAGAAAAAGGAGGCTCACCTATGTCTTCTAGAGCGAGATCTTGAGGCAGAGAGAGAGAAGCCATCTAGAAAGAATAATTTACTAAACTTAACTCTGAAAGTTTTAAAGAGACTAATAAAAGAAAAAACAAAAGTTAATGAAAGAATTACCTTCAAGACAGAATCTGGGTGTAAAAGGCAGATCTTCTTGATAACTGATGAACAGGCAGATAAGGTCAGTAGTTAACAGCAAAACCGAATGATTTTTTCAATTTGTAAATTTTGGCGCGATATACCTTTAAGCGCAAAACTAATTTGCGCATGCGCAGATTGCCGCCAGACACCGCCGCTACTGCGCTTGCTCAGGATATCCGAGCACAGAAGAGCCCAGCCATCGGATGAAACTCCTGCAGAATTTGCCAATAAGGCAGACCAAAAGTAGAAGAGCAGCACAGGTAGGAATTAAACTTATGAATTAAAAAGGCAATCTTCCCTTCTTTAGTTAGATTCAACAACAACCAGAATATAGATATAAAAACACCAATAAGTCACAAGACTTATCCTAGCTTCTCCAAATTCTCTGCCCTCAGATCAGGGGGGGGTTTTGATGCCATAAGGGGAATTTTTAAGGCAACAGCCGACCCCACACCATTAATATAGAAGGCTAATTATCCTTTTCTCCCACAAAGCAGTACAGATGCTAATCTGTACCAAACTCAGTTAGTACTGCCTGTGCAGACTGTTTACTGGGTTCTTCAGATGAAGAGAGGCTGAACTTCATCTGGAAGCCCGTGATACACATGGGAAGGTGTCCAAAAAAAAAAAATATC
The DNA here is from genome assembly GCA_933207985.1 of Pelobates cultripes. Classification (NCBI taxonomy): domain Eukaryota; kingdom Metazoa; phylum Chordata; class Amphibia; order Anura; family Pelobatidae; genus Pelobates; species Pelobates cultripes. The sequence goes on along the minus strand of OW240922.1, from coordinate 92,589,190 downwards.
CTGATTGTCCTGAAAGGACAGGAAAAAAGACTGTGGGATGAAAGGAGGAGGGACCTTTTATACCCCAGTCTGGTCCAGATTAATTGAACCTTTTTCCTGTCCTGTTCCTGATTGGAGCGGAGCTACCCATAAGTGATGCTGCCATGATTAGCCAGGAAAAGACTGATAAGCGGAGAGGAAGGAACATGTTTACCTGAAATGGATTGGAACTTGACACTGCAGAGTTTGATCTGCCCTAGCATTGTTCTTTCAAACAGAACCCCAAAATATCTGATATCAGCACAGTGTACAGACTTGGCTGCACTTCACACAGATGTGTTTGCAATATTAGTATTATTGTGGCTCTCTTGCTTTTTGTCTTTTTTTTTTTTTGGTTTCTAATTAAACCAGTTTTGCTTTTTCAATATCCTCACATTTGTATCTTTTTTAAAAAAACATTTGTTTCTTTACTTCCTTAGAAAAAAAATGTGTTACTTTTTTATAGGGAAATTTACATTTGCCAGTGTCAGGCAAAAGGCAGAGCTTAATGTAGTTTCTGCTCTCAGTGCCAGGTACTTTACCCATAATCCATCACTCAAAACTCTTTAACTGACAGATTATCTTTTCTCTCTTACTGCAGTCCTCTCGTGTTTTTTTTCTTCTGTCATTTCCACTGGTCAGCTGTGCCCTCTATTTGCTTATGTGTTGTAGTTGGCAGTAGCATATGTGCAGTTCAGTATCAATGAGGTGATCAAAAAGAGGAGAAGATAGATAAATGCTGATGTGGAGGCAGGAAAATACCAAACAATACCATACCAAACGATGAGGCACCCAGGGAGAAGATGAGGCAAAGAATGAGGTAGCCGGGGAGAAGGCAAAGAATGAGGCAGCTGCGGAGAAGGAAAGGAATGAGGCAGCCAGGGAGAAGGCAAGGAACACATACTGAAGGAATAAGCTGGAGGTATATACCTAAACGTTGCTTCAAATTCATAAAAGCCATTTAGAAAAGCTATCGTCAAAATCAGGAAAAAAAATGGTTGTATTTGTGTCTTTATAAAAAAAAAAAAGCACTTGCCTCTAATGTTTAGTTAATACCATACCTCTCTCCACTCCAGTGATTTGATTTTTCAATGTTTCGCGCTGCTGTTCCACTTCGTACTTCTGTTGTTCTACTTGGCGGCACTTTCTTTGCAACGCCTCCCTGGCTTTCGTAATTTTAGATATTTCTTGGCGCATCTGGATCACCTCATCCTCTTTGACCTGGGAATAATATAGAACATAAGGATTATTAAGGCAAAACACAGACAATGCTCAATTTCACCAAAACTTTAAAAACAAAAATGCGTATTCATATCAATATTTTACAGTATCTGCCGCCTGAAGAAAAAACATTTAGATTAAGTGATAAAATGTAAAATCTGTGTATAATCAGGGCATTTAGCTGAATCCATCCCTGATGTTGGCCTGCAATTCATATATTTTTCTGGTGATAATAAGTTTACTTTCTGGGAGTTTAAATATGAGCAGCTAATATTAAGAGAAAGGTAGGTTCAAGATGAAACATTATGATCTACAAAGAAAATAAAGAATGTGTACATTTGTTATTTGAAATATCTTAAAGGCTGATGGAAAATGAAAGCCATTGGGTTTATTGGGAAATAAGTTGCAATGAGATTGGATGTCTCCTGAGTGGAGATGACCAGAGCACCTTTTTTATTCAAAACCCTCAGCTATATGGAGTGTATTTTTTGTGATTTTTTTTTTGTGATGTTGGTCTCTTTCCTTTCCTTCCTTCTAGCTGTATTGTCATTTTTAACATTGCAGTTTATTAGAGGTAAATATCAATGAAAATTAATTGCAGAAAACTAGAAAACATGAGATGACAAATGCATATCATCAGGTCAACAAGTGGGGAAAATAATGAGGTTGTTTTTACATTAAAGTGCACTCTAAGCACTATAACCCCTACTAATTTACCATTCCTATCTTAATATATTTTGTCACTCACCTGGGTTCCCAATGGTCCCCTGCAGTTGGGCCCCTTTTCATAGATACCGTATTTTGTCCTATTAAGTTATATGTCATTGGCTATCTGTGCCAACAGAATCTTTCAGCCTATGAATTCCGTCCAAAGATGAACAGAATTGATATATTATTTTTGGAAGGGAAACTTCCCCTATAGTGATACCTGTGAGAGTACCAGACCACGGGTGCCACAGGTTTCTAGGTAACTGTCAAACCATTTAAAAACTGCACAGCAGAGCCAGTAGTTCACTTGTTCCTCTGGTCTGGCTCTCTGCACTCTGAGTGCAGCAAGGGCAAGAAGGGCATTTTGTTGATGCATTGGTTCCCATACTAACAGAATGCAGTTTAGAGAAACATTAATACTCTATAAATATACCTTTAAATCCACACTCTTCTGCTGGTTCTCCTGCATGATCTGCTCATTTATGACATTGTGCTGTTCGTTTTCTTGCTGAAGTTTAGAATTTTTGACTTGGAACTGTTCCAGTTCTTTCCCAACCCGTTCATTTTGGATCTGTCAGAGATTACAAAAAGTGTCACACATGAGACAGAATTTAATAACATTAGCAAGTGAAAACCCATTTTGAGAAATTATTGTAGATGTAGCAGATGGATGGCATGGAAACCAGGGGCACTCTTAAATTCTGTTAGAAGCAAACCCATTATTACCTCCTTTCTAAACCACGCACAAAAGTGATACCTTGTGCCTAAATTAAAGATTTCCTCTACATTTCATAAGTAAAATCAAGTTCCAGAACAGCTGCTGGATAAATATGTAATACCCATTTGGAATCAAAGCGTACATGTCCCTGTAATCAGAGCAAATGAGTGAGAAAGAGCACAGGGCTTTACCAGCTGCAGGGCAGAAAGGAACCTCTCACTGAGTCCTCGACTCGTTTCTTCCACTAACAGTTGCCTGCAATTAGTGATCTTTAGTAACGTGTTTGTAATAATTGGTACAATAAATGATAAAAATCCCTTGGCTACATTCATCAAAATAACTGTTTATCTTTCTTAACCCATCACAAGCCAGCAGATCTCTACAGTGAATAATAGGGATATACACTAATGTAACCTATTCACTGACAATATGTTCAAGACATGATCTAAACATATTTATATAATTGTTTACAGTATGTACATTGTTTGGACATGTTACTGGACTATAGAATGGGGAACGGAGACCATATCTAACCTTACAATATTTAGCCAATAAAGTGCTAGCGGGTGCGACAGTACGTTACAACCATGTTAAATGCATATCTACAATTAGGAGATGTACAAATAAACTAGTTTTTAAGTGATGTTCCTTGGATACGTTAAGGATTTATGGGGAACACCAAGCTAAAAAGATATATACGGATAAGGCAGCATTCCTCAGCTTTTTAGCGATTGTGTTGTGGATACTCAGGCATGGGTTTATAAGATGTGAAGTACGGCACAACCAGCAGTTTCATTCATGAAATTATATGAATGAAACTACTGCCCAAGCAGATAGGAGCTAGCCATGGACTCAATTTGTTTACCCATAGCTCATTTCATGGTTTTTACCAAATTGAGCTATTGAAGGAATTGCACATGCTGTGGCATTAACACAATTTACATAACCACCATTGTGACATATGTGAGTGAAGGGTTGGATTTCGAACTATGGGATTTTTTGGGAAATGGCTGCACAGTTAAGAAACTATTTGCATGGGGCAGGGATACATATACTTTGCAAAGGGCACAATTATGATGGTGCTTAATAACTATATGTATGCACTTCCTAGCTATAGACATAGAACAATGTAGAGACAAATTGAGAACAGTCTTTCAACGAGCCTCTGTAATATTTTCCATGTGAAAGCTCCTTTAAATGGCAATAGGTGCCTAGAAAGAAAGCTCTCTGTGTTGTAGTGGCAGGGAGTATATCCTATAGAGAGTGTTAAGCACATATTTCCTACTTTGTGTTCTTTGATTTGCTGTTCCAGCCTTAGGAGTTCATCTTTGTTCTTTTGCAGTGTCTGCTGAAAAGTCTTTAATTCCATCTGTTTATTCTCCAGATCGATGTTTGCGTTATTCAAGTCCTTTTCCATCTTCTCCTTCTTACGTGACTCACGTGATGCTTCATTCTGCCGCATCTGGATTTCCTGCTGGAGCTGAAGAAATGCAAAGAAAACAATTGCTTCAACAAATTAAAAAAGATGTAGCATTTTTAACATTACAGATACATGATGGCTCTGCAGCACAACAAAAGACTGTAGTAAATCCCAAATAATACGTAAATGCTGTATCTCTGATACATGATTCTCGCATATACTGTACCTCTGCAATGTTTTGCTCTGTCTCTTCTTTTGCCTTCTCTGCTTCTTGCTGCTGTTGACTGGCAACCATCAAGTTCTCACGCAGTTGCACCACCTCTGACAGAAGCTGGTCTCGCTCCTTCGTAAGATCTTCCTTCATGTTAAGTAAGTCATTCAAACTAAAAGAGAAGGAGAAGTTTCCCTCCAAAAACTGAATTCATGTTTAAATCTTTCACAAAACTCTAAATCGCTCTGAACTCAAGATACATGACACATGTGGAACTTATTGGTATATACCAGGCATAGGCAACCTTCGGCACTCCAGATGTTTTGGACTATACCTCCCATGATGCTTTGTCAGCATTATGGGTGTAAGAGCATTATGGGGTTTGTAGTCCACAACATCTGGAGTGCCAAAGGTTGCCTATCCCTGGTATAGACCTTCAGATAGATCTGCAAGCAAGACATTTTCTCATAATCCTAACTGGCCCTGTTCTCCATCTACATGTGCATGGAACTTTCATAAAACCCTGACAGACCCCAACTTCCAACTAGATCTGCATGATACTTTCATGTAACCCTAACCAGCCCAGACCTCCAGCTAAATCTGCATCATACTTTCATATAACCGTAACCAGCCTGATCTTCAGTTAGATCTGCATTTTATTTTCACATAACCCTAAACAGCCCTGACCTCCAGCTAGATGTACAAAATACTTTCATGCAACCCTAACCAGCCCTGACCTCCAGCAAGATCTGCATGATACTTTAATGTAACCCTAACCAGCCCTGACCTCCAGCAAGATCTGCATGATACTTTAATGTAACCCTAACCAGCCCTGACCTCCAGCAAGATCTGCATGATACTTTAATGTAACCCTAACCAGTCCTGACCTCCAGTTAGATCTGCATGATACTTTCATTTAACCCTTACAGGCCCTGACCTCCAGCTAGATCTGCATGATACTTTCATGTAACCCTAACCAGCCCTGACCTCCAGCAAGATCTGCATGATACTTTAATGTAACCCTAACCAGCCCTGACCTCCAGCAAGATCTGCATGATACTTTAATGTAACCCTAACCAGTCCTGATCTTCAGTTAGATCTGCATGATACTTTCATTTAACCCTTACAGGCCCTGACCTCCAGCTAGATCTGCATGATACTTTCATGTAACCCTAACCAGCCCTGACCTCCAGCAAGATCTGCATGATACTTTAATGTAACCCTAACCAGCCCTGACCTCCAGCTAGATCTGCATGATACTTTAATGTAACCCTAACCAGCCCTGACCTCCAGCTAGATCTGCATGATACTTTCATGTAACCCTAACCAGCCCTGACCTCCAGCAAGATCTGCATGATACTTTCATGTAACCCTAACCAGCCCTGACCTCCAGCAAGATCTGCATGATACTTTCATGTAACCCTAACCAGCCCTGACCTCCAGCAAGATCTGCATGATACTTTAATGTAACCCTAACCAGTCCTGATCTTCAGTTAGATCTGCATGACACTTTCATTTAACCCTTACAGGCCCTGGCCTCCAGCTAGATCTGCAAGATACTTTCACTTAACCCTACTAGACTCTGACCTTCGGCTAGATCTGCATGATACTTTCGCGTAACCATAGCAGACCGAAGCTCCAGCTAGATCTATGTGATATTTTAATGTAACCCTAACCAGCCCTAACCTCCAGCAAGATCTGCATGATACTTTCATGTAACCCTAACCAGCCCTGACATCAGCTAGATCTGCATGGTATTTTCAGATAACCCTAACCAGCCCTGACCTCCACCTAGATCTGCATGATATTTTCACATAACCCTAACCAGCCCTGACCTCCAGCTAGATATACAAAATACTTTCATGTAACTCTTACCAGCCCTGACCTTCACCTAGATCTGCATGAACCCTAACAGGCTCTGATCACATGTATTGCTGTAATACTTGCTATAGGTGGCTAGAGTAAATAAATGTCAATTAAAATGGCTGCTCTCTGCTACATGAGCACAGTGGAAATGTAGCATAAAGAACTTACCTGTGTTCCTGGCCCATCGCGAATCCAGAACCTTGTTCAACTAATTTTGTCAAGTTATTAATTTCCTCTTTCAATAGGTTAATGGTTTCTTTTGCGTTCTGTTCCTTTTCATAAGCTGCATCCACCATCTTCCATGCCTTTTCGATCTCCTAGTGAAGGGGACAGAATACCATGGGTCATTCTAATCCACGTCCAGTGGGCCATAACATACATTGATCATTTATTCACAAAGTAATAATTAGGAGTAAAATGAAGACAATTAAGAGACATTTTTTATTCCACAAATTACTCAATCACATTTCTAACTAGCTTTCACACGTAACATACTTCTTAAAGTTTTTATCTTAAAACAAGACTGTGATTTTTTTCTCCAAAGAGACAATCCCGCTTAAATATCAAAACAAAATCTAATTACACGCTAGTCTCTGCTATTAAAGTATGGCAAAGTATGGTCACTATCCCTTATGGCACTGCCAAATTAAGGAGTCTGTGTCACTCTTAGACAGCACCGAAAAGATGACAACAATTCATCAAAGTCAAATCATGCTTACACATACAAAGGTAAAACTATAGTGACGGACCACCTCGCACTCCGTCAATCGCTGCTTCCTAGTACTTGCAAGCACCATAAGCACTGCACTGGAACACCATAACCACCATAAACCCCACAAACCACTACAGCTTGGTTGGGGTCTCGCTGTGCTTCACCCACCCTGGAACCAAGACCAGGATCCAGCTTCCAGCAGGTAGACTTCTCCTAATCCAGATAGGGAAGCATGCTGCTCTTACAAGAGCAATCGTTGTGATCCAAGGGAGTATAGTGAATATATCAATCCCCAGCATGAATATAGCTCTCCAATCCCCCAAACATGAGCCTAGACTTCAGGAAGGGTAAAACAAATCTGTTTAATGGCAGCCACAACTGGCCTTATATGCAGGTCCCCATGCAAGGGGCACTCCCCCCTGAAACTGAGAGTAGACTACAGTAAAAAACATATACACGATTACATTGGCTCTCAGGTCCAGAACACTCCCATACAAAATAGGTTAATCCCTCCCCTATGCCTGGGAGATAATTGAGTCAAGCACTGTATTAAACTCAATTATCTCCAGGCACAAAAAAACACACATTTTTACAAAACCCCCCAAATACCTTAAAACACACAAAATCCCCACAAATTACATCCCTTGATAGCCCTGATCTGGGTGACCAGCATATCCAAAAATCACTCTGATCAGTTCAGGGGTTCAGGAATTTCCTGGAAGTCATAATTTGACTGACCACCTGCATGGACCCATGCACAAAACAGTTCCAGAGAATCAGGGCTTGCGGTCGGTCTAGTTCGGTAGTTTAAAAAACAAAACGAACTGTAACGGACCGTTTTGCACACAAGGGGTAAAAACCGTTTAGGCGATCGGCCCCCTTTCCAGAGATCCAGGCACAGCTACTGCAGAACACCAAAACTCACGAACTGGATACAAAATAGCACTCCAACTCCCGAACTGGAACCTCCCAAATAGCTGCTAGCAGATGAACAGGAAAAGCAGACGAACAGCTTACACTCCTGGCAATCAGTCTCTAACAGCATACAGTGAATCCCCCCAAGAACGAGACAAGGCTCTGTGTTGAGGGTCAAGCAGTGGTCTGTTTAATGAGGGCTACCTGCCCAGTATTTATACAGGTCTCCCACCTGGTGGACACTCCCCTAGGGGACCAAATGGGAGACTGTGACAAGGGACAGACAAGTATACAAATAGGACACACAGTCACAGTATATTCCCACAATGCATCCTGGCTTCCTCCCCTCTGCCCTGGGAGATAATTGGGAAGTAACTCAATTATCTCCCAAGACAAAGGCAAAACTCCATTACACACGTGGGGACATAAAACCGGCATTATACTTTAAAATGCACAAAGTAACATTTATTACATAAAACACAGACATGTAACATATCCCCAGATAGCTCAGGTCTGAGTGCACATTATTAGGTGAATGGCACTCAGACCACACGAATACAGTTTAATCGCCATGGAGCCAAAGTCTTTACAGTCAGTTTCATACGAATGGGCTCCATGGGATTCCTATCTGGGGTATAAGACATTCACACAAAAATACCGAACACTGGGTCATTCGTGTGCTTTCACCGAACAAGAAGGGAGGTCGGCGGCTTCAGCGGTGTTCGCGCAAAACTGTGTCCGATTTAGTTCCATGAAAATAGAGGCGAACACCGCTGTTCATTCGTATGGTTTAAAATGGCCGCGACCTCGTGTTCGGGATACGAACGGCGGCCACCCAGCGTTCATCAATTAAGCTGCGGTTAACCGCAGCTTCAGGGAGGTTAATTACCAGCACACTCCAGCTCCCAGGTGGTCCAGTCATTCGTACGGTTGTTCGGTAGATTGAAACTACCGAACAACCGGCAGAAAAGCACGAATACAGCTTTTCTGCATGGAAAAATAAAGTCTTTTAAAAGGGGGCCATAGTCCAAAGGCAGCAGGCGAGCAACCAGGCTTCTCCAATGCAATGTGGCGAGATTGGTCTCGTCACACGAACAAACTACCAAACAGAGTCAATAGTCTTACCCTGGAGCTTGATCCCCTTGTTCGTGGGAACATTTCCACTGAACAGTGCCTTTCTAAGTGTTGTAGAACCGAGCGCAGGCGATGCTGGAAGTCCAGCGGTGTTTGGGAGTTTCTGTGTCCGTTTTCAGTTCCATGAGATTCATGCTCAAACACCGCTGCCTGCTTTTAAGTAAACAAGATGGCCGCCACCTCATGATTGTCCATAGGAATTGCGGCCACCCAGATGAACACTGCGGTGGAAATTGCTACAAAGTAGCAATTAGGCTTAACAAGCTACAGGGTGGTCTCTGGTTCATGTGGCTACTCGGTTCCCGAACCAAATATAAAATCCCACAAACCAAGTCTGTTCACATAGTTTTTTTAAAGGGCCCATAGTCTTTTGGTAAGAGGCTGGCCAGCAGGCCCCTCCAAGAACATGTGACATGGCCCAGTTCGTCACAACTATTTTTGTCCCATTCCAAGTGGATCGGTCACTAAACTCCATGGTATCCTTGATTTATACCGCTTGAAAGTCACGTTTCCTTGTACTATACCTCCTCCTAGTACTATAACCACCACAGTAAACTATATCATTACAGGGCTTAGGGTGCCCCTTTAATCTGAAAAACTTGAATAAAACATAACTATTCTTAAAGTCTTTTTTGATTCTTATGTTTACAAGACTTCATGTAAATCAGTTGTATTATTATTAAATAATAATAAAGCGCCAACAAATCCCATAGCGCGGTACAATAGGTGGAATAACAGACATGGATTTACAACAAGTCGAGCTGAATGCACAAGAACAGAGGGTGTTGAATGCCCTGGTCAAACGAACTTACATTCTAGAGGGAGTGGAATAAAGTGGCACAAGAGGTTAGGGAGGATGTATATATTTATTTGACAATCTTTATTTTTCGTGCATGAGTTATTATAACAAGCATTCTTGCCATGCCCCAATAGCAGTAGCAGCAGGGTAAACAAGCGTAATGTAACTGATGGGTTACTCCTGTGTAATCTAGCAGGTATGCAAAGTAAGATTGTGTTAGAGAAGTATAATACAATTTAGGTCAGGCTAGGTACAGGATAATGTATAGTAACTCGGCTGGCCGTCCTCAAGTATAGACTAACACACATTAATTATACTTTTCTGCCAAAGTGTAAGCCTGGTGCGTGTAAGTATAATACATGTAATAAGAGAAGCTGCGTGGGAGAGCCTGTACGATGCTACTAGCTAGGTTAACCCCTGAGGCGCCCCAACATCGTGTAGAATATACTCTGATATAAGCATGCAACCAGAAAGTCAACGATAACATAAAGTTAAGTAAAAGCAGCAGGGGTGTAGAAGGGCATAGTACTGCACCATGGTGGCAGCAGCGTCATATGGATATGCGAGCATTGCGGGCGATGTGCCCTGAGCAGCCTGTCCATGTTAAAATAAAATAAGTGGACAACAGGCCTAAAAAAAATAAAAAATAAAAAATACAAGCATATCGGATGATGTATAGCGAAGTCACTAAGACTCAGCCACTGGTTTTGACACCTTTCAGAAGAGGCCAGGCTGTCTTCTGACTCCAATATATGGCAGTCCCCTCAGGCTTTGTGGTAGTCCACACCATGGCTGGTAGGGCACTGCTGTTCTCCCCTCACCCGTCTGACTTCTGCGTCTGTGGGGTGTGGGTGTTATCTCCTGCCGTCGGGATGTGGGTCTGCAAGGTCTCCGTCTTACATGTCTTCGGCCCAAGGCCTTTGTGGGAGCCCATGCCTGTAGTCCATTGATTCCTTCATCAGGATAGTAGGCCCATGGGTTTTCAAGGTTCTGGTCGGCCCTCTGGGTATATGGACGGCAATGGGGGTTTACCTCCAATTGAGCCCCCGGTTTGGAAGATCAGGCGTAGCAGGCCTCAGCGCCCTTTATCCGTACTGCAGGGAGTGTAGGTAAGTGTGAGCTGTGTCCCATAGTAGCCCCCAGCTTGGGGGAGGGACATACTTCTGGGGAATCTTTGTGTGGCTGTGGTACCGTAGAGGGTGGTTGCATCTGAGCTCAGTCGTGGAGCTGGTTCCAGAATTTCAGGCATATGTCATCAAATCTACAATTGAACTCATTGACCCACTCCTCTGCCTTCAGGCTTAATCGTAGTTGCGAAATCACTGGGACAGCGGCCATCTTAGGTATGCCTGCAGCTCGATGCTGGAGGGTGAGTTCACCCCAGTGGGGACTGGGATATCCCGCCCGATACAGGGGGGGAGGGCGAGGCGGGCAGCAGACCTCACCTGCTGCAGTGTCGCACGGGGCAGGCGATCGGCCGTTTCACCCATCCGGCAGTGGTGGTAGGCCGCAGTGTGGTCTACGTGGGAGAATCAGGAAGGTAAGTCTTTTCAAAACTTCCCGGGACAGATAGCAATAAATAGCCGTGTAAGGCGCTAATAGCGGGCTGGCTGTCCTTATTTCAGGCGAAAGGTATGAGTCCAGTTAGGAGCATAATCAATGTGCAGCCAGCCGCCATGCCTCCCAGCCACCGCCCCCCAGGAAGGATGTATTTCATGTACAGGACAAGTAAGTTGCTAGAACAATAAAGGGTTAGTTTTTTGGATGACAGTTCCAGGTGAGGAAGCAGGGTGTGTAACCAAGGTGCGAGGAGGGAAAGCTATTAACAGTTTAATTGATATGCTTTCCTAAAAAAGTGAGTTTTTTTATAATCTTTTGAAGGAACTGAGACTGTGTGAGTTTCTAACGGAGCCTGGAAGGAAGTTCTATAGGAACGGCACAGCCTTAGAGAAGTCTTGAAGGCAGACATCACACGAGCGAGCATGAACAGGTATTAGATGCAGATGTTCAGCAGAGCGTAGAGCCCTGGAAAGGACATACTTGTGTATTAGTGAGGATAGGTAGGTTGGAGCAGCCCTATATTTTATGGGAAGCCAGTGTAAGACTGATAGGGGGTGAGGCATGGGAGGTTTGGCAGACAGGAAGATGAGCCTTGCCAATGCATTCATTATGGACTGTAATCGGACCAGCTGGGAACAAGTAAAACCACTAATAAGAAGATTACAGTAGTCAAGGTGAGAGACGAAAGCGGCTTGGACCAGCACCATATTTGCATACAGCATTAGATAGGGGGAGATGAGAGCTATGTTTTTGAGATTTAATAAATCTAATCTAAATGTAATTTATTTAATCCTCGCCAATACATCAATGATCTAATGATCTACTTTGTGCAGTTTTGGGGTCTTTGTTGTCCTTGTTTGTTTGTTGTAATGAAAATGTAAACAGTTTCTCGGGCAGTAAAAATAAATGCAATTTCTTATTAATTATGGATTTTACTACATAAACTTGCAAAGCTAAGCAGAGATTATAAAATGAGGAACACACTTTTATGTCAGACTTAATCTGAGGATTACAAGTGATTGATGGCAGAGAAAGGACACTCTAAGATTGAAGAATCAATGCTAACCTCGTAAACCCCTAAGATGAACCTACCAGCAACGTCCCTATGTTTGACTATGCATCCATCTAGAAGCTGAGACAGTAAAGCAGTGATCAACCAAAAGCATAAAAGCATATCCTACTGTGAAGGTTATGTGCAAGGAAACAAATCTGGGATAAAGTACTCAGTAAGATTATTCCATGAATTTTGTGATGTCCTCACTTTTAGATGATTTATTTACCACCATATATGTATTGCTTCTTAACCATCATCAAATTCATAGTTTTATTTGATTCTATTTTTTGCATTATCTTCAGCCTTTGAAGTTATATTGTCTGAATATCAGCAACATTTTACAACTATGGCACAGATGGACGCTGGATGCGCAGACACCATGCACCCACATTATGCAAATCTCCACCTCTATCTCTGAAATAACATGAGTGCTAAAGATTTGAATAGCTTGCACATGTCTTTGCATGAGTGATACACTACCTAACACCCAATTACATATCTGTAAAGCATCTGCTGGCAGAACAAGGAGAATCTAAAAGTAATTTTGTTTCGTTTTTTCTTTATTTCCTGTTTTGGGCACATGTAACTGTAACTGCTGTTAATCCCGGGACCTAAAGCAAATGCAGGAATTTCCAAAGTGAGTATCTACTTTGGACTTTAATGTATATTATTTTTCTTTTGAATGTTTTTAATGCTTTAACTGTGTAATGCATTAGAACGGTGGAGCTAAGCTGCAACCTCTAGTATCCTTTTAAATGTGGTGATCCTATTGTCAAGCTCAGAGACGTGGTCTTTGTCTTAAAGGGACACTATAGTCACCAGAACTACAGCTTATTGTATGTGTTCTGGTGAGTATAATCATCCCTTCAGGCTTTTTGCAGTAAACACTGCCTTTTCAGAGAAAAGGCAGTGTTTACATTGCAGCCTATGGATACCTCCACAAGCCACTCCTCATATGGCTACTAGAGGTGCTTCCTAGGGCAGTGCTGCACACTGTGCAGTAATGCCATTCAGTGTCTCCACCTTCTGCATGCAGACACTGAACTTTCCTCATAGAGATGCATTGATTCAATGCATCTCTATGAGAAGATGTGTATTGGCCAGGGCTGTGTTTAACTTGTTCTGGCTCTGCCCCTGGTCTGCCTCCTTAATAAAACACAGCCAATCCAATGCTTTCCTTTGGAAAAGCATTGTGAGTGGCTTTGATCACCACTTCTGATGATGTCAGCCAAAGAGGCAGATAAGGGGCAGAGCCAGCAGCAGCAGACTGGAATAAAGGTAAGATTTTACTATATTTGGAGGTAAGGGTTGGCTAGATGGTGTTTTTATTCCTGACTGTATATTGTTCCTTTAATTGTTGTTGTTAAATTAAACAAGCCTACCTTTTTTAATGAGGCAATAGTTGACTGGTCTTCCTCGGACAGTTTGAGAGCTGTCACTACCTTGGCTGAATTAGCCACAATCTCTGCATTCAATTCCCTGCATTTTGCCATCAGTCGCTTTTCATTTTCATAAGATTTCTTCAGGACCCCATGAAGTTTTTCATACTCGATTCTAAACCTTTCCAGGCTTTTATCCCCTGTCAGCTCACTGAGCACCTGCTGGAAGTCTTTCTCCAGTGCCTCAAAGGCATTTTCATCAGTTGTGGATTTCTCTTCTTTTTCCTGCAAAAAAGTAAGAAACGTGAAGATGGGGGCAAGCAGACTACCTATCTAATCGATTTACAAACACAAACAAGTTCTCACTTGATAATGTCGCCGGTGACTTTTCTCATAAACTATGCATAAATGCTTTAACCTGGATTTCATGACTCTTAATTCAGCCAGTGACAGAGAAACCAAACACCAGTTCTCAATCGCTAGATAGTGTAAAACAGGGCGGTGTAAAAAAGGTAGGTCCCCAGATGTTGTAGAACTACAACTCCCATGATGCCTTGCATGCCTTTAGAATGGCAAAGCATCATGGAAGCTGTAGTTCTGAAACATCTGAGGATCTGCCTTTTGGTCACCCCTGGTGTAAAAGATGCACTTGCAAAGGGAAACTATTCTTCTGGATATAAACACCTGTATCATGTTAATATGCCCCTCTTCATTTTTGAATTTGGCATTTTAGCAGAGTTTTTAAATTTGATTATATGAGCAATGATAAAGTTTTGGTTATGCATTTTATGCCACTGCTCTAAAACATTATCATATATGTCTTTCAGTGCAGGGACTGCCACACAACTGTAGAGTACCTGGGGTGTCTGTAGAATATATGGTATGTGCCTAAAACGTGTATATGGTTAGACTATTTGTTCTGTACTAACAGAATTCCATATCAAGAAAACGACAGTGCGTATGTGTGTCTCCAGGAGTCACCTACATCAATACAGCTCATAGTAAGTACATATATATGTTGAATGCATTATGGCTGAATCAGACATATGGGGAATATTTACCTGTGCAATGTCTTACAGAAATAACCCAGATCAATATTAAATTATCCTTATACATAAGGGAATTGTTTACATGTATTGTGAGATTTCGGTTTTTCCAAATAACCTATTTTCACTCTATTTTTTTACTTTGTGGTGTTTGTAATTCTCTAACTTTCAATCTGCTGTTTATGTACCATTAAAATTTATATATTGGTGTCAGTTGTCTCTGTCTGTTTCAAGGCACAGTGATACTCAGATTAATATTAATAATATCTGCATCAAACCACAAGGTGTGTGCTGCTTCTCCTACTGGCATGATGACAACCAAAATTAAATTTTCAGTCTCAAAAATCCTTGACAACTCTATAAAATAAACCACAGACAGGTCTAGCACTGCCCGCAGAGAGCCAGGCTGAGAGAGGTTTATATTCCACTTAATGAAGCTGGAGTTATTTAAAGAAACCTCCAGGCATGAATCGAAATGGTAATGGATTACGCAGTAAATGAGGTTATAAAATTAAGCTGCAAATCCATAGGGTTCAGGGTTTAACCATTCTGGCCCTTTTGATACTGTTTAAGCTGTCGTAACTGGATAATTAAAACCCTAAAAAAAAACATAAAGGTGTGGAAATATGGAAGACAAGCAAAGTCAAAGAGTGCAATTTGGTAAATAAATACATTTTAAAAATGATGGAAAGACTTAAAGTTGAAGTGTCCAACTGCAAGATGCATCATGCAGATAGTGTAGTATAAACACACAGCCAATTGAGAAGTACTCCAAAAAAAAGAAGTTCCCCCTGTCATGGGGGGGCTATCTGATGGACCCCTCCCCCCACCCCAGCGGGCAACTGTCTACCTGTCAGAAGCGGCAAGGGAGCTGTGTTTTCCCAGCTCTGCTTCCTAGCACGCCTTTTGCTAATGCCGGGAGCCGGAATATGACGTAATATTCCGGCTCCCGGCATCAGTAGACAGCCCACGCGGCGCGAGGGAGCAGATCAGAGAGATCACAGCTCCCTCGCCGCGTCTGACATGTAGACAGCCGCCCGCGCACTGAAGCCCCACTGGAACCCAGGGACAGGTCCACGCCAGCTCTCCAGCTAGTGAGGCTGGGTGGACATTTGTAAATGTTAAAAATATTAATAATTTGTGTGTTTCTGTGTGCGTCTGTGAGTGTATGTGTTTGTCTGTGTATGTGTGTGTGTTTGTATATGTGTGTCTGTGAGTGTGTTTTTTGCGCACGTTTATATATGCATACGAGTGTATACATTTTTTGGGGGGGGGGATCTTGGGTGAGTTCCCACACTTTTTTCCCCAGGACTTGACCACCGAGGATAACCCTACAATAACAAAACAAAAGAACGGCAGAATCCCAACTACTCATCCGGTGAGATCAGGGGGTGGGTAGTGGGATAGAGAGCTCAGACTATAAATTCTAAAAGAGAAAAAAAAATAACCTTTATTAATAACTAGATCATAATTACAGAGACCAAAAAGAAAAACTGAAATCCACCACACGTGTAACGTCTCTGGGGTCTGGCCAAAAAAGGCAAGAGTAGAGGTAAAGGTACAGGAAAAGACTGGGAGGTAGATGGTATCCACCAAACAATTAGGTACAGGACAGAGCTGGATTATCGAGAGGGAACAACTCCCTAAAGAAATAACCAAAATACAGGCAAGGAGAATGGGAAACAAAAAGTCCATGCTTCCCTCATATATGCATAAGTTAGAACCAAAGCCTTGGTACAGGGGGGGGAAAGGGGTTGGGCACGTGGGCTAAATGTCTATCTACCATAACCACTGGAGCCTAGAAAAAATAAAAAATAAAAGCAGCAAACAAGCATAAAATATATAATCTAGCTACTGTCCCTGATTACCTCGGCACCACACAAGGCTAGTGCCTACATAAATTACAAAAAAAAAAAAAGAATAAGGTGCATAGTGCTTCCTTAAAAAGGTGTAGTCAAAAATAGTAACTACACATTATTTTTTTACTACACCTTTCTAGGGTAGCACTATGAATTGTATGAATTTGAATATTTGCCATACTCTGTATAATTTACACACTGTATGAATAATAATATTTGGGGGCCATACTTTTTATGAATTATAAAATTTGGGGGCCAGGCACTGTATGCATCATAATATTTGGGGGGCACACACTGTATAAATTATAATATTTCGGGGGCACACTCTGTATAAACTATAATATTTGGGGGCCATACTCTGTATAAATTATTATTATCTGGACACACACTGTATAAGTTATAATATTTGGGGGCCATACTCTGTATAAATTATAATATTTGGGGGGGCACACACTGTATAAATTATAATTATCTGGACACACACTGTATAAATTATAATATTTGGGGGCACACACAGTATAAATTATAATATTTGGGGGCCATACTCTGTATAAATTATAATATTTGGGGGGCACACGCAGTATAAATTATAATTATCTGGACACACACTGTATAAATTATAATATTTGGGGGGCACACACAGTATAAATTATAATATTTGGGGGGGCACACACTGTATAAATTATAATTATCTGGACACACACTGTATAAATTATAATATTTGGGGGGCACACACAGTATAAATTATAATATTTGGGGGCCATACTCTGTATAAATTATAATATTTGGGGGGCACACGCAGTATAAATTGTAATTATCTGGACACACACTGTATAAATTATAATATTTGGGGGCCATACTCTGTATAAATTATAATTATCTGGACACACACTGTATAAATTATAATATTTGGGGGGCACACACAGTATAAATTATAATATTTGGGGGCCATACTCTGTATAAATTATAATATTTGGGGGGCACACGCAGTATAAATTGTAATTATCTGGACACACACTGTATAAATTATAATATTTGGGGGCCATACTCTGTATAAATTATAATATTTGGGGGGCACACACTGTATAAATTATAATTATCTGGACACACACTGTATAAATTATAATATTTGGGGGGCACACACAGTATAAATTATAATTATCTAGACACACTGTATAAATTATAATATTTGGGGGGCACACACACAGTATAAATTATAATATTTGGGGGGCACACACTGGGTATAATATATAATATTGTGGGGGGCACACACTGGGTATAAATTATACGATTTGGGGGTCTCACACTCTATGGGAGAGATTTAGGAAGCCAAAACAGGTGGTATTCCGAGGCTAATTAATATATATAGGGCGCAATCACCATGGAAACCAATACACTATTTGAAGATGTCTCACTCTTGCACCCCAAATATCCCCTGTTTAGCGATATCTTCACCTCTGAGAGTTCATATAATATGAGGGGACCCCCTCCCTTACCCCCAGGCTCACCTCAGACATGGTTTCACCAACTATCGCAAACACCACGACAAAAACGCGTCTCTACCGTATCCTAGCAACCACTGCCCTCTACACCGCATGCGCCTCAAACATTGTCTGCCCAAATGTTAGTGCCCGCCATCCTTGTTACTGGCAACCATTTTTTTTTATTTCAGCACAAGTGCGGGGCGGCCATCTTAACTCCTGGAAGCTTCCTCTGTAGAGATTCCGACAGGTGTGTCACAGCGGCCATCTTAACTCCTGGCAGCTTCCTCTATAGAGATTCCGACAGGTGTGTCACAGCGGCCATCTTAACTCCTGGCAGCTTCCTCTGTAGAGCTTGCATAGGTGTGGCATAGCAGCCATCTTAACTCTTGGCACCATGTTTAAAGGACCACTCTAGGCACCCAGACCACTTCAGCTTAATGAAGTGGTCTAGGTGCCAGGTCCTTCTAGGGTTAACCCATTTTTTTATAAACATAGCAGTTTCAGAGAAACTGCTATGTTTATAAATGGGTTAATCCAGCCTCCAACTCCTCTAGTGGCTGTCTCATTGATTTTCACAGTGAGAACACGCAAGCGTCCATAGGAAAGCATTGATAATGCTTTCCTATGAGACCGGCTGAATGCGCGCGCAGCTCTTGCCGCGCGTGCGCATTCAGCCGAATGGGAGGAACGGAGGAGGAGAGCTCCCCGCCCAGCGCTGGAAAAAAGGTAAGATTTTAACCCCTTCCTTTCCCCAGAGCCGGGCGGGTATGTTTTCCTGGCACTATAGTGGTCCTTTAACGAAACCAAGTTTCATTGATCTATATGGGCTCATTTTGTCCTTTTTTATTTTATGATAATTTATTTACCTAGTTTTTTTTTGCTTTTTTTTTTTTTTTAAGAATAATGTCATAATTTAGCTCATTTTATTTTAATATACGTTTAGTAACTGTGAATTTAGAAATATGAGACCTCCTATAGGGATTTAAAAAAAGAATAATTACAATTGATACCGGAGAAACTGACGGAAGCAAAGCACAGAGGGATGGACACAGGTTTCTTCAGGAAGGAAGAGATTCTTTATTGGATCACCGATCGGGACTCAGAGGGACTAATGTCACCAAAAATACAGCAAGTTCTGAGCCCTGAACAATAGTGCAGGCTCCCTATATAGGCACATAACTCCTCCCATATTAAGCTCCACCCGCACATTCTCTTGACCAATCATTACAAATAAGAATTAACTTCCTGCTTGACCGCATGGCTTGTCCAGCACAATGGAGGAGGGGAATACTACATCCTGTATTCTTGCACATGCTCCGTACACTACTGATCGTATCTTGCCTCGTGCAACCAACTGATCGATACGTCAGCATATGCACGTACACATGCCGCGTGGTAATCTCGGCCTACTAAATTTATTTTTACCGAGATTCCACCACATTCCCCCCTTTGATGCCTCTTGATATTTTACAATTACTTGAGGCATCACTTAACCTTGGTTTGCATACACCACAAGTTACCTTTGAACCAGACCAGACTTATCCTATGATGTGAATCTTCAACACTCGTCTTCCTGCATTGGTTCTCCCTGATCTAGAGCCTTATATTTATAAATTGCCATTATCTGTGCAGCAGCCTTCCTCTCTGCTATATTTTCTATCAGGCTTTGCACAGACCTAACTACTAAGGGTATAAGACACGGCAGGAGTAGACACAACATTAAAATCAGTAGGACTCCACCTACCACTGCCTTAAGCCCTCCAAACCACTCATACCAGCTACCAAACCAACTACTTGGATTGTACCCTTTCCATACCTGAGTAGGCACATGCGCTAGTTTAACCATATGGCTAGTAAGCTCAGCTATTGCTTGCCCTTCGTCATCTATTTGAAGACAGCAATTGCTCAGGTTAAACTTCCCACATACACCTCCCTCTACTGCCAAAAGATAATCCAAGGCTAATCTATTTTGGTAAACTGCTGTCCTCATCCTGGTATTATGCTTCGCTAGAAGATTGAGCGCTTGTGATGTCTCGTTAGTAATGATCTCAACCACCGCCTGTAACCTTATAATGCGGTTGAGCATATAAATAGGGGTTCTATAACCAAAGGTACCATCCTCTGCCCACGTGGCTGGCCCATAATAATCTATAATACGCTGGGGAGGCCATTCATTATCTTCCCAGGCACCTATCTCTATGGGTCCCCTTTTCTTCCTATGATTCACATCATACACTTTAACACCTAAAGTCTCACCTGTTTCAATAGGCAACAAGAAGAAGGATGGTTTTAACATACCCAACACACATGCCCCTTCCCAGTCCTGTGGTAACTCCGAATAGGCCTTCTTACCACAGATCCAGTACAAATTCGCTGGGGCTCTCCAGTTAGATGTGATGGATAGATCAAACCATACGTCCTTTAAATTGGCATATCTTGCAAACGGGTTAGATGGTTCTGAGACATTTGAAGCCGACCACCAAGTTGTATTCTTTGTATCATCATCATAAGCTTTTTGCCCTAGACAAGTTAATTCTCCTACAGAAGTATTATACATCATTCCTTTCCTCGCTATGCAAACATAACCTATGATGGAGGTCTTCAATCTCCACTCAGATTTACCTCTAACACTCATATGATAGTCGGCTTGTGTAGATATTAATTGGTCAACTGCCTCAGAACCGGACATTACCTCCTTTGCTTCCCAAGGCCATTGGTCTCCCATGTTAGTACCTCCACACACATAGCAGTTGGTAACATTAAGACTACCGGCAATACTCTCGGCTAAATCAATGAACAAGTTTTTAGCATTATGGGGGATCTTATTATCTATGCTCATCTCT
This sequence comes from Pelobates cultripes, assembly GCA_933207985.1. NCBI lineage: Eukaryota > Metazoa > Chordata > Amphibia > Anura > Pelobatidae > Pelobates > Pelobates cultripes. The sequence continues at coordinate 92,568,243 of OW240922.1, read as the reverse complement.
TCATAAAAGGAATGGTATACTTGATGAGTTTGGGAGGTTACCGTATCAGTCTCTATCCCTATAAACAATATTGTCCCAGGGTCTAAACCCGTCCCATATATTTGAAACCCAAATAAATTACCATATTTATCTAAGAACTTGTCAGGGTTATTTATAAGTATATGGATTGGATTGCATTCCATAGACTTACAATATGGATTAGTAGGCAACTTAGTCACAATCATGTCCTTGTCTGCTGTCTGTCCCCAAGTCGCCCACCCCACACAAGACCAATATGGGCAGAAGTTATAATCTCTATTTGGGCATCTTGGACTTACATATTTATTTTTACTACTGGGACAAATATATTTATCGTTAGACCCATACGTCCTCTCCCATCTAAGATCCCCACATACATTCCACGGCTTTCTACCACTGGATATTGCTTTACACGCATCAAATAGCAGAGCACCTGAAGAATATACGGATTCTAATACCGTCTTATTAATTAGGGTCCCCTGAGGATCTCCATTTCTGAGAGTCAACCAAATTGTACGGGGTTGATACTCAGGACTGAAGCACTTAGGTTCTCCTACTCCTAAATGACACACACTATATTCTATATTTAAGTATCTACATCTTGATACATCTCCTTTACACTCATATTGCGAATGCCAAATTAGGGTCTGGGATATATGGTTACCTGTTCTTGTAGTCTTAATGCATACCTCACAGCTAGGAGTGTTGGTACCTCTACCTTCCTGAATATAAAAATACACATAAATAAACATTATTAAAAATACATCTTTCGTCGTCATCCTCAGTCTTCGTCCGTGCGAAGGCACCTCAGCTTCCAGGATGTAAGGGCTGCAGGGAATGGAGTTCTGCTCGTCTTCACAGGGGTCCCCTCAAGACTTTCCCTGACTTATACACTCGTTGGTGAGTGGACAGGCTTTATTATGGCCTTCTCACTCACTTACCAAGTCTCTGAAACAATAAAATTTGTAATCTACAAGGTTCCTCGTCACTCCGACTGAGTCGTGCGTTTTAACCGGATCTTGCAGGGATTCTCTGGATTTGCTGTAACTTGCCAGGAATCGGCTGCTGCTGGTTTAACCCTGGAGTGATGTATCCACGGAGCCACTTCGGCTACTTTTATCGCTGTAGGGGTAGACAGAAGAACAACATAAGGACCTCTCCACTTGGGCCCTAACGGCACATTATTCCACTCTTTAATCCACACTTGGTCGCCTGGGTGGTAACTATGAATTGGGGGATAAATATTCACAGGTAATCTATCTTGTACCCATTTCTGTACCTCCTCCATAGTCTTACCCAACTCTACAACCTGCTGCCGGGTAATTCCTTCTCCCAACTGACTCAAATCCCCCCTTAAGTTACCAAGCACGGGAGGTGGTCGCCCGTACATGATTTCAAAAGGAGAGAGGCCCATCCTTCTGGTAGGTGTACTACGGATTCGCAATAGAGCTATGGGCAAGAGAACGTTCCACTTAAGTTGGGTTTCCTGACACATTTTAGCCAACTGATTCTTAATAGTTCTATTCATTCTCTCTACCTTACCAGAACTCTGGGGTCTATATGCCGTATGAAGCCTCCACTTTATACCAAGCATATGAGTCAGTTGTTGTAAGCACTGATGAACAAAAGCTGGACCATTGTCCGATCCTATAGAGCAGGGTAGTCCATATCGGGGTATTATTTCTCGTAGCAGGAATCTCACGACTTCTCCTGCTTTCTCTGTACGAGTAGGACATGCTTCTACCCAGCCTGAATAGGTGCACACCACTACCAGCAGGTAGCGATGTCCACCCGATTTAGGCATCACTGTATAGTCAATTTGTAAATCGGACATGGGAAGTCCCCCCATAAACTGGACTCCTGGTGGCTTTACTGGTCCTTGTCTTGCATTATTTTTAGCACACGTTACACATCTACGTACAATGGCCTGAGTCAAGTTGGACAATCTTGGTATGTAGAAATGTTTTCTGAGAGATTCTTCTGTACTGTCTCTCCCAGAATGTGTCCCGTTATGATAGTTTTGGACAATTTCTACCGCTAGTGATGCTGGAATAACTATTCTTCCATCTTCTAACTGATACCATTTGTTCTCCAAATACTTTCCAGGTTCAGTCCTTAACCACTCCTCTTCTTGAGCTGTATAAATTGGAGTCCATTGAGACAGTGGAGTTGGTATAAGAGCAGCTATATGCCCCACATATTCCTGTCTTCCTGATTCAGCAGCACGCTTAGCTGCACTATCTGCCATCCGATTCCCTTTGGTTACATCACCATCTCCTCTCAGATGCGCCCGACAATGTATAATACCGACTTCTTTCGGCTCCCACACTGCTTCCAATAGTTGTAGGATCTCAGCTGCGTATTTGATTTCTTTGCCTTCTGAATTCAATAGTCCTCTTTCTTTATACAAAGCTCCGTGGGCATGAGTGGTTAAAAACGCATACTTGGAGTCCGTGTAAATGTTCACTCTTAAACCTTCAGCCAATTGTAACGCTCGTGTCAGTGCTATCAATTCTGCCTTTTGTGCTGATGTTCCTTTTGCCAGTGACCGAGCTTCTATCACCTTGTCTATCGTTGTTACTGCATATCCTGCATAGCGGATCCCTTCTTTTACATAACTACTGCCGTCGGTGTAATATTGAACATCAGGGTTCTGGATGGGAAAATCACGAAGATCTGGTCTACTTGAAAATACTTCATCCATTACTTCCAAACAATCATGTTGACTTTCAGTAGGTTGTGGCAAAAGGGTAGCTGGATTTAAGGTATTTACAGTCTCTAAATGCACTCTTGGGTTTTCACACAACATTGCTTGATACTTGGTCATACGGCTGTTACTAAACCAATGATTTCCTTTGTAATCCAACAACGTCTGTACTGCATGTGGAACTCGTACATAAAGTTCTTGACCCAGAGTGAGTTTATCGGCTTCAGCTACTAGCAGGGCGGCTGCAGCTACAGCTCTTAGACAAGGTGGAAGTCCGCTGGCCACTGCATCCAGTTGCTTAGACATGTAGGCAACAGGTCTTTGCCATGATCCCAAGTACTGTGTCAATACTCCCACAGCCATTCTTCTTTGCTCATGTACATACAGGTAGAATGGCCGTGTGTGGTCAGGTAGACCTAATGCTGGGGCACTCATCAAAGCCCTCTTCACATCTTCGAATGCCGTTTGCTGTTCTTGAGTCCATAAGAAGGGGTCGTGCTCTGTACCTTTGATAGCTGCATACAGTGGTTTTGCCAGTATCGCGTAGCTGGGAATCCATATCCTACAGAAGCCTGCTGCCCCCAAGAATTCTCGCACTTGTCTTCTATTCCTGGGTATCGGTATTTGGCACACAGCTTCTTTTCTCTCTGGCCCCATAATTCTTTGACCTTCAGAGATATGGAATCCCAGATATTTGACAGTTGGCAAACACAACTGAGCCTTCCTTCTTGACACCTTGTATCCTGCCTTCCAGAGAATGTGTAGTAGATCGTGCGTTGCTTGCTGACATACTTCCTTTGTAACTGCTGCTATCAACAAGTCATCTACATATTGTAATAATACACACTCTCCTGGGATAGACTCGAAATCTAGTAGATCTTGACTTAGAGCTGAACCAAATAGGGTAGGTGAATTTTTAAACCCCTGGGGCAATCTTGTCCAGGTCATTTGGCGTTTCGAGCCCGTTACAGCATTTTCCCATTGGAAAGCGAAGATACATTGGCTTTCTGCGGCAATTCGGAGGCAAAAGAAGGCATCTTTGAGATCTAAGACTGTAAAGTAAGTAGCCCCGCCCGGAATTAAAGCAAGCAGGTTATATGGATTGGGCACGACTGGATGTATACTAACAACCGCATCATTGACTGCTCTCAAGTCCTGCACAGGTCGATACTCATCTGTACCGGGCTTTTGAACAGGCAGCAATGGGGTGTTCCAGGGGGAAGTACAGAATTTTAGGATACCATACCGTATGAACTTATCCAGATAAGATTGGATGTTCTTCTTAGCCTTCTGCGGAATATGATATTGTCTCAGGCTTACTGGATAAACCCCAAGTTTTAGTTCGATTTTAATAGGTGGAATATTGCGGGCCAGTCCTGGTGGGTTGTTCTCTGCCCAAACTCCTGGTATATTAAATAAGGATTCATCACTCCTCGGGTTTTGACTAGTCAACACTGTATAAAGTCGCCACTCTTCTTCCTTTGGTACAGACAATGTCATAATACCTGAGGGTCCATTAAACTTTAAGGATGTTGTTCCATTTGGTAGGAACGTAATCTGCGCTTGTAATTTGGATAGCATATCACGTCCCAGCAATTGGACTGGACACTCAGGCATATAAAGGAATTGATGTTTTACTACGTGGCCTCCCAATGTACAGAGTCGACTTTTAAGAACCGGTTTTTCAGCACTTCTTCCAGTTGCTCCTATTACAGTAATAATTCTTCCAGATGGAGGAGCAACTAGATTAGTCACCACCGAATGTTCAGCACCAGTGTCGATCATGAACGCACTCCTTTTTCCCCCTATTGATACATCGACCATAGGCTCCGCTCGACCAAGGGGGATGGAGCCCGGTCGGTATCAATAGTCCTCCATGACCGTGTCAGCCAATCCCACAAAGTCCCTACCTTCTCTATCGCGGGACCTTTGCGCTGCTGGATAGTACCTATCTTCCCTTACACTTCCTCTGTTCCCATTACTCCCTCTATTACCATTACTCCCTCCGGGGCCTCCTCTACCTCTCGCTCTGCCTCTAAAGTTTCCGTAACCTGCCCTGGGTAAGTCTCTCTCATACTGCTCTCTTTGCGGACACTCGTTCCTCCAATGCCCTTCTTCCTTACAGTACGCGCACTGATTCCTACTCAAAGGCTCCCTATTCCATCTACCATCGCCTCTATCTGGGCCCCGTCTATCTACGCCTGCGATCGCTACCGCTAGCATATCTGCCTTTCTACGCATCTTGCGCTCTTCCTCTTTCTTACTTTCTGTTTCCCTATTCATATATACTTTGTTCGCTACCTCCATTAGTTGGGTGATAGACATACCTGCAAACCCTTCTAATTTCTGTAGCTTGCGCTTAATATCTCCGTAAGCTTGGCTGACAAAGGCGGAGTTTACCATTCGGGAATTATCAGCGTCTTCCGGATTAAAGGGGGTATACAAGCGGTATGCCTCCAATAATCGGTCATAAAAGACACTGGGCGCTTCATCACTTTTCTGAATCACCTCAACTGTCTTCGACATGTTAATAGCTTTCTTCCCTCCGGCTTTCATGCCAGCAATTATAGCATCTCTATAGGCTTTAAGTTGAGCCATATCTGCGCCATTTACATTCCAGTCAGGATCGGTGTTAGGGTAATGTGTTGCGGCCCATGCTGCCGGATTGGCTTGATTTAAAGCACGGGCTCTCTCCTCTAGCGCCTTAATGGCTGCTTGGTTAATCCTTGTCCTTTCCTCATTATTGAACAATGTCATTAATAACTGCTGGCAATCAGCCCATGTCGGGTTATGTGTCTGAACTATCGAGGTGAACAGATCGGTCATAGCTTGTGGTTTCTCAGTGTACGAGGAATTGTGGGTCTTCCAATTCAAGAGATCGGTAGTCGTGAACGGGACATATACGAAGACTGGGTCAGCATGTGCCATTTGACCTGCGGCATCGATATAGGCTGACCCAGGATTCAGGCGAAGAGGCATCTGATAATGTTTTAATTGTTGGGTACCGGTCAGTTGTCGGGTTAGTATGGGGCTACGTGGAGGGGCGTCAGTTAAAGGTTCCGGTCGAGAGGTAATAGGGCATGAGGATGTGGGAACTTGATTTTGGGAAAAGTTAGTGAATAGTATACTCCGAGCCGAGCTAGAAGAAGCTTGACCGGAAGTTTGAAGTGGCGCCAAATCAGGATATTCAGATCTAATGGGGGTTGGTCCTGGTTCCGGAAGGGGAGTTTTAATACGAGGTGGGGTGGATTCTGTACTGGAGGAGGAAGCGGAAGTGGATGGGGGCAATAGGGGAAGGGGTGCAGAACTTCCTGCATTCGCGTCACTTCCTCTTAAAGGAAAGTAAGGGGGCGGCAAAGGGATCTCGGACTCAGGGGGCGTGTCCAAAATGGGCCTAACACCAGTCCTAGTGGACAAACAAGTCCTGGCCACCATGAGGCGACATTGCTCCTCGTGGCATATCCGGATCCATTTTGGCGAGTCGTTTACGGCCTGCCTCCAACAATCAATGTATGGAAACTGTCCGTAAAGTTCAGGCCTACCTGATACAGCCACGTGTACACGCTGTACCAGGGTTGGATCCAAACTGCCACGCGGCGGCCATGCCGCAACCAAAGTAGGCCACTCCCTAGTGCACAAAGTGACCAAACGTACAGGAGACATTTTAACCCCAAAATCACATGTTTTGAATCCCTTTTTAAAATTCTTTACCATACAACCTAAGGGATCCGAAATCGTTGACTCTGACGCGCCCATACTTATCAATGGAACGTCGTTGACAACGAATACTATGCACGCGTTCTTATTCAACAGTCACACCCGTTTCCTCTGGCAACAGCACCACGTGGTACAGTTACCAAGTGAAACGTACACAATAACACAATAATCACTCAGGGAATTCCCGTACACACACAGCTGTTACACCAGTCACTAAATAATCAATATTATGCCCTTTGGCGAAACTATACAGTCACCCACGCTATAATTCTCTATATATGAATTACCCGTCTATAACACACCCCAGTAACATCGTCTTTTACTAGTATCGGTTACAGTACGGTTAGCATAGGTCAAAGCACAATTTAAGGTCACAATACAATTATTAGTGGTTACGGTGTTAAACATGCAATAGACGACAATGATTAGTACTTATATACAGTGTCAGTAAATATACAGGGTTATGGTACCGTGCACTATGATACAACAACACACTATTAACACTCTCGCTAGACGGCTGAGCTCGCGCTATCTAACAAGATATACACTTTACTAACAATCTTTAACACATTTACAATCCCAACTAAACTATTGGCCAGTACCTTGAATGGACTACCTAAAACTATATACACCCGTTTTGGTTAGCCACACTGCCCAAGCACCACATATAGCGAACTAGAGGGCGGAATTTACAAAGTTGCCCTTCTAGTCTATTTACTCTATCAAAAGTCTAGTGGGTTCCAAATTTACACGCCTTCCCACTTAGCCAAGATAGGTTGAGAGCTAGCGAACCGAATTTACACAGGCGCCGCTTAGTCTCCCGGTCCCTCCGACCTAGCGAACGTAATATACACCCTAGAACGCTAGTCTAGACAAGACACCGGTGTCCGGCTAGGGCTATTTACACAGGACCCCGCCTGACTAACCAGATCAAGCGGTCTTACTAAAGAGCGTTCGATCGAGCGGTGCGCCTTCGCTCCTTCCCTCCGACAGAGGGGGCAGATTCCATACACAGATTTAAACCCCTTTTGGGCCTACCGCACAATCGGTATACCCCTAGTGGGTCTGCCGTCTAAAACAGCAGTTGTCTTACCTCCTCGTTCCTGAACCTGAGTTCACACTCATCGACGGGGACACCCCAGCACTTCTTACGTAGAGGCCGATGATCTCCTGGACAACAGACCAGTGGCGCCGAGACGAAGGGAGGTCCACGCAGAAGTTCAGGGGTGCAGCCGTAGAGAACGTGGGCAAAGATAGACCGTCTCACGCCTCTGCCTCTCAGCTACCGTTGAACGATGAGCTTCCCGGCCAATGCACCAAATGATACCGGAGAAACTGACGGAAGCAAAGCACAGAGGGATGGACACAGGTTTCTTCAGGAAGGAAGAGATTCTTTATTGGATCACCGATCGGGACTCAGAGGGACTAATGTCACCAAAAATACAGCAAGTTCTGAGCCCTGAACAATAGTGCAGGCTCCTATATAGGCACATAACTCCTCCCATATTAAGCTCCACCCGCACATTCTCTTGACCAATCATTACAAATAAGAATTAACTTCCTGCTTGACCGCATGGCTTGTCCAGCACAATGGAGGAGGGGAATACTACATCCTGTATTCTTGCACATGCTCCGTACACTACTGATCGTATCTTGCCTCGTGCAACCAACTGATCGATACGTCAGCATATGCACGTACACATGCCACGTGGTAATCTCGGCCTACTAAATTTATTTTTACCGAGATTCCACCACACAATTATATATACATTGCACCAATATATTCTGCAGCACTTTACAATGGAGATCATCTTTACTTTCAGGGAACAGTGACATTGTAAACCCATGTCTTAACTTTCCATATGACCAACAAGGATTATGTATGATCTAGTATACAGCCTCAGTATGTGTAGCCGATATACTCTCCATGTACAAGCTGATATACAGCCTCAGTATATGTGACCGATATAATCTCTGTGTACCAGCTGGTATACAGCCTCAGTATGTGTCACCGATATAATCTCTGTGTACCAGCTGGTATACAGCCTCAGTATGTGTGACCGATATAATCTCTGTGTACCAGATGGTATATAGCCTCAGTATGTTTGACCGATGTAAACTCTGTGTTCCAGTTGGTATACAGCCTCAGTATGTGTTACCGATATAATCTCCGTATACCGGCTGGTATAAAGCCTCAGTATATGTGACCGATAAAATATCCGTGTACCAGCTGGTATACAGCCTCAGTATATGTGACCGATATAATATCCGTGTACCGGCTGGTATACAGCCTCAGTATGTGTGACCAATATAATATCCGTGTACCGGCTGGTATACAGCCTCAGTATGTGTGACCAATATAATATCCATGTACCAGCTGGTATACAGCCTCAGTATGTGTGACCAATATAATATCCATGTACCAGCTGGTATACAGTCTCAGTATGTGTGACCGATATAATCTCTGTGTACCAGCTGGTATACAGTCTCAGTATGTGTGACCGATATAATCTCTGTGTACCAGCTGGTATACAGTCTCAGTATGTGTGACCGATATAATCTCTGTGTACCAGCTGGTATACAGTCTCAGTATGTGTGACCAATGTAAACTCTGTGTACCAGCTGGTGTGACCATACTGCCATAGGTGTCTGCAGCATAGGGCAACAAATGTCAAGTGACCTTCCCCACACCCCCTGAATATGTGACCAATATAAGCTCTGTGTATGACCTGGTGTGAATACACAACTCCAGTATGTGAGACAGATGTCATGGTAGACAGCCACGAGAGGAGGAGTTAACCCTGCAATACAATAATTGAAGATTCTCAGTGTTGCCATTTTTATTATTTTGGGTAGGCTAACTGGGTAAATAAGAATAACCTTATATAAAATGGAGGGAAAAAATCACACAGGTCCTTCTTGCTTCTGTGTCTTTATTTAACTAACACTGCTTCTGCTTCCTATTTGGAGTAACACCAAACTTTATTTACACTCATTTTAACAATACAATGTATAATATAAGTTACAGCACTTTTAGTTTATATATCTCAACATTCAGAAACTGTAATAATTAACATTACAGGGATTAAAGGACAGGGGCACTGTACCCGGAACACTTCATCAAGATGAAGTAGTCTGGCTGCCTATAGTCAGTGGCGTACATACCAGGGTCGCAGGGGTCGCGGCTGCGACCGGGCCCGGCCCACCAGGGGGCCCGGCCGCCCCTGCGACCCGGTGTGTACCCACAGGGCCAGCCTCTTCTCCTGGGGGGCCCAGGAGGCGGCCACCTCAGGGCCCCCCGAGGCTGGCCCTGCTGACCCCAGCAGGCGGGCTGGCTGTCTGGACGGCCGGCGCACGAGGGAGCACTCTCCCCTGTGTCCTCCCTCTTCAGCTCCCTCGCGCGTCGCGTAGGGATGCCAGAGCTGGAAGATGACGTCATCTTCCGGCTCCGGCATCCCTACGCGGCGCGCGAGGGAGCTAAAGAGGGAGCACACAGGGGAGAGTGCTCCCTCGCGCGCCGGCCGCCTAGACAGCCAGCCAGCCCGCCCGCTCGCCCGCCCAGGAGCCCAGCAGCACCACCACTGGACCCCAGGGAATCCCCCCAGCACAAAAGGTAAGGAGGCTGGGGGGATTCAATTTAAAAATTAAAAACATGTGTTAGTTAGTGTGTGTGTTAGTGTGTGTGTGTGTGTTAGTGTTAGTGTGTGTGTGTGTTAGTGTGTGTGTGTGTTAGTGTTAGTGTGTGTGTTGGTGTGTCTGTTATTGTGTCTGTCTGTTATTGGGTTTGTCTGTTACTGAGTGTGTCTGATGTCTGTTAGTGAGTGTGTGTTTGTCAGTGAAAGTGTATGTTTTGTAAGTGAGTGTGTATGTATGTCTGTCACTGAGTGTGTCTCTGTCAGTAAATGTGTGTGTCTGTTAGCTAGTGTGTATGCGTCTGTTCATGAGAGTGTGTGTCTTCAGCATTTACCTTTCTCCAGCGCCGGACTTCCTTGGCGCTGGGGATCCCGCCGCCTCTCAGCTCCGAATGCACATGCGTGGCAAGAGGCGCGCGCGCGCATTTAAACCGCCCATAGGAAAGCATTACTCAATGCTTTCCTATGGACGTTCAGTGTCTTCTCACTGTGATTTTCACAGTGAGAATCGCGGAATCTCCTCTAGCGGCTGTCAATGACACAGCCACCAGAGGCTGGATTAACCCTCAGTGAAACATAGCCGTTTCTCTGAAACAGCTATGTTTTCAGCTGCAGGGTTAAAACTAGAGGGACCTGGCACCCAGACCACTTCATTGAGCTGATGTGATCTGGGTGTCTGTAGTGGTCCTTTAGGTGTGTGTGCAGTATACCGCATTCGCGGGGTCACCAGGTGCCCACCGCCATGTGTTGCGGCCCCAACCCGCGCCGAGTAAGCGCGGGGGGGGCCCACGGATCAATTTTTGCACCGGGGCCCCATGGGTCATGTGTACGCCACTGCCTATAGTGTCCCTTTAAGCCATGGAGTCCCTTTAAAGAGGACCCATAACATTTCTAAAATTGTAGTTGGCTTGCAAAAAGATTTTGTTTTAATCCCCTTGGGCTTTTCTTAAATGACTTATTTACAGTTGTGCCCAAACCTTTGCATACCCTGGCGGAAATTGTGAAAGTTTTGCCTTGTTTTTGAAAATATGACTGATCATGCAAAAAAATTCCTTTTATTGAAGGATAGCGATCATATGAAGCCATTTATTATCACATATTTGTTAACTCTCATGTGGATGCACTGGGTAGGCTAGATACGCAGTCATGGGGAGCAGAAGAGAACTTTTAAAAGACCTGTGTAACAAGGTAATGGAACTTTATAAAGATGGAAAAGGATATTAAAAGATATCGAGAGCCTTGAAAATGCTAGTGAGTACTGTTCAATCACTTATTAAGAAGTGGAAAATTCAGGGATCTCTTGATGCCAAGCCAAAGTCAGGTAGACCAAGAAAGATTTCAAGAATTGTTCGGGATACAAAGAAAAACCCACAGGTAACCTCAGGAGAAATACAGGCTGCTCTGGAACCCAGAAAGAAGCCTTTAGTGCACCAACGGTACAAAAAAGCCCGGTTACAGTATGCCTGACAACACCTTGACATGCCTCACAGTGTCTAATAAACTGCAATTTGGACCAAAATAGAGCTTTATGGTCACAACCATAAGCGCTATGTTTGGAGAGGGGTCAACAAGGCCTATAGTGAAAAGAATACCATCCCCACTGTGCGGCATGGTGGTGTCTCACTGATGTTTTGGGGGAGGGAGGTGAGTTCCAAAGGCACTGGGAATCTTGTGAATTTGATGGCAAAATGAATGCAACATGTTATCAGAAAATACTGGCAGACAATTTGCATTCTTCTGCACAAAGGCTGCACATGGAAACCTCTTGGACTTTCCAGCATGACAATGACCCTAAGCACAAGGCAAAGTTGACCCTTCAATGGTTACAGCAGAAAAAGGTGAAGGTTCTGGAGTGGCCATCACAGTCTCCTGATCTTAATATCAGCGAGCCACTCTGAAGAGATCTCAAATGTGCTGTCCATGCAAGACGACCAAAGACTTTGCACGACCTGGAGGCGTTTTGCCAAGACGAATGAGCAGCTATACCACCTGCAAGAATTAGGAGCCTCATAGACAACTATTACAAAAGACTGCATGCTGTCATTGATGCTAAAGGGGACAATACACTGTATTAAGAACAAAGGGTATGCAGACTTTTGAACAGGGGTCATTTCATTTTTTTATTTGTTGCCATGTTTTGTTTTATGATTGTGCCATTCTGTTATATCTTACAGTTGAATATGAATCCCATAAGAAATAAAAGAAATGTGTTTTGCCTGCTCACTCATGTTTTCTTTAAAAGTGGCACATATATCACCAGTTCTCCAAGGGTATACAAACTTTTGAGCACAACTGTACATGTTTTACATAAGAGGTTTTTAATGAGAATGTCAGTATACAAATTCTTTAGCATACGAGTATCCTGTTAATTTAAAATCAGTATCTGCTGTCGACTGCCACCTTGTCATTGTTGACATTTTTCACACTGTCAATATGTCCTGATCCATAAAGGTGATGTTTATTCCTGCCATGCGCATCATTTAAGTTTTGCTTTATATCTTTGCAGATGAAACAGGTTGGAAAAGAACTTAGATAAAACCACGGGTTCTGCCTTTTAACGGTAAATCCTTTATCATTTCAATGAAGTCAACATAAGTATGTGGACATTTTACTGTAATAAAGAGCAACTTAATACATTGATTGGTTCTGCTTATTATAGTGTTTATTGCAATATTGTATCTTATGCCACTGGTTACCATATTTTCATTGGCACGCTTCCCAAAGCGGATTATATATTTATAGAAATCTTGTTATCAGCGGTTTTGTTTTGCTACATCGTCTTATGTCACTTACAGTATTTTTATCTCTGGTTGCATGTTTTTTCTCTATTCCAGATGTCCTCTTTTTATTCCCTGCATTGCTCACTCATTATTATTATATAATTAGATATCAGAGTTATCCTCAGAAGATGAATCTGATACAGCGAGAGCACACTTGCAATGGGAAAACTGGTATGCAGGTTTCCAATCAGCCTTTTATCTTAAAAAAAGTTACAATTGCTCCTTCCCTTATAGGTCATAATCCCACCTGATCCCTCCTGGCTTCCTTCTCACACAAGGCAACAGTACCAGGTATTTAGGTTGAGGACTGGAACTGGAGAGTGTTATATGAAATAATGTTTACTTATTTTTTTATATATTGAATAAATTATCATCTCAGGATGGGTGTCACGATTCCGGAACCTAACACGCTAACAGGTCACAGAGAGGAAGGATGCTATACCGGTCCTTAGAGTGGCCGGGCTAAGCACACTAAGAATAGTCAGTAGACAAGCCAAGTAAAGGGAGCCAGAAAACGGGAGAACGAGAAACAAGCCGAGGTCAAAGGAGTGTAGAATACAGGAAAATCGGAATAACGAGCCAAATAATCAGTAACCGGAGAGAAGCACGAGCAAACTGCAATACAGGATCACAAGACCACAACAGGGCACTGAGAGACAGGAAAGGTAAGTATAAATATCCTTTGCCTAATTCTGATTGGATAACTTCCAATCAGAATTAACAATCACACGTGGGAGATATCTACGCCTCGACTGTGATTGTGGTACTGTTGCTTTAACGCCAGGTCACGTGAGTGCTGCAAGTGGCATGCAGCCTCCCCTCACAGCCGCCTGCGGACCCCTGACAATGGGATGAACTAACCACTGATATGAATAAAAGTAAAGATAATAATAAAGAAAGAGCCCTCCCAGGGGCTTCCCTAGATTCTCCAATAGAAGCAAAGAGAGGGTATGTGCTGGTTATAAACTCTATATAATTATAAAACGCTTTTTAAGACTAAAACTATCAACAAAATAATTCCTACAATGCAGAGTACAAAAAGACCACTAGGTGCCAGTACAGTTCACAGTAACTGATACACCATATGGACAAAAGAATTGGGACACACCTTCTAAATATTGAATTCATTGACAAAGCAATGAGTTTGGTGTGGAAGAACAGAACCCTGGCCTCAACCCCATTGAACACCTTTGGGATGAACTGGAACAGAGATTGTGAGCCAGGCTTTCTCGTCCAACATCAGTGCCTGACCTCACAAATACTCTTCTGGATGAATGGGCGACATTCCCACATAATCACTTTAAAAAATGTGGAAACTGTTATAGCTGCAAAAGTTGTACCAACTACATAATAATTCCTATGTATTTAGAATGCAATGTTATAAACGTCACTGTTGGTGTATTGGTCAGGTGTCCCAACTTGTTTGTCGATATAGTGCATTTGTGAAATAGTAATTGCGTGAATTAGCACTATTAAAATCTCAATTTATATATACATTTTATATCTCCATGATTTTCTTTAATGCTGCTACTACACTTCATATTAGTAATATACAATGAAAAGGAAAAAGAACTCAAGTTCATACTTCGACATATCTGTATTACTGTTGTTGATCCAAAAGATAATGAAAACCCAATTAGTACAGAGGTCTCAGAGTTAATTTACTAAGGGGTCACGTGAACTGCACTTAATGATAGAAAAAAAGATTCTCTATGATTAAAGAAGCACTATAGTGCCAGGAAAACAAACTCGTGGGTTATTAGGTCCCCGTCTCCCATGTGGCCCCCCTCCCGCTGGGCTAAAGGGGTTAAGACCCCTTCAGCCACTTACCTTAATCCAGTGCCGGGCTCCCTCGGCCCTGGTGACCTCTCCTCCCCTGTCGACATCAGCTTACTCAATTCTTTCCTATGGGGATCTGAACTCATGCTGCGTGAGTTCAATGCGATTTTCACAGTGAGAATTGTGGAAGCGGCCTCTAGTGGCTGTCAGGGAGACAGCCACTAGAGGCTGGATCAACCCTGCAGTGTAAACATGGCAGTTTTTCTGAAACTGCAATGTTTTCAGCCGCAGGGTTAAAACTAGGGGAAACTGGCACCCAGACCACCTCATTAAGCTGAAGTGGTCTGGGTGCCTATAGTGGTCCTTTAAGTATGAAATGCATTAGTTGGTGTTGGTTCAGACACATTTTCTTCCCTGTTTAAAGTATTTTTATGCTGGAATTAAAAACGTTTTTCTTACTTTTCTAAGGCCAAAGGCCAGTGAAAATTCCTTGTCAGAGAAACAGCTCAGTGAAATCTCACATTTTAAACCATTTGCAAGTTTGCAATATTTTCCTGCCTGCCTGCCTGTTATTTCAACACTAAATCCTGCACTGACCGTGCATGATGTCACACCATGTGTTAAAAAACATAATTCACACTGTAATGGACACAGTATTATAGGGCCCCTTACCTCGGGGCAGCACCAGGACATATATCTCCAAGTCTGCCTGTGATTAGTGGTAGTTACACTCCTGGGCAGTAGCTGCTACCGGTATTTAGATCTGGTCTCCTTAATTCATCTCATCTACCGATAATATAGCAGGAGTGGAATCAGGGAGACAGAATTAAACTGTCTCCCCAGATCTTTGTACTGTATACCATTATTAGGAGAGGGGCTGAAATGTTCTCAGGTAGTAGCTTCTGCTTGGAAATGCAATTGAAACTAATCTTAGGCAGGCCTGGGCATATAGGTTGATGAAACATGTAGTATAAAAGATATATAACACTGAAATGTGCATTAGGAGTGTGATGTTTTATACTGTCTCCAAAGCAGCTTTTAGAATTCTTCTCCCCATATTATATACTTCACCATACTGTATCTTTTATCAGTTTTATAAACCATAACAGCTTAAATATAGAGTGAAATAGCGTTCATAATACTTATAGATGAATAGTAGCTTTGAATAAATTTATAAATAGCCAACACACACATCCACACAATATCTAAACACAAACATGTTCATCAACATATTCAGTCTTGCTTTAAGACTGCTTCAAAATTGGAGGGAAGAAGGGTCAGTTATTAGACAGGGATACAATTTTGTAATTTTCTCCTCTAAATCAGTAATAGTAGATATTCTTACTACAAATATTTACCCCTTTTCACAGACTGTGAGGTATTTTCTGTTAATGGGGATATTCCAAACTTAAAGTATAGCCTAAAAAGGGTTGGAGACACCGTTTATGAAAATCTTTCAAAACATGGAAATAGATTTCTAAAAATGCAATCAATGTTAAACACTTTATGAACAGTTTCTTCTTTTTCAGAATGTTTGATAAATGTATTTCATCTTATATATGCAAAACAATCAAAACTCTAGAACATTTGAAGGAAACCATCATTGAATCTTGGATACATTTCTTTCAAAGACAAACTTATGATAAAACATAGTGACTTCATGTAATTTAGTGTCCATAAATATGTATATTGTAGGCATGGCTTGATTATATTTCTTCATAATACACATCTGCAAAAGAGCACCCATGACATCAGTATTTGTATAGCTTTAACATTTAGTATTTTCAGTATAAAAGTCATCAGATCAGGCCTAGAATTCCCTTCCCTAAAAAATTATTCTTGTAACTTGAATGTTTTTATCTTCTAGATTTTCTTTTCCGTCTGCTTTGCTTGCCCTCATTTATCTCCTCATCCTCTGAATCTGTCGGTGTAGGTTGCCTTCGAATTACTTTCTTTTCAACCGTGTATTCCTGTTCACCAACCTTGGGGTCACCTTTAACGAGGTACTCTCCATTTTGGTAAGTAATGGCAACAAATGTCCTTGGATAAGTTCCATAAACTCTACGAAGGTCATCCTTTACAAATTCTGGAAGGTTACGTTTAACACCAAAAAATCTCTCCAGTTTACCCCAGTGAAGCTCTCCCTTCAAGGTGAATCCCTCTGGCCATGCCTCAACAACTGGTCTTGGATAGGTTTGGGGTTTAGGGTAGTTTGGAAATGGATTGTACATTGGTCCAGAATTGTAACTGGGATAATACCAGTTGTGAGCATTATGGAAAGGGTTAGCACCATAAAAATGGTGATATTCTACACGTCCATTTGGAAAGGACTCTGGATAATACACCTCATTGCCCATAAAAGCAGAGGGCCGGCTACTGAAATTGTGCATTTGTATTGAAGGGAATGCAAAGCCAGTGGATACATCTGTATAGCCACTAGATGAGTAAGGTACACGAGAATTTGGAGCGAGAAACATTATTGTATAATAATTTTGTGGCCTCAAACCATAATGGTACATGTTAGAAAAAAAACTCAAGATGGTTTCTTTCTGGGTATTGCATTGTGAACCAGCAGATCATTCACAATCAAGTGGCTCTTCTGTTTCTTAGGGAGTATCGGGAACACACTAAGGGATAAATAAAACACATGATTAGTACCAATATATTTGTAGGAGAAATTGTTAACTTACTGTCTTTCATGCCTTCCTGCTCAAGAACGTCTTCGTAAACAGTAAATTTATTATTGAATAAGTACCGATTCAAACTGAAGAGCCAGTAGCTGACTAAGGGTCATGGAAGTGGAGGTTTAGAATAATTTAACGGATACATGTTGCCGATCACTGCTGTTATAGAACTAAACACATTAAAGAAACATTCCAATCACCATATCAGCTACAGCTGGCAGGACCCAGTTAAGTTGTCAAATCATCTGAAATATTTTAAATGCTTGCCGTGGGGTAGCACCATCGCACTCCTGACTCGATAACCACTACTTCAGGCTGTAGTGGTTATGGTGCTTGCTGTATTCTTTTAAACTGTTTTGAAGAAAATATTATAAAAATGTATATGAGAAAGTAGTGTAATTTATAAATCAAGGCGCCTAGTGCTAACATGTGACTGAAGAACAACCCTTGTTGTAATTGTTGGGTACGGATTTTTTTTCTTGTCACCGGGAAGTGAACATACAAATGGCCTTTCTAGCCAAGGTTCAAAGCAATAAATCACTTGTGGACTCTACATCTAATTAGAGTGTAATCACGGCTAATTTCAGACTTGACACTTTGCTTTGAAGCCATATTCCTTTAATAACAAAATCGTTCAGTCTGCTAACATTGTTAGTTCCAAGTTAGTTTACGTTATAGATCTTGATAAAGGTGAAGATGAGCTCGCTGCCACCAACGAAACTGAAAAAATGGGGGCGCTGGATTAGTATTATGTTGAGTATAACTCAAAACATGACAGTTCCCCTTTAAGGATTTTTTTTTTAATCTCTTCTTGCATTGAAAATGGTGACTGGTTGCACCTTCTGTTTAAACTCTTTGAAAGGTCAAACTGACTAAGTTCAGGCTGTGGCCAACCTAAGTTGTGAAAAGACAAGTAGTGGAAAAAGACGTATAGCTTAAAGGGAAACTATAGGCTAGGTATACAAACTTGTATTTCCTGGCACTATAGCTCCCACCGCAGTGCTGAAACCCTTTGGAACTTACCTGAATCCAGCGCCGATATCCGTTGGCTCTGGGTCAGGCTCCGTTGGCTCCTCATTCCCCGATGTCGGGTACCTAATGCGCATGCGCGGCGAGCTCTGTGAGTGCATTAGGATAGCCCCATGGGAAAGCAGTGTATAATTGTATATTGTATAATGCTTTCCTATAGGGTGTTGGGTGACACTAGATGTCCACATGCATGAAGACGTCCAGTATCAGTTAGGTGAACAAAAGTTGCCTAAAGACCCGGAAGTCCCTCTAGTGGCTGTGTGGTAGACAGCCACTAGAGGTGGAGTTAACCCTGGATTGTAATTATTGCTGTTTCTCAATAACTGCAATAATTACTATTGCAGGGCTAAGGGACCTGGGACACTGCACCCAGACCACTTCAATGAGCTGAAGTGGTCTGGATGCCCTAGTGTCCCCTTAAGCAGTTGAATCTAATTAAGATTCCAATTGTGCCTTCACCAATGCCTTTATGCCATAGCATAAAACAGACACTGCATTAGCACAACAATAGTCTGAAAATATATAGACTGAAAGAATTTTAATAATTTTTTTTAAATTACATATTTGCTCTAACCATATAAACGAAGAAGAGGAAATGGGAAATCTGGTACCTGGGGTGAATTCCCTGGGAGAATCATCATTTTTCCCATAAGTTCCCCCTAATTCTCATCTTTTTTTTCCCTTATAGGCTCTACACTATTTTTTTCTTCTTCTCCTAATTCTGTTGTAAGTAAGCTGGAAAAATAAAATAAAAAATGCTACCAATTACTTTACATTAGTTTTGAAACCAAATTCAAACCACCTAACCTAAAGAGAGTTGGTTTTAAAGAACCCTAACTTTTCATTTTCTATTTACAAATTATTTTGTGTTTTATATTGGTTTGTATTGTAATTGTTCTAACACTGTAATCTTTCTTGGAAACACACCTGCAGTACACTCTGTTTACCCTTAGATTGTTGCTAAATGAACACCGACTAACCTGCTTTTCTTGGCTGCACAGGTGTGGAGGTTTTAATGGTGACGTTTGTTTAAAGCACGAGTTGTATTTACTTTCTCTGAGTATATCTTTGTTTAAAGCAACCTTATCTTTGTTTTCTACTATTTATTTGGATATACAGTGTTGAAGAACAGGACATGTTAACTGAATGAATGTGAAGGGCTTTTAGATGCATTTAGTGTTTGCTAGTGTTAAGTTGTCTCATGGAAGCGAACATGTCATCCTATGCAATAGTTTTTTGTTACAAAGTCAAAAAGTAAAATGCGTCTTCTTATATATACACTGATCAGCCAGAAAATTAAAACCACCTGCCTAGTATCACATAGATCTCCCTTAAACTGCCAAAACAGTTCTGATGCATTCAGGCATGGACTCCACAAGACCTCTGGCACCAAGATCCTTTAAGTCTTGAAAGATATGTGTTGGGGATCGAATTTGTTGTTCCAGCACATCCCTCAGATGCTCAATCGAATTGAGATCTTAGGATTTTTAAGTCCAAGGCAACACCTTGAACGCTTTGTCATGTTCCTCAAGCTATTCTTGAACAACTTGCTGCCTCAGTATAGCACACAGATATGCAAGTGGAAAAAAAAAACTTCATGAAAATTCTTCCTACCTAAAGGATTCCTAAAGCATTCAGCTTGCTAAAGTGCTTTATGTGTTAACTGCATGCCCCTGATTCTTAAATTCTTCTAGGAATTAATTTAGGAACATCCTCTTGCAGTCTAACTGACAGCCAGGAGACTTTCTGATTCACTCCACTTGAACGATCACTAAAGCGGATGTGAGGGCTTCCATAGAGAAGCATTAGACTAATGCTTCCCTATGAAAAGCATTCTTTTGGGCAATAGCCTCATCTGAATGGAGCACATGCGGCAATCGCTGCCTATGCACCAACTTTGTCCAGACAGAGAGGGGAGATTGTTGTCATTGACAGTAAGCCCGCAACGGAGTAATGGCAAGAGAGGACTCTCTGCTGGAGAAATAGGACAGTAGAATTTATTTTTAGGTTTCAACTTTGGAGTACTCCTTTAAGTAGAAGTGCAACAGAACACACTCAATGTTTTAGCTCCATTGATGTCAAGATCTTGATGTCTTATGAAAGTCTGGTAACAGACAATGCCATTACCTGCTGCTGCCCAATAACTTCCTTGGACGTCATTGTAGCGAAACCAACCTCGCCACTGGGCATTGGAGAAGCCTGTTTGTCCGCCTCCTGCCTGCTGACTATGGCCCCTAGGAGATTTGGCCCTTTAAATACAGTATTTGGGCATATTGTATTTTATTATGCTAATGCTGGCCCTTTAAGAACCATCTGGACACATACTGTGGAGTTACTGGGTGGCCACCATTTCATGTATCAGAGGCACATGGTGAGAACAATGGATGAAGCACATGGTAAGAACAATGGATGGCGGCCATTTTAACTCACAGACACTGTTTGGACTTTTCAACACGGTGCCATCTCGCCGGTATTTGGTGCACAGAGACATCGTGCAGTGGTTTTGGACTATACAACAGGGGACACATTATACAGTAATTGTTTTTCATCTAGCCTGCATATGTTCTGTGGAATCTGCATTAAACTGTATCTTCCAAAGTACTGAACGGATCTGGGTGAATTTTGGATATGTGGTTCACCCAGATCCCCCGGTTCCAAGGTTATGGGGTTATTGCATGTTTTGGGGTCCCTATGATGTGTTTTATGATACTGTATTTCTCTGCCTGTGATAATTAGATTAACCATTGTGTTCCGTAATCATATCACAGGCAGAGGGGAGGATTTTGTGTGGGAGTGTCTGTGTGTATTGTACAGATTGATTGGTTGTTCTGTAAAACACTGTGGGCAGTACTAAATTTGTGGATTGGGAATAAAGGAGGCTGTATGTGCCAGGACAGCCAGTTCTGCTTGACCTCAAAACGAAGTGTCGTCTCGTTATTGGGGGAATTGGATTGCATGCTGATTGCCAGGAGTGTAAGCTGATTGTATGCTTTTCCTGTTCAGCTGCTTACAGCATTCATATGCTTGAGAGCATTCTATGCTTCTCCAGTTCGGTGGTTGTGGTGTCTGCTGCAGTGCTTGGAGTCCTCAGGAAGCGCTAGGAGCATCCTTCAACGGAGGTATCCAGTCGGGGTGCCAGGTGATCCGTTACATTGGTGGCAGCGGTGGGATGGCGTCCTAGTGCGAGGTAAAGCAGCTCAGAGACACCGTTCGTGGAGTTACAAATTGAGGGCAACGCTAGCACTCGTGCAGCGCCCCTGGGAGCAGAGGTATCCAGCAACTGGGAGCAGACAGGTATGGAAGGTATGGAAGGCTCTGGCTCTGAAGATGATTGGCTGGCCGAGGTGAGGCAGCGAGTGGCCCAGTATGGGGATGATGTACCCATGGAGATACGCCGGGTGATCTGGAACCAGGTCACGGCCGAGCGAAACACAAGGCTGGCCCGAGAATTCCGGCTGGCGAAAGAGAAAGAGTATGCTCAGCGGAAGGAGTGTTACAGCAACCGAGTAGAGGCTGCATCCGAGGAGGCTAGCCGTCTCCCCCTGAGGCGGCCGCAGGAACCCGAAGTAGGGGTCCTCATAGACTGGTCCTGTGAGGAACCACAACAGGCAGGTGGAGATGGGACTGAGGTCTCTCCACCGGGCCCACCGGGATGCTGGGCAGCCGGCCCAGATCCCCAGCAGCAGCCGGAGTTGCCAGGTGCGGAAGTAGGTGGTCCTTACTCGCAAATGTTGAGGGACCTCACAGACTGGTCCTGGGAAGACCCACAGATGGCAGATGGAGATGGGATGGCGGTCTCTCTACCAGCCCTACAGAGATGCTGGGCGGTCGGCCCAGATCCCCAGCGGCAGTATGTATCACAAGGAGCTGAAGGTGCTGTCCTTCCTCCCCAGCGGCAGTATGTATCACAGGGAGCCGAAGGTGCCGTCCTTCCTCCCCAGCGGCAGCGTATTTCACAAAGGGTCGACCTTATTCTCCCAGATGGGACAGATGAGACAGTCAGTCTCGCTTCCCAGCAGCAGGACAATATATTGAAAGGGGAGACAGTCGGTCCCCCTCTCCACCAGCAGAGAGAGTGTCAGGGAGAGGAGCCTGTTACCCCCTCTCCCCAGCGGCTGAAAATGTGTAAGGGAGAGGAGCTTGTTACCCCCTCTTCCCAGCGGCAGTGTAGCTCACCAAGGGGAGACACTAAGCCCCCACCAGCGCAGATGGGACCGTGGTCTCTGCGCCCAAGTTACAGGGAGTACGGACAGTCGGTCCTGCTCCCCAGCGGCAGAGTATTCTACCAGGAGGGGAGAGTCTCGTTCCCCCTCCCCAGCGGCAGCATAGCCCACCAAGGGGAGACACTAAGCCCCCCATCAGCGCAGATGGGACTGTGGTCTCTGCGCCCAAGCTACAGGGTGTAGGGACAGTCAGTCCTGTCCCCCTGCAGCAGGGCTGTTTATCCAAAAGGGAGACAGCCTGTCTTCCCGTCCAGCCTACTACGCCGTTCCCTCATGGCGTACTCATATTCCCAGCAAATTTAGAAGAAAAATCAGCTGCAACCCCCATCCGGCCCGAACTTCAGGGGTCCACCATAAAAATTTACCAATTTTCCAGTGGGTGAGTCTGGTCCTTGTTATCTGTCAAAGTAGCATCCACATTAATGCCAGGACTCAAGGATTCCCAGCAGAAAATTATCCAGAGTATAACACTGCCTCTGCCAGCCTGCTTTTTCCCATAGTGCATCCTGCATCCATCTCTTCCCCAGGTAAACAACGCGTACGTACCTGGCCATCCACCTGGTCTAAAAGAAAATGTGATTCGTCACATTACTCCATGGTTTAGTCTGATGGTCACATGGGCACTCTGACTGCAGCTACGCAGCCCCATACACAGCAAACTGCGGTGCACTGTGTGTTCCAACACCTTTCCATAATGGTCAGCATTAAGTTTTCAGCAATTTGAGCTACAGTAGCTCTTCTGTGTGATCGGCCCATACCTTGCACCAAGTTTGGTAGGTATTGAACACTGCATAGCATGATCACCCCACAAGGCTTGCCTTTTGGAGATGATCTGACTCAGTCGTCTAACCATCACTGCTTGGCCCTTTGGCCCTATTAAAGTCACTCAGAACTTTTCACTTCCCCAGGTAAACAACCCGTACGTACCTGGCCATCCACCTGGTCTAAAAGAAAATGTGATTGGTCAGACCAGGCAACCTTCTTTCATTGTGTGTTGGCCCTGTTAAAGTCACTCAGAACTTTTCACTTCCCCAGGTAAACAACCCGTACGTACCTGGCCATCCACCTGGTCTAAAAGAAAATGTGATTAGTCAGACCAGGCAACCTTCTTTCATTGTGTGTTGGCCCTGTTAAAGTCACTCAGAACTTTTCACTTGCCCATTTTTCCTGCTTCCAACAAACACATGAAGTTCAAGAACCGACTGCTCACTTGCTGCCTTGACTGGAGCCATTGCAAAGATATAATCAATGTTATTCACTACACCTGTCAGTAGTTTTAATGTTGTGGCTGATCAGTGTACAAACAGAGAATGGGAGATAAAATTGGTGATTTGCAAACAAATCATTTTGAATAATTTTTAGCAAGTGTGCAAGGACTTTTTGTATTTTATATATATGCATTTTGAGACGAATCGCCCATTTGATCACAGGTCCAGTCAGAGAAAAGCAGTGTAGACTTGGGGGTAAATTGCTGCGTTATGCCAACCCGATGCTTCAAAGAGAAACATTACCCACCAGCGTTATCTTACTGCGTGATGACACTGAATGTAAAATGTCTCTCATACAGCCACCAGAGGAGGGATCTCTGTCAAATGTAAACAATTTTACATTGTAAGAGATATGGGACAACATCCAAACAGCAAGACCACTACATTGGGAATATCACTTTAAAAAGAATACAAATTGTATGCTCTAATATTTCAGATAAAAAATATACTTGTATTCAAGGTAAAATCAGATTCTATCCTTTTTTTTATCTTACAACATGTATGTAAGTATGTATGTGTAATGTTTTATGAGTGACATAAAATGCTAAAATAGTCTACAAAAATGATATGAGCCATGGTTTTTAAAAATTGATGATAAAAGGAAGCTAAACATGATAGTTTTTTTACACTAATCTATACATTGTTTCTTCATTGTATAGACTCAATAAGTTTAATAATGAACCATGAAGCTCTGATCGATACCAGCAGATAAGTATGTAGGTATTAAAAGAGAAATGGAAAGACATGCAGTCTGTATATGTAACTGTTGTACACAGTAATTAAAACTATCTTTATGACATAACTTAAAGGACCACTATAGTGCCAGGAAAACAAACTTGTTTTCCTGGCACTATAGGGTCTTTAGGTCCCCCCCCCACCCTCAGGGTCCCCCTCCCGCCGGGCTCTAGGGGGCTGAAGGGGTTAATCTCTAACCTTTCTCCAGCGCCAGGCTCCTTCTACGCTGGGGAAATCTCCTCCCTCTTTTGACGTCAGCGCTGAATGCGCATGTGCGGCAAGAGACGCGCGCACATTCAATCAGTCCATAGAAGAGCATTTCTATTTTTTCAAATTATTAAACTGTTATTCACTAAAGGATTATTCACTAGAGTGAAAATTCTAATTTCAAATTTGAGGCCAAAGTAGCCAGTCTGGCTATTTTACCTTGAATTTGAAATTCACTTGGAATTCACCTTAAATTCCCACTTCAGTGAATAACCATTTAAAACTGTATTTAAAATATTCAAATCAGCTCTATTTTGGAGTTATTCACTAGACCACGAATTGTTGGAATTTAAGAATTTCAATTTTTAGTGCAAAATTCAAAAGCTGAAAGAATAGGTGAATTGAAGAATGTTTACTACTTTGAGCTAAAATCCGATGTCCCCTTTGTCAGTCCCGTAGGATTTTTAGTTTTGCCTGTGTAGGTTACATTTATGTTTTTCTGAAACATTATAGTAATTTGTTTGGAGCAACTAAACCTATATAGCAAATGTTATGTTTAAACATTCTATTAATAGATACAGTTGTTTATTTTGTTATTGAATTTATATATATGTATATTAACATGTATAGAAAGTCCTTATTGGGCACAGAAATTAATAAATCATGTTTCATTAGCTACAAGAGAGACAATGAGTAATTACACAAGTGAATTCCTTTGAATTCAGTTCCATTGGTTGATTCTTTTTTGCAACATATGAATTCTACATCAGACAGGGCAGAACTCTTTATAATTTGTGTCCAGGAAAATATGATTGATTAACCCCCCTCCCATCCCCAACACAAGTGTTCAACAATGAGATGTAATGTGCAGCCTTTCTATTAACACCTGCTATGTACTTCCTACACATGTGCTATAGGCCCATTATGAATAGGCTGTGATTTAACATTTACTTTCTATTATAGCCCATTATTACAATGAACCATCGGTTTAATCCTTTCAGTAACAGAGAGAGAGATTTTGATCAAAACATTGTTTTGTGCTGATTTTGCTCTCAATAGGTTAAATGGTAGTACTTCATCCAATCACTTATAATAAACAATAACTGTGAACTATTAGCCATGCACAATAAACACTGGCTGCAGTCAATGGGATCTGAATGGACTCAGAAATGTCTGGTAGTGAGATTAGTACATACCTCAAGTTCCTCTTTCCCAACCTAGTTCCATTCTAGAGGTTAGAACTCTGCCATAACCTAACTGGATAGTCCAGGGATCAGCCCTCAAGCTGTGATAAGAACAGTGCAGCAGGGACTGTCACCAGGCTGTGATAAGGACAGTGTAGCAGGACTCAGTCTCCAGCTGTGATCAGGATACTCCAAGAGGCTGTGATCAGAACAGTATAACAAGGCTCAGTCTCCAGGCTGTGATCAGGACAAAGTAACAGAGCTCAGTCTCCAGACTGTGATCAGGACACTCCAGGAGACTGTGATCAGGACATAGTAACAAGGCTCAGTCACCAGACTGTGATCAGAACACTCCAGGAGGCTGTGATCAGGACACTCCAGGAGGCTGTGATCAGGACAGAGTAACAAGGTTCAGTCTCCAGACTGTGATCAGGACAGAGTTACTGCTGAAACATGCTTTGTGCCTTGCATTAATCACACCCAGGTACAGAGATTCTCCTCCCACAGGTAGCCAAGCCGTTACCAGGCAACCGACAGATACAGTAACAACCATTAAGTGGACATCTAGCTATTGGCTGACTGAGGCAGATATAATATGAAGGCAATTACCCTGAGTGACAACCTGAAATGTCTTAGTCTCATATATCCTATAAGTGTGATCGCATCCTGTTTACATTTTGCAATAGTACATTTCTGTTATCTTTCCCTCCCTCCAAAGTTATGTTGTTGTTTTCCAGCCACGTTCATAATTAGTGCATTTTTACTTTCAGGTTAAATGTTGGGTCACTTCTTTTACCATCTTTTACTGTTTAAAATGTATACACACACACACACACACATACACACACACACACATATATATATATATATATATATATACAAATTATTATTATTAATATTACTTTCCACTGTTCCCTTTGCTTAACCTCTCTCTTTATTTTTGTAGTCCTCATTAAAGTATTTTTTTGTTTATTTTTTATTTTTATTTTGTGATCTGTCTATCATTTTAATGTCTCCACCTGCCACACAGCACTATCAATATAAAACGTGTTTTAAAGAAGATCCTTCAAATCATCACATTAAAATGGTTTGTATTTAAAATAGTGCAGTGATAACTGCCCCAATGATAAGGTCTCCTTTGCAGCTAAAATGGCTCTGACAGTTATTCCCTTATGTACGAATTGTCAAGAATGCAGAGTGAATTCCGAAGTTTAGGACAAAATAACTCAATTGAAAAACGTCACCCAAGTCCCATGTTTATAGTTCTGCTAGTTTGACATAGAATTTTAAATCCACTTTCAAATCCAAGCAATTCCCATTTCAGAGAATAATCCCGAACTCTAAGGCTCAGTCTCTGTGGTTCAATCTGTGTGTGTGTGTGTGTGTGTGTGGGCAGTCTGTGTATGTGTATGGGGCAGTCTGTGTGGGGAAACAGTCTGTGTGTGTGTATGGGTCAGTCTGTGTGTGTGGGGAGGGGGAGGCAGTGTGTGTGTGTGTGTAACCCTCACAGACAGTGAACCCCCACATACAGTACACTCCCACCAACGCAAAGTACACCTTTGCATACATACACAGTGCACCCCTCACACACATCATCTATTCACCCACATACACACTTCCCCACATTCCTTCACTCCCACACATACATACATGCTCCACCCCATTACACATCAAATCTCATATATATATATATATATATATATATATATATATATATATATATATATATATATATATATATATATATACACATACAGTGGGACCTCGGTTTACGAATTTAATGCGTTCTCCGGGACGTTTCTTATTGCGAAACATTTGTAAAACAAAACGCGGTTTCCCATAGGAATGCATTGAAAACCAATTGATCCGTTCTGGAGGTCAGAAAAAAGTCAAAATGAGCTGGCATGGAAACCAACCCACAATGCAGAATACACAATAAAAGTCATGCAAACGACGAAGCTCAGCTCCCTACCTTTCCACATCTTGAGAAATGCAACAAAAAGTCCCAAAACAACTGAAAACAATTTCCAGAATGGCTCCAAAACTCGATGCAAAAGTTGCTCCAACACCTCTGCACTCGGCACCACGTGCTACCCACAGGTTCCAGCATGCAGGGGGCGGTGCTATAAACCTTCCAGGTGCAATCAGGGGCGTTTTAGCCGCGAGGCAAACAAGGCATTTGCCTTGGGCGGCATTTTTCAGGGGGCGGCAAAAAAAGCCGCCCCCCAAATGCCCAAGGCAAATGTCTTGTTAGCCTCGCGGCTAACAGACATGCCGGGCGCTGGGCGGCATTGGCAGGCGGCTGACGAGGGAGCACTTCCTGTGAGCTGTCTGCTCAGCTCCCTCGCGCGCCGCAGAGTGAGGCTGGGAGCCGGGTTGATGACGTCATCAACCCGGCTCCCAGCCTCACTCTGCGGCGCGCGAGGGAGCTGAGCAGACAGCTCACAGGAAGAGCTCCCTCGCCAGCCGCCCGCCCGCCAATGCCGCCCGGCGCCCAGCAGCCACTGGACCACCAGGGAGATAGAGAACCCCTTCCCTCCCCAGCACTCCCAAAGGTAAGGAGGCTGGAGGGGGGGGGGGTTTAAAAAGTACATGTGTTAATGTGAGTGTGTGTGTCTGTTAGTGAGTGTGTCTGTTAGTGTGTGTGTGTGTCTATTAGTGTGTGTGTGTTAGTGAGTGTGTGTGTGTGTGTGTGTGTCTGTTAGAGTGTGTGTGTGTCTGTTAGAGTGTGTGTGTGTCCATTAGTGTGTGTGTGTCTGTTAGTGAGTGTGTGTTAGTGAGTGTGTGTGTGTCTGTTAGTGTGTGTGTGTCTGTTAGTGAGTGTGTGTTAGAGTGTGAGTGTTAGTGAGTGTGTGTGTGTGTCTGTTAGTGTGTGTGTGTGTCTGTTAGTGAGTGTTTGTGTGTGTCTGTTAGTGAGTGTGAGTGTGTGTCTGTTAGTGTGTGTGTGTCTGTCTGTTAGTGTGTGTCTGTGAGTGAGTGTGTCTCTGCTAGTGAGTGTGTGTGTTTGAATGTGTGTGTCAGTGAGTTTGTGTTTCTGTTAGCTAGTGTACGCGTATCTGTAAGTGAGTGTGTGTGTATTTAGAAGGCGGGGGGAAGGGATGGGTGGGGGTCGCGCGTGCGGGAGGGAAGGGATGGGTGGGGGTCGCGCGCGGGAGGGGAGGGATGGGTGAGGGTCGCGTGTGGGGGGTGGGGGGTTGGGGGGCGCCTGAGTTTTGTCCTGCCTAGGGCAGCACAAAACCAGGATACACCACTGGGTGCAATGCATCCTGGTGAAACCTGCTTTGTACTGCAAAATTATTTTGTAAACCGAGGCATTATTTTCATTGGATTTTCATTTGTAAACCGAGGCGTTTGTAAACCGAGGTCCCACGTATATATAATAATTACCGCTCATTGAAAAGCATGCAATGCAACCCCAATACACATACACTCACAATGCAGCCCATAGATGCACACACACACACTTTACAGGCCCTTTCAGCACATACACACATATTTTTTCACACACTCACAAATTGCTATTTTTATTTTAATTTAAATCCACCCAGGAAAGCTGAGTGGATTTTTCCCTGACGTCCAGCGTGTCTCCTCTCAGTCTTCATGCAGTTTCTCTCTGCTCCTCTGGGCGCTCTCAGGGCCGGAGTGACGTCATGTCACTAAACAGTGTGCAAGGGAGCGGAGAGGAATTGCAGGAAGGTTATTGCTCCCTCACGTGCCTCCATGCCCCCTGCGGCAACTGGCTTTAATGTTTCCTGCACGGCTTAGCAAAGGGCTGACAAATACCAGGGCGAAATGTTTAGTCGCTATGGCGACCCAGCACCTGAAATTTGTCAAGCCCTGTGTATGTATGTGTGTACACACACATATATACACACACGTTTTATAACTGCCCCACTACTTTTGTCCCTGGCCCCTGATTTTTCCCCACCTCCCCCAAGTATGAATCCTGGAGACCCCACAGACAGGATCTTCATAGACCGAGCCAATTCCCTGCATCCACCACAGGTGATGGCTGAGGGATTAACATTTATTGACAGGCGCAGGAAAAATACATAAGAAAAAGTAGTCACTGGTTTGTCTTATGTTTTTGTTTAGAAATTAAAGAAAAATAGAAGTACAGAGTAGGAAAGAGGAAGAGAAGAGTACGTGATTGGAAAAAGTTGACTACATGGTCATGTTTTACTAAGAAGATCTCACAGTAATCCTTCTAGTAAAGGAACACTTCAAGCACCATAACCACTACAGTGAGCTGTAGTGGTTAAGGTGCCTTGGCTTCCAGCTGTAATGGCTTGACTTCTTACCTAGTGTCTGTCTGGTGGCGCTCCCCGACACCTCTCAGCAGGAAATGAGAAGAGGAAACTCCTGCTAGGAGCTTCTGTCACCAGTCCTTTGCTAAGCACTGCAGAGCAGGGCCAGCTATTTGGCTGAGAGTGTCAACTGATCACTCTCAGCCAATGACTTAAGCCCTGCACAGCCAGGCTTAGCTCTGAGATGAGAGATTCTAGCTATGAGGAGGAAGGGAGCGGCACCTGGTGGACCCCAGGTAAGTAGTCAAACTGTTTGACTACTTACCTTGGGAGGTTGCCTGTGCACACCCAGCACACTGTAATGGTTATGGTGCTTGTGTTCCTAGTTCAGACACAATCTGAAGACAGCAATTTGAGGACGAAATCAAAAGAAAGCTACATAGTAGCTTTTTAGATCAAAAGATCATCAGGCATCTGCTCAAAATATGGGAAACTGCCAAGTCCTCAGAATAAATGAGGAGGAGAGCGGAGATATCACAATATTCTGTGATGATTTATTGCAGCATCAGGAGAATGAGGCTACTGCCATCATAGGACCTTTTCTTGACTATGAAACTGTAACTATAATAGAAGACAAAAAACCCTGTCTTGAGTACCTCTAAGGGCGTAAACCCAAATATTAAAGGACAAAAGAAAAACAAAAAGGTAAAAGAAGAAAGTAAATCAGTTAGATGTTCTAGTAGGCATCACCCTATTATCCCTAACCCTAATATCACTGATAGCTGGGTGATATATCCACGTCAACATCTATCCCCCCATAAATTTCAGCCAAGCAGACCCTTACCCCAAGTTCCTTTTAACCTACTCCAAAGCATATAAATCCCTCTATTATTATTACAGCGTCATGTGCAGCATCGTATCCTGCGCTGCGCTATTTTCATTGTGTTGATATGTGGCCCAAAAGTAGGAATACCGTGTCATTTATTTGGATGTAATTACATTGTGTTTTACGTTTATATTTGTTCAACACTATTTAATTTTATAAGTGCTCTAAATTTCTTCCATCAACGTTGCAGCATTCCACTAACCTGTCCAGTACATTTGCGACACACAATACGACACAAATTCCGGTCAGCATTAATGTCTATAAATGCTTTAGAGATTAACTCTTTTAATTTGACCATTCTGGGGCTTTGTCTCAAAAGCCTTATTCTTTACTACACCCAAAAAAAAGAAGTCCATTGGTGTTAAATTAACACCCATTGGTGTTAAGGATAAACGTGGCGGCCATTCAATGCTGCCACATTGTCCAATCCAGTGTTGTATGAAGGTGTTGTCAAGGTAGTCCCTTACTAGCATAATGAGGAGGTGCCCAATTTTGTTGTAAGAGCAGTTCAGTGAAGTTAGCCCTGGTTCTGAGTTGTGGCACTACCACATCGTGCAACAGGTTTAGGCAATTGTTACAATCTGCAGTTCTATTATAGAAAACTTTGCACATGGCCTGACAATTTGAAAGAAGTCTTGTCTGACCAGATGATCTTATCAAGAAGGTTTGGTTCGTTAGAGGTTTGGTTTAACATCCTCTCACAGAATTGCAAATGATGGTCGGGGTCATCTTCCATCAGATCATGTAACAGTCTTGGACAGTATAGCTTTAATTTCAATTTAGGCTTTAAGCATTGCAAGGACATTCTCGGTATGGAAAGCTGCTGAGAGGCATGTCGTGTGGACATTTTTGGACTGTTTACAAATGTCGACGCATGTCGTGTGGACTTTTTCGGATTGTTCACAAATGTCAAAGCAACTCTCATCTCATTCTCCTCTGTCATAGATGTCCTAGGACGCCCTAATTTCAACCCTGTGGTGAACGTAACCTCGCCACAGGCTCCTGAAGGAGCCTGCTTGCCAGCCTCCTGCCTCAGGACTACGGGCTCTGCCAGATATACTGTAAAATACATTTTAAAGGGCTATGTTCGTGGGATTCCATTGTATTGTTCAGGAACAGAACAACCGCACAAACCAGAGACCACCCGGGTGCTTGTTAAGCCCAATTGACACTTTATAGCAAATTTCCACCGCAGTGTTCTAAATGTATGTCTTGGTGGCCGCAGCTCGTATGAACGACCACGGGGTGGCGGTCATCTTGTTCCCACGAACGCAGGCAGCGGTGTTTGGGCATGGAGCTCATGGAACTAAAATCAGATACTGAAACTCCCGAACACCGCTGGACTTCCATAATTGCCTGCGTTAGGTTCTATACAACCTGGAGGGGCACTGTTCAGTGGAATCATTCCAACAAACTAGGTGAACAAGCTACATGCTGTAATTATATGTTATGTTAGTTATTTCATGCAATTTTATACTCCCTAAAGAGACCGACCGTTAGCACTGATTTCATGGAACTGTTTTGGGCATAGGACCATGTGTGCGGTCGGTCAAATAATTGACTTCTATAGAAAAACCGAACCACTGAACCAATCTGGGTGATTTTTCGATATTAATACAAAGCAATAGGGTGCGCCAGGGGGTTAGGGATCAAAGTGATACTCAATAAGACAAATGATAATAGATAATACACTTTCAGTAAGATAATATAAAATCTTAAATACGTATAAAAGACAAGCAAAAAGTCCAGGATGAGATATGAAAGTGGAGAAAAGTCTATAAAAGTTTGCCTGTATCTTCAGGTAAATATGTCTTCCAGATCATCGAAGTCCAGGGATATGGTGGAAGGTATTAGCTGGTACGTATCTTATCGGCAGCTAATATGTAAAAAATAAAAGCAAGGGGTGCAAGACTAGTGCTCTCTGTATAAAATGATAAAACCAGGAGTAAAAATAAATGAATAATACTCACATTTAACTGAGCAGATAACCCGCTGAGTATAGTCAGCGTGGGTGGTATAATCCCCACCAAGGATACTTTGTGAGGTCCTCACTGGAATGATAAAAAACTGAATGCCAGGTATAAAAAGGAAGAAAAAAGATATATGGTACTAATAGTGGTAGTAAAAAGTTAACAAAAACCTTCTTTAGAAAAATAACAATGATAAAATTAGTCCACAACGCGTTTCACCCACACTGGGTTTTTTCAAGTGGTATCACCTTGATCCCTAACCCCCTGTCGCACCCTATTGCTTTTTATTATTGTTTGTTTGTTTGGGTTTTTAGGAGAGACTTTTTTTTTTGCAAATCTTTTTTATTGGTAAAGAAGTAAACAGAAAGATTAGGCTTGCAGGCCTCCATGAGAGACATATGTAAAGGCATAATAAGGATCCATTGTCAGTCGTTTTTAGGAGAGACTTACCCGTTTAGGTGTGCTGCCTTCCCCACCCCCAATTTAGCGCTATTCCATCTTTTGTGTCTTCATTGTCTGATTTTTTGATATGTTGGTCTCCCAGATCGGGATTATCCAGGAATGTAACTTTTGTGGGGTTTCTATGGATTTTAGGGGTATTTTTGGGATGTTTGTAAATTGTATGTTTTTTGTACCTGATAGATAATTTAATTATATGTTTGCTTCTCAGATAATTATCTCTCAGGCACAAAGGATCATGGGAGGAATCGCCCTGTATTCTTGTATTGGAAACCCCATGCATGGGTTTTTGCATAAAAGGCCATGTGTGGCCCTGAATAAAAGAGATTACTTCCCAGCATTAAGCTTCGGCTCATTTGCGGGAGGGATTGCTATACTGCTCTTTGGATTGCTATACAGCTATACTCTCTTGGAGGAGAGGTTTTCCCACTGGGAGGTGGATCCAGCTGTTGGTCCAGGGTGGGAAGGGACGGCGAGACCCCAGCCAAGCTGTGGCGGCTAAGGGGATTACGGTGTTTATGGTGTCCAGTGCGGTGCTTATAGTACTTGGTGGTACTAGGAAGAGCGATTGTATACCTGTATAATCTGTTGTGATGAGTTTAATTGATTCAACTGTATATCTACTTTTGGGCAACCTGTATATTATAGCGTCTCTATAACGACCCACTCCTTTGTACAGTTGAGATATTCAAGGTGACTCACTGATCCAATGACTCATCTCACTTAATGATGGTATTATTTTAATAAAGCATGCACCTTTCTTTGTTTATAAAAGAACCATGGAATTAAATTTATTGTCTTATCTCAGAGATAAATAGGAAATAAAAAGGTATTGGAGCAGATATCTTGGAATTGATAGGAAACTTAAGTGTCTTTGTTGAAACAAATCCAAGTGACACCTGCACTTGCCTGTTGTGCAGTTAGACCTAGCTACAGACTGAGAGTTTATGTTCTCGACTGTTAGGACATCTTGTTAAGTATAAATGACTCATACTGTCAGCATTCTTTATCAGACTCTTTTTAATGTGATTGGGGATATGCAGAAATTGCAGACATTTGGATTGCCGCACTTGGTGACCACATGGACACACCGTGAATCGTATCACGTAATTAGATTGTGCGGCTTAGTGGTTTGTCTAAGGCAGGAGACACTATCATGGTTATTTACCCAATTGTGAAAGTGTATCCAAAGTGAATTTATCAATATTTACTAAGCCAGTTATGTTTCCAGTTTGACAAATTTTATGTATAATTTGAAATCCACTTTTAATTCTAAACAATTCACACTTAGGTGACTAACACTGTTAAATCGTATGCTTCCAGTCAGTGGCCACTAGGGGCAGAGATAAAGAGAATCTTCAGCTATTGTAATGAGGTATTCACGTTACCCTTTCAGTGGCAGAGATCTGGTACTAAACGGCTAATGCATGATAAGACTAGATCGAAAGAACCGATTGGGTCCTGCTTGGGTTTATTGCTGATTCCAGCTACCAAAGGAATGTAATGACAATGCCAAATTGTGAATACATGTTCATTCACTGAACCCACGCCACTATTAGCTAAGTGCACATCAGATATACACTGTACAGAACTTAAAAGAGATTATGAAAAAATATTTTAAAAAATAAAACATTTGTACAAAGTTTTTTCCTCCTGATTTTTTGTGTTTTTTAAATTTTTAATTTGTACATGATAGTTAAAGGGATATTGTAGTGCCAGGAATACAAAGCTGTATTCCTAGCACTACCGATCCCTCTGCCTCCTCCCTACCTCGTGCCCCCTCCTATCGAGTATATAAAGGGTTAAAAACCCTTTATTTACTTACCTTATCCCAACACTGATGTCCCTCGGGGCTGGGTCCAAGCTCCGCACCCTCCAACGTCACACGACGAGCGGGGTCTAATGCAGACGCAGCATTAGACCTCCCCATAGGAAAGCATTGAATCAATGCTTTTTCTGTGGGGAAAATCTGACGCTGGAGGTCCTCATGCAGAGCGTGAGGACGTCCAGCGTCAGATAATGGACCAAAAGTCCATTATGATTCCGGGAGCGCCCCCAGTGGTTGTCTGGTAAACAGCCACTGAGGGCAGATTTAGTGCTGCAATGTAAACAATGCAGTTCTCTGGATATTTTACATTGCAGAACTAGGTGCAAAAGGGACACAGCACCCAGACCACGTCAATGAACTGAAGTGGTCTGGGTGCCTACAGTATCCCTTTAACAGATCATTGTAATTTGCAATCACTTGCATACATTGTTAATAGTAAGTCACCTAAAATTTCTCAGATTAGCCACACTCCTGCACTCCCTAATTCAAATCCCTAAAATGAAATTGTCCCTCTTTGTGAATTTCAAATGTATGGCATAACTGAGGAAGCAGTGGTGTGTGGGTGCCGAGGGGAACCCTGATGTTATCAATCTGTTCTTAAACCTGGGAAAGACTACTAGCAACATAATTACTACAGTGAGATATAGTTGTTATGTTTCTTAGTGTGTCCCTTTAACTCCTTGACTCCCAACTTTAAAGTAGAAGAAAAGGTCATGAGACCTTTAAATACACTGATTGGTATCTTAACCAAATTGTTGTAGGCAAACACCCAGTTACATTATAATCTTTTGCAACTACATGGCAGTTCTGTTATCATGTGATAGATTTTTTGTTTATTCAATACCACACCCTTTAAGGCTCAATCAATTGTTTGATATCGATCTCAAGTTAATGTACACAGAGGCTGGAAGAATTAGTTTGGTTAAGTTTTAGATTTTAATATATTTAAAGGAACACTATAGGGTCAGGAACACAAACATGTATTCCTGACCCTATAGTGAAAACCCACCATTTTGGTGGCTTGCCCCCTCCCCCTTAGCCCTCTCAGAATGGGTTAAAACTCACCTTATTTTCAGCTCTCCACGGGTCCGCCGACGCTGGCCCCTCCTTCTTGATGACATTAGAATTGCCGATTTTTACCACGGGGAAAACATTGGATTGGCTAAAATCAGCAAGGTGGCGAGGCCAAACGCCATTATGGCCAATCAGTACCTCCTCATAGAGATTCATTGAATCAATGTATCTCTATGAGGAAAATTCAGCGTCTCCTTCCAGAACGTGGAGACGCTGAATGGCAGTTCTGCCTACTGTGCAGCACTGAGCCAGGAAGCACCTCCAGTGGCCATCTGAGGAGTGGCCACTTGGAGGTGTCCCTAGGGGAAATGTAAACACTGCCTTTTCTCTGAAGTTAATTTGAATGATTTTGTTATGGTTCCAGGAGTTCCTTGGCGACAGATTACCTTTAGGGGTTTAACCGTTCACACACAGTTTAACCCCAACATTTTGAATTCAGCACTGCTTAGCTCTGACTTTGTCTTTCTACTTCTCCGATATCCTTAAAAGAGGGGATATTGACAGGGGTGCAGATGATTGGCCGAGAGCATCAGCTGACGCTCTAAACCAAACAAGTAGCTCAAAATAGGCCGTCAAATATTACTATAGTAGAAGATGCATTTGCTGTATAAAAAAAAAAATACATAGACAGAAGCAAATAATTAAACACTAAAGTATCAAGTATAAGTAACAAATGTGTACAAAGTGCATGAATACGTGAATAATTTATAAACCACTAATGCAATAAACATTAGATTAAAAAAAACAAACCATAAATTTTACATAGTGTTTTGCGCTGCTCCCCCTTGTCTATCTCTATATATTTTACTGATTATCTTTCACCCTTCCAGTTTTTTAGGGGGAGCTGAACAATAGCAGCATCTCTTGAACCATTGTGTTGTGTATTCTAGATATTGGTATTTCTTAACATATACTTTTATACCCAAGTTGTTTTTTTTTTTAATATTTTTATTTTTACAAACAAATAGATCCCCATTCACACAAAAAATGTGACCATTTCTTAACCCCTAAAGGTAAGCTGGCACAGGGGACATCCTAAATCCATTACAACTTCCTTCCAATGATGTTGTTTTGGTGCCTGGAGTATTTCTTTAATCCATTACTGGTTTAAACCAATTTATGGAAATAATTTTGTTTTTGTTTTTAAAGAATATCAACATGAAATTCACAGACATCACTTATATGTTCTGAGCAGACGAATAGTCTAAACAGCTCATAAAACAGATTTGTGGAACTATGGACTTAGCTAAGCTTCAGCACTGTCACAGATTAAGAAAAATAAAGTAAAATAATAATAAAGAAAAGAATAAAACAAGACAAATATAGCTTAAACCAGGCTCCCCCAAACTCTGGCCCTCCAGATGTTGCTGAACTACAACTCCCATGATTCTCATGCTATCTATTTCATTCATAGAATCATGGGAGTTGTAGTTCAGCAACATCTGGATGGCCAGAGTTTGAGGAAGCCTGGCTTCAACAATCGAAGATAAAGCCACTGGAGCATCCGAAAGATTTACATAATATATAAACAATATATTTTCAGTTGTGTATATAAGTAGACATTTAGAGATTTGTTTGTTCCGGCTCTAAACGCTTATATGTTCACTTGTTAGCCAACTCCTAGTGCCGAAAGGACACCCTCTGGATTGCCCAGGGTTCCTTTAATCCAACACGACTAAAGAGGGAAATCAAAGGGGCTAAGTGGGATTGAAAGCCTCAATCGCTAGCTGCCATTGCCGAATAATTTTCCTATCGGAAAGCATTGGATTGGCTGAGGTTGTCACATTTGATGATCTCAGCCAAGGAGACGGATCGGGCATGGGCCACCCGTGATGAGACTGGTGTGGCGCTGGAAATAGGGTAGGGATCCTAAATCACACTTTTACAACTAAGGTGTTAGGAGTTGTATTGCTGACACTATAGTGTTCCTTTAAGGAAATGTTGAAATTTACGTGCAGAACTCAAAAGTTCTTATGTCTTGAAGACTTTTAGTTGCAGTATACCATTGGACACTTTCATATATGCTTTGTATTATCATATAGTGTACAACAAATTGTTATTTGTAAAAAATATGCCAATAAAATATTTTGCCTACAGAAACTAATCATTTATAAAAATAGTAGTCGATTACTGAAAATATAGAAGACTAGAAATACAAATGGTTTTCTTTTAAGATTTTGGAACAAGGGTGTACAGTGGCACATTTCCAAGTACAGGCAGTGAAGCATTTTAATTAAAATTTATATACAGCTAATTAAACCAACAGGGTGTGAGATTTGTAGACACTGTCCAAATACAATCAGTCAATTTAATGTTTAAACAGTATTTGCTAAACTTTAAATGTCAGTTGGCTGTTACTTTAATCCCATTCTACAGTAAAGTTACTGGTACGAAAGTAGTGGAGCATTACAAAATACATGGTTTCATTTCTTGAGTGTCTTTGGCATTGGGAACTGTTTTATAACCTGCTGTAAATAGAGACTGACACGTGCCTTAAAGGGTTACTCCAACCACCATCAACACTTCTGCTTTTAGAAGTTTTCATGGTGGTAGGAGTCTGTATGTGCAGCATTTAGAGCAGAGATATTTGCACTTTTGTGCTGGGGGCAGGCTGAACCGCCGGCAAGTGTGAATTAGGCAACCTAGAACTCCCCTCCGTCCCAGGCACAGACTAGGGAGAGGAAAGGGAGGTTACAATCCGTATGAGTGTGTGAGTCTGGGTCGCTACTGTTTGCGTGCCACTGTCAGTCTGTGTGTGTGTCAATGTAAGTCTGTACAAAATACAGATTAAGGAACAGCACACTCAAAAAATACACTTTACATTTTACAAGGCTACTTAAAGGGACACTATAGTCACCCAGACCACTTCAGCTCAATGAAGTGGTCTGGGTGCCAGGTCCCTCAGATTTTAACCCTTCAGATGTAAACATAGCTGTTTCAGAGAAACTGCTATGTTTACATAGCAGGGTTAATCCAGCCTCTAGTGGCTGTCTTCCTGACAGCCGCTAGAGGCGCTTCTGCGACGCTGAATGCGAAATTCGCATCCAGTGTGCAGAACGTCCATAGGAAAGCATTGACAAATGCTTTTCTTATGGACTGTTTGAATACACATGCGGCACTTGCCGCTCAAGCGCATTTTGCTCCACTCGGGAGCTGACGTCGGCGGGGGTGGAGAGGTCACCAGCGCCGAGGTAGCCCGGCGCTGGATTAAAGTAAGTAGCTGAAGGGGTTTTAACCCCTTAAGTGCCAATGGAGGGGGACCCTGAGGGTGGGGGCACCCTTAGGGCACTATAGTGTCAGGAAAACGGGTTTGTTTTCCTGACACTATAGTGATTCGTTAATATCACTTATCTTAGCAAACAAATATGCGGATTCAGTTACACCATATGACCATATTCTGTTAAGCCAATCACTGCGTCACAGATCCCCAATATATGCTTTCAACATATGCTTTCCTGTGGTCACATCCAAAAAAGGCACCTATAGTGGATGGGTGGGGTGTTCATTTTTACGTTTTACACAGCTACTTAAAATCACCTATCTCAGCACCACTGCTGTGAAATTCATGTTCCAGGTGTATTAGTGTCAGTGAGATTGTATGTCTTAGGGCAGTGTGAGTGCATATGATTCTGAGTGTTAGGATGTGAATCTGTGCGTGTGTGTCTGTGTATGATTGTTATTGTGTATAGGTATTCATCTAAATTTGTCACTGATTGCTTGTTACTTTGTGTCTGTATATCCACATTAGTGTGTATCTATATATGCATGTTAATGAGTAATGGTGTATGTGTAAATAATTAGGTTGGGGAATGTGGCATGTTATGTAAATGTACAAGTGGCTAGTTATATATGTGAGTGTGCCAGGGCTCCACAAATAGTAATGGTGGCACTGTGCAAGAGAAGCCTTAGATGAAACGGAGACAAGACTTGATTTAGCAGACGTGACACGAGAACCGTGTGATCACAATAAATGTCAGTCTTCATCATTGCTTATAGTTGTAATTACTGTTCCTTCCTGTCCTCTGACCTTCCTACCAGCCCTGTCTTTCTGCCCATCTCTCCTGCCTTGTATTTTCGTTCTTCATTTTTCTGGTTGGGATGCACATTGTTCTTATGACAGATTTATGGTTTCTTTATCCTGGTTTAAAGCATGCACTGGTGTATGAGTGGCAGCCTAGAGACCTCCTGCTCTTGCTGTGGTTTTATTTTTACTTAGTTTCTGTCTACATTTATCATCCCTGCATGTATTGGGCCCTGGTCTTGCCTCTGCCCCTTCACAATCAACACGAGCATTAGGTAACTTGGCTGTCACACGCTAGCTGTGTCATGATTAGTCTTATCTGTGACTCTAGCCCTGGTCACTTTGTGTTCTCCTCATATGACAATATGTGGACTGAGACACATGTTTGTACATGGATATAGTGACTTTGCAATGTTCAGAAGAGGAACATGCTGCTTGAACATACTAACCACAACGAAGCCTAATGTTTGGGAGGACAAGATATAAACTCTATTGCTTTCTCTTAGGATTCCCTTGTCTTTGCTATAGGCTAGATTCAATTTCTTTACCCTTTGTACTGTTTCCTAAATCATGTACGTGGTATTTTTCAGTCCCTTAGCTATCAACACTTTTATAATGGGGATGGGTGCGGTTGTACTCACTACCCACGGCACTACGGGACTGTCAGTATTCAAAATGTAGTCAATACAATCCTAAATAAAATAAAACAGGGATGAAATAACACCAGAAGAGATTTCTAAGTCCTCAAAGTTGTCCAGCACCTCCAGGGAGATGGAACATAACCCAATACAAAGGTTGATGCGAGTGACAAACACTAAAATGGTCAAAGGAGACCAAGGACAGGATAATGAGATTAAAAGAATGGCTAAAAATAATATTAGTCCAAGTAACAACCACATAACACACAGTAATAGTTTGAAAACCATGAAGGGGCTAAGAGAGAAGGATAGCAGAGCATTATAAAAAAACAAATATGTGAAAAGTTATGAAACTAGTTATAGAAAACAACGAATACCTAGTAGGCGGTGGGAAAAAAGCTAAGCGTTTGAAATGAATGCTCTATTCTGATTGGCTACTTTGCTTGT
This sequence comes from Pelobates cultripes, assembly GCA_933207985.1. Taxonomy (NCBI): domain Eukaryota; kingdom Metazoa; phylum Chordata; class Amphibia; order Anura; family Pelobatidae; genus Pelobates; species Pelobates cultripes. The sequence goes on along the minus strand of OW240922.1, from coordinate 92,526,710 downwards.
TCAACCAATCAGAATACAGGCGGAATTCAAATCACACTCAGTGATCACAAATTGCGCAGAAGAACACAGATTATTGGCCGCATTATATCACTGATTGCAGAATTCAAGATGTAATAAATCCAATAGATGCACAGCATGTACTATTTGTGAGTTTATCTGAATGTGCCCTTTCATATGCAATGAACCAGTTGAAAACCATTGTTGCCTCTTTAAACATTACTATAACACAAACGTGGCATAGTTAATGAATTAAAATTGGTGTGTCTGTACTCTCAGCTGCATAATTGTTGGTTGTTATCCTTGAGTAAATTAACTAAATTCTCTGTTTATATTGGTTGCCGTCCATAAGCTGCAGATCCATGGTATCACACAAATATTACACTTAATCAGACCTGTAGGACAGCCAACACGCTTAGAACATAAGATAGCATTTTATCGTAATCTGTTTGTCTTCCTGTTAGGTGTTGGGCTAAACTGAACATAATAACAATGACATAGGTACTATTATATAAATCTGTATTGCACAACTGTATTATTTAAAATGCCAGCCAACATTACAGGGGATTCCTACATAAAATGTGAAGTCTATTAACTTTGGGCACACCTAGATACTAAAGAAATGTATTCACTAGACTATGCACTCAATAGGAAATTGTGAAGAATTGTGAATTTAAGACTATAATAGTGGGCCTGGAAAAATTATAAATTCAATATAGTAGATGAAAAGGTCCTTGCATTTGCTGTCAGACTTTGCAACATTTCTTGAGAGCTATGCTCAGAAGTGAAAGAGCCAATCCTGTTATCTTAAAATTCTGCACATAATATGTTTTTAAAGAGTTGTAGTTCAGCTGACTGTCCAACTACAATTCCCAGAGATCTTTGCTGTGCGGTCTCATAATATCACATGTAACTGTAATATTGGAGTGGGGAATGCTATAAGTCGGGAGGGTTAATGTATGTTTTAGTTTACCTTATGAAAAGGTGAAGATAGCAGTCAGGCTAATTAGGGTTAGACCTATTCTTGGTAAAAATCTATTTTTTTGCTCTTATGTCACATATCACAGTTTTTAACAACCTGGTTACCATGAACAGATGTCTCCAATAACTTGCCAATAGATGAAAAATGGATTCTTGACACCCATGTAGTGCGCATATAATGTTTCATAAATGTTCATGGAGGGGAACGGGGCCTGACAGCCAAGATGGTTGGACGTGTTATCTATCAGCTCTGGCTCAAGCAAGCACAAAAAACGGTGGTACGCTTTCCCTCATCGAACACTGCTATACGGAACTGGGGGATCGCTCTGCAATCCAGCGTGAATACGGGGATACCCGTTTTGACTAGCAGCACTGACCAACTCTACAACTCTGCCTTGGTCAATGAGGTTAAGCAAATTCGCGGTTCCAGAGACCCTGTCTAACCCCTGACTTTAGGAGGCCATCTAAGGTCACCCTGCAAATTCATGGTTCCAGAGACCCTGTCTAACCCCTGACTTTAGGAGGCCATCTAAGGTCACCCTGCAAATTCATGGTTCCAGAGACCCTGTCTAACCCCTGACTTTAGGAGGCCATCTAAGGTCACCCTGCAAATTCATGGTTCCAGAGACCCTGTCTAAACCCTGGCTTTAGGAGGCCATCTAAGGTCACCCTGCAAATTCATGGTTCCAGAGACCCTGTCTAACCCCTGGCTTTAGGAGGTCATCTAAGGTCATCCTTCCTTTAATTCTGCTCTGCTAAGCTGTAACCTTAAACTTTACAAATCTATCTCGAATTTCAGAAACAATGGGATAATATATTTAAAGCATACAGCTCTAGTTTATGTTTGCAAACAAATCACTGTGGTTTTACTTTTACAGCTGGCAAGGCAATGAATCCTATCAAACATTGTTCTTATTGTTATGGTCAGGGAAACTGCCTACCTTGAGACTGTTAAAATAGATATCACAAAGTGAGACAGTTCCACACGTTGGTAGTAATCAAACAGTATATAAAATTCAAATGCTGCAGAAATTAAATTGATTTATTATAGGGTTACTCCAACCCTTTTATACACGGTAGTTTTTTCACTCTTAATTCCTTATTAGGCACTTGCCATGTCCTTTTTTTGAATGACCTGCAAAAAGTGGGGTAAACCTTACCTTGAATCTAGGTGTCAGAATTACAGAATAATCCAGCAAGTAGAATTGTGTAACACAGAGGACTGATAGGTAACGTATACCGGACCTTAGAATGGCTGGACTAACGTTCCAAAGAATATTCAGGAATAGCCGAGGTCAAGGGATACAGAAAGAGACACAGCGATAAGGAAAAGCCAGGAGTCAGGGATGCCAGAAAACAGGGAAGTAAAAATCAATGCCAAAGTCAAATTACCAGAATTTCCAGAATCAATCATGCACTCTCGGACAACCAAAAGGGAAACCACGACAGGGCACTGAGCAGGATGAGACCTGGGCTTTTGACCCCAAAGGCAGTTACCAGGATTCTATTTGCATAATTGCTGCCCAGCACAAACTCTCCTGTGGATTTGATTGCTGCTCGGCACAACTTTTCCTGTCAGGACAGTAATGTTGCTCGGCACAACTTTTCCTGTCTGAACAGTAAATGCCATTAATCACATTTTTATAAGCGGATGAATACGTGACCCTAAGTTCTTCAGGAACGTGTCCCCACCTTCTTCTTCCTGCAACACCATCCTCTTCCCATTCGTGGTCTAATCATATGCTTCTCATAGACCACGGACCATCCTCTTCCCGTTCGTGGTCTAATCATATGCTTCTCATAGAGAAGACGATGGTGCTGCAGGAAGAAGGAGGTGGGGACACGTTCCTGAAAAACTTAGATTCAAGGTAAGTTTTAACCCACTTTTTGCAGGTCATTCAAAAAAAGAACATGGCAAGTGCCTAATAAGGCAGTTACAGTGAAAAAAACTACCATTTTTGAGAAGCATAGTTGAACTACTGAATGCTACACTGCGCATGCGCATGTTTTGTGTGTTTACGAGTGGCGAGATGACTTCAGAGTGACAGCTCGTCTCGCCACTAGAATCTGGCCTCCTCCCATTTGAGAGGAGGGCGGACTGTACAGATGGTGGTGGGGAGTGGACAACTGGACTAGAAAGGGCTGGCACAGTTCGGATAGGCTTCCTCTTGCACACACTCACAACTTTCCCTGCAAGAGAAGAAGCTGTTTACGTCTGTCGCTAACACTTATATATACTTACATATATATACATATATTTTTTGCAGAGGACTCACATTAGCCAGTCCAAGAAAGGAGTTCCAGGGTTGACTATGTGTGCTGGGGGGGTGTAATTTCAACTACTATGGAACTGAGAGGAAGGCCCTGGGTCACAGCACCTCTTCCTGCACAGTTACTCGTTTCAGCATGGCTGCGTAGGACCCAGTTAATGCTGAAGCTGGCTGTAGTGGTGATGGTGCTTGGAGTGTTCCATTTAACAGTGAGATAGAAACAGGGAACACTAGCACAACCACTGGAGCAGGCTGTAGACAAGACTGTCCCATATATTATATTCATTTTGCAATTTTGAAGTTATCACACATTTTCTGTTTATTCAATATGTTCCTTTTGAAAGATAAGGAAAGGGGAAATATAATTTGAAGAAACTAGAATAAACGTATGGATGATTGTGGAGATAAAGGAACAAAGAAATAGAGAGGAGAAGCAGAGAGATCCATTGACAGAAAGTATTTTAGATTTATATCAAATGTATATTGATTGTGAAAATTCCTTTATATCTTCTGTGAGTCAAAGATCATTTGTTGTGACATCATAGTGAGATCATTATGTGATGTCATAAGGGTAACAGCTGCTATAACTGCTTGAACATTCCATTTCCTCCCAGACACATTGAAGACTCTGACAGAGCTTCATCCTACGTCCATCTCCATGCCATAGAGATCTGTATCTCACCTGGATGTGTTTGAAGACTTGGAACTCGACTACCGTAAATATGTAATTGGGCTTTAGCGGTTCTAGCTGTGGTTTATTTGCATAGCTACTTGTTCCCCTTTTTCAACTTGTTGGTACTTATTCAATGGTGATAGCCAGGAGCCAAGCTAAATCAGAAAAGGGGGTTATTGGACGGTAGGCCCCTAACCCTACCCTTAAACCTAACCCTACCTCAACCCCTAACCCAACCCTTATCCCTACCCCTACCCCTAAAACTAACCCTACCCCAACCACTAACCATACCCCTAAACCTAACCCTACCCCTAAACCTAACCGTCCCCCAACCCCTAACCCTACCCCAACCACTAAACCTAACCCTACCCCTAAAACTACCTATACCCCAAACACTAACTATCCATGTCTCTGCATTTACCTCTTAATGCCCAGAGGGAAGGGCAGTCCTTCCAGCCATGGTTCCCCAGAGGTTTCCTCCACAGGGGGTTTTTCCTCTCCTGAGTGCTGAAGGATGACTCTTTGTGAGTCCAGTGGTTGCCCTATATATTGGCCGCAATCCTGTCCAAATCAGAAATTATATCCAAAGTACATTGTGGTCTCATAATATGTTATATTATATTATTGTCACAGACAACATAACTGTGCTTCTGTGAATTCTATTTAATAAATTAAATATTACTTTATACATATGTCTCATGTTGGTTTTTATAAATTGGGGAACTGGATTGTTGGATCTGGAGGGATTTTGAGTTGACCTGTTGTGGGTACGGTTAAAATATTTAGAATTGGAAATACTGTGCTTTTATTTAAAGGGAACTTATAGACCTGGAAATAAAAATTGTCCCTTCTGTCAACTCACCTTTGAGTTTAAAAATTCAAGTTACATAAAGATTACTTATCTCGTTTCCAGCAACTACTTCAATACATTTAGTATGCCTGCTGACGTTTTCCATAACATTACAGTTTCGGAAGTTCCTATTATCTGCCCACCACTATTTCTATGGTTATGGTTAGTATAATAATTGAGTGAGGGTAACAGTTAAATGGTTTTAAAACGGTTTAAAATTTGAAAAAATAAAATTTGAAATTAAATTAGGGTTAGGAACTAATTTAGCCTCACTCAATTAGTATTCTAGCCCTACAAATAGTGCAAATAGTGGAGGGCAGACAACAGGAAAGGTTTGCAGTTTCTAAAAAAAAATATTATCTGCTTTTTACATTGCAGGGTTAAAGGACCACTGTCACCTAAACACTATATTTTAATATAACGAATCTTTCATCAAGTTTTGAAAGGAAACAGATTCTTGGATAAATAAAGTATATGTAAAAAATGTTTTTACAAAGCACCAAAAAACTCATGCCTACCTTTAGTATATGTCAGGCTCCTTCAGCCATATACATTGCATCAGACAGTGTACGAAAATCTCTATATAGTCTTTTGGGTCTTCCCTGCCTGCTTGACATCATCAGACCCAATAACTGTCCGATTCAAATCCTTTCTGATCCAAGGTGCATGTCAATGGCTGAAGGATTCTGTCATATACCGAATCAGTGGTATCTGGACTGTGGAAGTGCAGTGTGAGTGGAGGGGCAGGGACCTAACATCATATCCCATCTCTTCACTCACCTTGCATGCTACTTAATCCGAGCTGCATTGCAACACCATGCAAAGGAGTATGAAAAGGCATTGTAGCAGTCCTGCTCAGCCACCTGCAATAAAGGAAGCTGCTAGGAGGTGGAGGAAGAGACACAGTTGTGCAGTTTGGAGGCTGTTCAGACAGAGAGGTGGTAGAGCATATCTCCCATGTGTCCCTATTTAGGAGGAACAGTCCATATTTTGGACCCAAATCCCCCTGTCCCTCGTTTCTATCCTAATGTCCCTATTTTCTTGGAGCTCCATATCGTTGGTGTGTCTGAGTGAATAACAGAATAAATGTGTTTATAAATGCAGTCTGTGTAAATAAGATACATTGTTCTTGTTCTAAATTACATTTTAGTTGCATAAGTTATTATATAGACTGTAAGCTCGTTTGAGCAGTGTTCTCTTCTTTTTGTAATTGTCCTATTTTTTGTTCAAACCCCTCCCCCCCCTTTATAATATTGTAAAGTGCTATGGAATCTGTTGGCGTTATATAAACAGCTATAATAATAATAATTAGTGATTCACCGAGGACTTCTGACAATAGCACCGTCCCTGGTCACACGCCAACTCACACTCCTTAAAATGAAAGTGTGCATTTAAAATGTTGGGAGGTATGCATGGTACAGAGAGGCTCACATGGAGGTACTTAAGTGGGAAGAGATTGGTGGAGTGTGGCACAAATAGAGAGGGAAATGTAAATGGGGAGAAATGAAGAGGGAGACACAATTTTTTTTTTTTTTTTACAAATTACCTGAAAAGGGTTTGCAGAAACCAAAGGGACAGTACCCATTACATCCTAGCACCATAACTACTACAATAAGCCATAGCTATAGTGCTTGGAGTGTCCCTTTAAAAGTTTAAAATTCTAGGGGATGGACAAAACCTACCCTAGGTACCAAATACTCTACGAACGTCTCCGATAGCAAATATTAAGTTCACACAAGTTGGAAATTATCGAGTAAAATGTGTTATAATATCTAACAGCCTTACTCTGTGTGTACCTAGGAAACATAGCAGATGTGCAAACATTAATGGGGGTTATTCACAAAACCCTGAATTTTAATGGAGGGTGACGTCACGTGTAGCAAGAAAAAATAGAGCATTTTTTTTTGTTGATATTAACTAGGTTTTATTTTTAAAAAAACTGTAATTTCTACAGATTGGAAAGTGCTTTACAAATAATTACAATTAAGATTTTTTTTTCCATTTGGATTTAAATTTACTGCAATCTGGGGTTTAGTGAACAATCCCCTAATAAATCCCCCCTGGTTTCAGCCTGGGATACAGACAGGTTATTATATATGTAATAACACATTATTAGATGCCATCGTGGCATGTGATGCCTTCTATCAGGCTGTGTGCTCATCCCCACGTGCAAATCCGGCCAAGGCTCAGCTCGGCGCTCCACACACACACATCCACCGCATCTGGGCGCAGCTAGTCAGGCCTGGGAGATCCAGTGCAGGAAGTGATAGTCAGCCAGCTGCTTGGTGAGAGAGAGAGAGGGAGAGCATGGAGAGTATGGGGGGCTTCACCCAGGGACCCTGACCACAATATCCAGCCAGGTAGGTGTGTTTTCATTTATTGAAGTGCTTTAGGTCTCTAACCATCACATGCCATGGAGACACATTGCTCCTGGAAGTCTTGGTCTGATCTGAGCAGTTATTGGGTTTAAATCCCATTTAATATCTGTGTGTTGGAGACAAATAATCCCCATTATCACATCAGCCATCAGATCCCTGTCCTGAAATCTGACTAGCAGCCAGTGTCTGCTCTCAGACTGCTATCTGTACAGTATACAGGCTTCATATGATTATATTGTATTTTAATTAACTATGGGGGAGGTGTAAACTATCTTATTCTTCATGGGTTTACATTTGTAATATTCAATTTCATTGTCTACAGGTGAATATAACAAGATTTAATGCCTTTAAAGTCCAGGGTTTAGGCAGATCTCTATGTTATGATATGACTGGTAAGTGGCCATGGTCATCTAGGGGTTAATTCCCTGTAGTATTTAAATATGTTACACCCCCCCCAACTTTCCCCCCTCTAACCTAGGACCCGGGAACACTAATCTAGAACCTGACCACCTGAAATATGGCCGCTTTGACCTCTTACCAGCTACCCTCTTACTTATAACCAAGGACCGTGCCACTAAAAGTGTTGTTTACTAAAGTGAATTTGAAATTTAAATCCAAAATAGCTGAATTGAAAAAAAATTCTCTGAAGATAACTGTATTCCATGGGTTAAATGTGATCAGGTCCATAACCCAATTGTTTTTATTTATTACTGGTATTTATAAAGCGCCAACAGATTCCGCAGCGCTGTACAATTATTGGAAGACGTACAATATACACAGACAAATACAAAAGGTAGAGAGAATTATGTGCCCAGAGTTTTTACAGCACGCTGAACTCACTGAGGAATTGGCGTGATTGATTATATTCTCACGTAGTAGGGTGACCAGCCAATTTAGCTTGTGTGCGCCGTGTGTTCTGGTATATTTACGCTGTTACGGTATATTTTGGGTATGGCAACAGAGGAGATGGGCTTTAAATGCCGGGGCATCATGAAGCATCATAAATGATACAGCATACTGCAATGGTTTTGGTGCCAGAAGTCTCATGGAAACATCCCACATTTAGTAGTAAAAAGTTTATAAAATTTACTTAGTCTGCCCAGCGCCTGCTTTGCATTATCTCCAGCTGTGCTCTTTGTGTATATGTGCCATACTTAACAACGACAAGAGTCGTTTTCATAAAGCAATGCATGTAAGTGAAAATAACACAATCAAGAATTTTAAAATAATTCTAGCACAAGTAGATAACTTTTAATGAGCTATTAGGTCGTGGTAACATTGGGTGAAAGTTAAACTTTAAGTTGCTCAGAGGCAATGGAAAGACTAGAAATTGGCAATGTGAATAAAGATCATTTGCAAATGGAATAGTGTCAGAAACTTTGTTAAGGAACTGAAAGTGTTAAAGGGAAACTCCAGGCTGAAATTGCCTCACTTTTTATAATGCATTGTATGTATTATTATTTTTTCTTTTTCTTTATAAATGGGGAGGGGGGGAAATCAAGGAAAATTACTGTTTAAAGAATTTCTCCGAGCACAATGACCATTTCAGTGATTTGAAGTGGTCATGGTGTCTTGAGTCTGTATGTGCAGCGTTTCCCTATGAAAAGCTGCACATATGGAGTTTAACCCCTCTGCTACTGGAGGTCTTATCAGCCAGTCCGAAACTCGTTTCAGGGCCGCTGATGTAAATTCTGTACAAATTTTATTGCACAGAATGTTAGTCATTGCTGAGAGCAGTCATCCAATGAAGACGACAGCCGCGGCTTCTGTAGCTCTGCACAAGCATGTTACCAGACCACCAGGGAGCTGAGGAGTCCAGGAGGCCCCAGGTAAGGGGGCAATCCACTCCTAGACAGCTAGCCACATTACTGGGGAACTGAGACTGGTAGAGTGGACTGCACTGTGTATGATGATCGGAGTAACCCTTTAACCCTTAAAATTCACCACCTGCTCAAGAATATGCAGTAGCAGACTGACCCTCCCATATCAGGAAGAGGATCCCAAAGTCAGGATCCTCTCATTCTGGTCTATGGAGTTTTGGGGTATTTTTTTCTTGGACCATAGACCCCTGTCCAGCACAGGTTTATGGGATATGCAGTTAATCCCTAGCTGCAGTGCCATCCATCACACAGGATAAACTAATTGCAGTCATACTGTGGCACCTCTCAGCCAATCAGTGTGCAGAGTTCTCCCAGCCGGCCCACTGGTGCATACACACAGTTGGAGCATAGTGCCTCTACATAGGTGGCAGGAGAGATGTGTGTCCGAGTTGTGTATAATTAATACGTTTCAGATAGTGACAAGAATGGGCAGTTACCTTCAAAATGTCCATTCCTCCTAAAGTGGGGGTGTTCTACTGAAATGTAATGATGACAAGACCCTTCAAATAATTCATGAAATATGATCTAGATTTTTTTTCCTTGTGAAATCACTTGTAAATGTATAGATTCCACTGTATTCTCACCTGAAGTTGCCTTTCACGATAATGAATTTTTAGCGTCACATTGCCACACACTCCCATAATGCACTTTTTTTTGTACACCACACTAGCATAATATGCGAACAGCTGCGGGAATCAACAAAACCTAAGACCTAAAACTTGTGTCAAGTTTTAGAACTTCAGGATTGGTTGCAAGACAAAGTTGTTCCAGTAGTCCTTACTTGGTTTAGTTGGAATGTCAATGAAATCCCTATGCTCCTTATAAAACACTCACAAATGATATTCGATAAATAGGCATGAAGAAAAAAGATGCATTTTTGGGGTTCAAATTACTTTGTTTTAATAGGTGAAGTAACTGCCCACATTTATTTTTTTTATTTTTTTTTTAAATTCTTTATTTTTTCATCTTGACAGAGTCAGCGAACATAACAGTAGCCACATGACTTGTGCAATATAATATCCCATGTTAGTGAAAAGGGGAAGGTAACGTGCCTTTGAACAATGCATATTCTACACAAGTAATTACAATTTGGCCGATCGTCAAGGAGTTTTGGAATAAGATTGACATTGCCAGAATACCAGACATGCGTTTAAGTATGCAGTGATAACTTCACATAACCATGAGCTTTCTATAGCATAAGGGTGGAGCATCTGCCGCTACTCGGGGGTATGAGCAGATGCCCCCTGCATTGTACACCAGCTATTTACTACGTCAGATATCTAACAACGTCTACCAGTCCTGCCTCCTAACTGCCCACATTTACAAGGGAGCACTTTCTACAGTCAAACTTAAAAGAACACTCCGGGCACAATAGCAACTTCATTGAAATTAAGTTGTTATGGTGCCAGAAGGGTCCCTGCTGCTAGCTTTCCTTTGCTTTTGTTTTGTTGTCTTTCTGAAATTTTTCAGAGTGAAAGGTTCGGGCAGGGGTGTCGCTGATTGGCCTAAAGCATTCAGCTGAAGCTCTAAGCCAATCGGTAGCGTCCCATTCATAAAAGTAGATTGAAAAAGGTACGTACCTACTGATTGGCTTAGAGACAATCATCATAAGTTCTATAGCCCGCTGTAGTGGTTATGATGTGAGGAGTACCCTTGCCCAGTTTTCTGGTAATGGGGCACGTTCTCTTAGCTGGGTTCCTGCTGGGCTGTGACGCATCCTGGTGATCCGGTGACAAGCATCTGACGTTGGCAGAGCCATTTGTGTCCAGTGAATGCAATTCTGTGCAATTAAATTTGGCGGATGATACCCCAGAGGGGTTAAATTGCTTATGTGCACCATTTTGTAGCAAAACGCTGCACATCAGGACTCCAGGCACCATGACTACTTAAAATCTCTGAAGTGGTCATGGTACATGGAGTAACCCTTAACTCATTGTACGTATGTTTAAGTGCAGAAGTTGACACGTTCCTTGTCTGAGCAGTTTATTATCTAATTATTAGTAACTCTGGAAACAGGCCTGCATGCCAAGGATGTTCTTGTTGATAACTCTAGCTGACCTGCAGAGCTGTAACATGAAAAGGCAGATTAGTCCTACAAAAAAAGCTTTCAACTCTACAATTTGTTCTTGAAAGCAGATTATTGGGTGAGGTGTATAATGATAGGCTTGCTGCTCACATTCCGAATACATGTACAGTGTCATTGTTTTTGTTTACGGCTGAGCAGGAAGAAGGAAGGGGATAAAACCATACGATCATGCAGCGTTGTATGTCTTGCTAGCACTTAAATATCAACATTTTAAATTTAGAAGTGACTTAAATCCAAAAGTATCTATACTAAAGAACTTTTAATTTTTATAAACCTAGTGCAAGTGACGCCTCCTGGTAATCACAAGTTACAGTTTCACATTCCTGATTTCATCTAACCTCCCTTCACCCACGGCACACACACCAAACGTGCTTTGGTAAGACTGTAAGATTTACTAAATTTCTTTGGACAGTTATTTTTTCATCTTGCAGGAGAACACATGAAAAGTCCTATCCTATGATATGTTGTATTGGCATGCTGCAGGTTTAATCAAGGCAGCACTTTTCATGTAGTGCCCACCATCATGAGAGTGTATTACCGTATGTCCAGAAAAACATGCTCTCTCAGTGGGTTGTTGTGATGCTCTTGTTGTCTGATAGTGACCGTGTTTTATTTCAGTCAGGAGTGTGTAAAATAAACGCACTTACTTTTGCAAAACATTCAGGAGTGGACGCCAGCATCACCTTGAGATACCCCAGGCATGCTTGTGAGCACCTTGGCATCTACTTGGGTAGCCCATTTGTGCATTCCTCCCATAATGTCATATGCCCACATGCACCATCCTGGTGTTGTTGGGTTGTGCCAAATGTCTATATGTAACGGATCCCCCAGGCACACAAGGGGTAAAATCCGTTTAGGCAATATTCCCCTTCCAGGTAGACGAGCAGCTACTGCAATCACCAATCTCCTGAACTGCAAACACATGAATACTCCAATTCCCGAACAGGAAACACACGAATGCTGTAAACAGCCGAACAGGAAAAACCATACGAACAGCTTACACTCCTGGCAGTCGAACTGTAACAGCATACAATCAAATTTCCCCCAAGAACGAGACAACACTTTGTGATGAGGGTCAAGCAGAATCTCATTTACTGGGGCTACCTGCCCGGCTTTTATGCAGGTGTCCTCCACCTGGTGGACACTCCCCTACGGGACCAGATGGGACAAGAATTGGTAAACTGACCAATCACAGGCATACAGGGCTAAAACACTCCCACAGTACATTACAATCACTCCTCTCTGTCCTGGAGATAATTGGGAAGTAATCCAATTATCTCCAAGGACAGAGGCAAAACTCCATTAGCCACATGTTAGCAAAAAGACATAAAATTACACAAAAATATCTAACTATGCAGCTATTGCATAATACTGGTATATTCAACACATCCCCAGATAGCTTAGATCTGAGCGCACAATATTACCGAATGGCGCTCAGATCATACATACAGTCCAATCGCCATGGAGCCAAAGTCTTTCCCACAGTCTTCCGGTATACGAATAAGCTCCATGGCATAGCTATCTGGGGTAACATTTCACCTAATGAAAGTCCTGAATGAACTGGCGTTCGTTTATTTGCAAGAGAAGGGAGGTCGACGGCTCAGCGGTGTTTGTGCAAATAAGTGTCCATATTGAGTTCCATAGATTTGGGGCTGAACACCGCTGGCCGTTCGGGAGTTTAAAATGGCCGCTACTATGTGTTCGGCAAACGAACAAAGGCCACCCAGCGTTCGTCAATTAAGCTACGGTTAACCGCAGCTTCTGGGCGGTCAATTGACTGCACACTTCATTCCCAGGTGGTCAGCCATTCCTTGTTTGTTTGGTAGATTCAATCGAACGCCCAGGCAGAAAGGCACGAACAAGCCTTTCTGCAGGGGAAAATACCAGTTTTAACATGGGGCCATAGTCTAGCGGCAGGAGGCGAGTAAACAGGCTTCTCCAATGTCCAGTGGCAAGGTTGGTTCCGCCACACTTGAAGTCTTTATAAGTAAAAGTGAAGCAGAGAGTTTAATTTTGTTTTAAAATTAGTACAATTTTCCCCACACCCACATAAACTGGAAAGACTTATAAAGCTTGCATCACCCAGGGCAGCACTGATTTAGCGCCCCAGTACACTCGTTAAAGGCACATTTAAAGTGCTTCTGGAATGATGAGATTATACAGATGAGCTTTCAGATGTCATCATTACATGGTGCTACACCGTTTACTTTCAGATATAATGTTCTAATTTTTATAGATCAGGTTTTAGCAGCTTTATGCCTTTTTTTGCAAAGCTATGTAATCTAGTTAGAATGCTCGGTAATTGGCTTCTTTAGTCATCATAATGCTGTGCTCATTATCGCACAGTATAGTATACATTATCACCTTTTTGTGGTGAAAGTCCCCACAATTTGGATGGAAAAAGCATTGTGCAGTATTACGTGATACATTGTATATTGCATCCTACCATAGTTACCTATACTGGACCATTTATAGGGTTCACTTTTAGTTGCACTCTGGTTGCCCCAAGTCACATGCAAGCTTTTTATTCTGGGGGGTATCTAATTAAGTTAATTATTGTTGCCCAACATTTTTGGAAATTGAGCAGAATTCCAGTAACAATAAGGTTGCGAAGTTACATATCCAAATACCCCAATAGGGTGGAGTCCCCATTATTGAAGACGTCCGAGAACAAGGTGTTATTAACAAACAATAACAATGTGCCAATTCAGGAAAGACAGCCAAATTGTGTCAGGCAGTTTCGGTTCCATGCTAGAAGTGCAGGCATATTGCTCATTAACTAAAATTAAATGAATAAGAGGATGTTCCCATCAGCATTTAATTGCTCCATCCCTCCAATGTTTGAGTCAAACTGGGGATGGCCCCACAGGATTCTCATGGAGTACTTGTGGCGGAACCAACCTCGCCACTGGCTACTGGAGGAGCCTGGTCGCCCGCCTCCTGCCACTGGACTATGGCCCCATGTTTAACACTGTTCTTTTTCCCTGCAGAAAGGTTGGTTCATGCCTTTCTGCAGACTGTTAAAGTCATGAACACCGCTGAGCCGCCGACCTCACTTCTACCTGCAGTCAATTATCCGAACAACTGTCCATTCGGTACTTTACTGTTTAAACCATGCTACCCCAGATAGCTATGCCATGGAGCCCAGCTGTATACTGAAAGACTGTATGAAAGACTTTGGCTCCATGGTGATTGAACTGTATGTATGTGATCTGAGCGCCATCCAGTAATAATGTGCGCTCAGATCTAAGCTATCTGGGGATACGTAGTATGTGTATGTTCTATGTGATAAATGTAACAGTATGTAATTTTATGTCTTTTATTGTCCTTTGTCTGCCATGTGGTTAATGG
>OW240922.1:92455203-92512144 GCA_933207985.1 Pelobates cultripes | reverse complement strand
TGTGTTGGGACTTTCATAAGGAGTGGACTGAGGCTGGAGTCAGTGCATCAAGAGCCACCACACACAGACGGATCCTGGACATGGGCTTCAGATGTCGTATTCCTCTTGTCAAGCCGCTCCTGAACAACAAACAACGTCAGAAGCGTCTTACCTGGGCTAAAGAAAAACAGACCTGGTCTGTTGCTCAGTGGTCCAAAGTCCTCTTTTCTGATGAGAGCAACTTTTGCATCTCATTTGGGAACCATGGGAACCAAGGAGTCTAGAGGAAGAATGAAGAGGCACACACTGCAAGATGCTCCAGTCCAGTGTGAAGTTTCCACAGTCTGTGTTGATTTGGGGAGCCATGCCATCTGCTGGTGTTGGTCCACTGTACTTCATTAAGTCCAGGGTCAACACAGCCGTCTACCAGGAGATTTTGGAGCACTTCATGCTTCCTTCCGCAGACGAGCTTTATGGGGATGCTGACTTCATTTTCCAGCAGGACTTGGCACCTGCCCACACTGCCAAAAGCACCAAAGCCTGGTTCAATGACCATGGGATTACTGTGCTTGATTGACCAGCAAACTCGCCTGACCTGAACCCCATAGAGAATCTATGGGGCATTACCAAGAGAAAGATGAGAGACATGAGACCGAACAATACAGAATAGCTGAAGGCCGCTATTGAAGCATCCTGGTCTTCCATAACACCTCAGCAGTGCCACAGGCTGATAGCTTCCATGCCACGCCGCATTGAGGCAGTAATTGCTGCAAAAGGGGCCCAAACCAAGTACTGGGTCCATATGAATGCTTATACTTTTCCGAGGTCCGATATTGTTCTATGTACACTCCTTGTTTTATTGATTGCATGTAATATTCTAATTTACTGAGATTGGGGTTTTCATGAGCTGTAAGCCATAATCATCGCACTTATGACAAATCACGGCTTGAACTATCTTGCTTTGCATGTAATGCATTTATCTCATATATTATTTTCCCCTTTTACGTTGCATTACTGAAATAAATGAACTTTTGCACAATATTCAAGTTTTTCGAGTATCACCTGTATATGTCTGGCTTCCTTTTAAGAACCAAGTGCAAATATGACTATTTACCATTCTGCAATCACAGCTGTCTTTTGTATAATTCACCAGGATCTCTCTGATAACTTAGATCCTGCTATGTTTAAAATTAACTTGGCAGGTTTAGCTGTCCCCTTGAAACAGCAAAACCATAAAAACTGCAGCATCTAAAGTGTGTGAAAAAAAAATCTTTAAAGATGAATTGCTCCATTGCAGTTTTCATCCCAAGAAACACTTTTGATGTATTCTTCAATAACACAGCCAGCAGTATAGTATATAACATCTGTTAACTGCAGTATGTACGTGCTGTGCTGTGTTTATTATCCATACACACACGCATTTCCTGTGAATCCTTTCTAGTTTAATCTGCGGTGACTCCGTCTGGTCATCGTGGCTGTTTTTACAAGTTTGGCTCTAACGTGAAGTAAACTCTGTGTTTGCAGTTGCTTGGACATGCATGTTTCTTCTTTGAATAGTGAATTGAGTTGGTTCCCACAGCATATGAATGCTACATACTGTACGTCAGCACAGTTCAAAATTACTGCCCGTCTATGCATAAGTGTTACGTGTCCAGGAAACCACTGGGGATGTGGCAGCCCTAAAGCTAACACAACTTTACCACGTTAGAGTTGTCATAGGAAGTTAAGTTGATTTGCATTAGAAAGCTTTTAAAAGTGAAGAGTTATTATTCCAAAGTCCGTTTATTTTGTTTTTTGAGTGTATTTTTAAATATAACTAATACATGTTAGATCCATTAATGTTATAGTATAACACATTTCCGCTCTCCTACACAAACTACATGTATTTTTTTTATTTTTTCTAAATCTTAAATCTATTGTAAGTTTGCAACAGGAAAGAAGATTTGCAAAGAACTCCTGACCATGCAAGAGACTTCAGCGGCTCCTGTAGTTATGTATTTAAGTTTCTGTGATAGGTTATTTATTAAAAAAAATTAAAGTAAATTTACAAAATGTAAAAAAAAGCGAATGGAAAGGTGAAGAAATAAAATCAAAATTCTAACAATTCCAAAGGTTTCCAGGAAAAAAATCAAGTTACCAGGGGCTAATCAAAGCTATACGTCCTCTCCTCATACATACAAACACATAAACACAGCCATATACATGCATAGACATATGTACATATAAAAATAGGTATACAGTCCACAATAAATCACAGAAATCACTGATGCACACAATGCTAGAAAAACACACACTGTTGCATGCATACAATACCATACACACACAAGCTTGCAAACATTACATACACATAAATATATTTATATTTATTTATTGTGTGTATGTGATGTTTGTAAGATTGTGTATGTGTGTGTATAATATATATACATACATACATACATAAATACAGCTGGTCACACATGCATGGACAGACGCACAAACATAACAAGTCACATACATACACACAGTAGATAATATGCAGATATAGACTCTCACGGTCACACACGTGTATAGTGATTCAATTTCCCACTTCTCCCCCCGGAATGCACCTTTCTTTTCCCTGAGGGAGGAGCGGACGCTGAAATTGTGACAGGCCTTGGAGACTAGAGGTGGGAGCAGCTCTGCTAACAGTTTCTCTCCACACCTGCTGTGTGTGTGTGTGTGTGTGTGTGTGTGTGTGTGTGTGTGTGTTTAAATCTTCAGAGCATCATTTTTATTAAAATCCCAACAAGCAGACATTATCTCCCCTACTAGAGAACAAGGATACACATCTTTCCAGAGATGAAATGGCAACAAGTAATATGGAAATGTAAATTCCAACCTGGAGCTCTCACTGGGGACTGCAGCCCCCCTACAGTGCCCTGATAATGGGGATTGAGCCGCTACACCTTCATGTGATGCTCACCCACCCTGGTCACATGTCCACTAAACAACCCTTTCTAAGGCTTCTTATTCTCCCAGCTGTGATCCCTCTGAGATTCCATGTTCTTTTTCCTAGGACTTGCATTTCTCCCTCGTGGGTTAACACTCATAGCAGCCTCCAGTCCACATCTGCCGACGCTGTATTGCATCAAAGTTAACTACCAGAGTGTATGATTGGACCTGATACCCTGAACACAAATTATAGTGTTTTCTAGAACACTCCGCTGTACAGGTACCTCTCACGACTCTACCACGGCAGACAGCGACACTCTCACCTCTAGGGATAACTTTCCATTCTACAGTTACTCCAACAATTATAGATTGAAGATATGTGCCAACCTGCTTTTAACCTCTCCACTCAACCCCCACCCTTTACCCATTAACTGCTAACAATCTGTTTGGTGATGTCTGCAGATAGAAAAAGGGATTGAAAAACTAGGGTTATCTTCGGTTGAGGAGAGATGCCCATGTTTTGTGGGGACATTTTTGTTTCCCAAGAAGAGGGCAATAGATCCCAAATTAGCACTGTCCCATGGTACACAGGTTTTGCAATGGAATAACTGACTCTCCACTCATGATTTGTCACCACCAGCTTTGATTACAGATTGATGCAACATTTCCCACAGTGCTTGTGTGAGAGGCCATTGATAAGATTGTTCAGGTGACAACAGAAATTCCACAAGGTAGAGAACCTGAGGCAAAAAAAACACTTTACCGTAACACAGTCAGTGCCATCCATCATTCTGGACATCAATGGCTGTGTTCATTGTACCGAGCTATTACTGCAAACAGTGTTATATCCTTTTAAGTGCCGTGGTTATTATGTAGATAACACCCATAATTTAACACCTGTATAGACTTCGTTCACCAAGCTAAATTTCTCATCCATTGAGGGTGAAACGGTCAGCTGTACATCATTGACTGACCACCTACCCCAATGGCACCTATTTAGGGTTAAACCTTCTGGGACTTAATGTTTGCTTTGTCTCAGTCCGGGTATTTTACTGATAGCCGTGAATTATTGTCTGTCTGTCACATTCTGTGTTTGTGCGTCAGAGCCGCTCCGTTAGGTGTGTCTGTTATGTATGTCATTCCCGAGCTGTGGAACCAGGTAATAAATGTATTGGTTGGCACGTTATGAATAGCAGCAGTCTGCACGTCTTCATCAAAATACTGAGCATACTATACCTGGGAACCAAGGCTGCCTGAGGGTCTTGGGAGATTGTTTTATTTTTTTTTTCTATTCATGACAACAGCTAAAAAGCTACCTGCTGGCTACCTCTGTCTATTCCCAGGTGGGTAAAAAGAATTTAATTGGGCATTTTTACTGTTCAACAAGCTAGAAATGTGCTAAAGGGTTTTGCTATTATACTCCATCATACAAAGTATATATTTGTGGCAGTGGTCCATATAAAGGATGACAGATGTACAAGGGCATGTCTGAAAAGTAGAAGCCAAGTCGGCTTGTGTTTTGCATTCTGGCATCCTAGTCCTGCACTCACAGCCTATTTGTGCCCATCATTATCTTGGCAGCAGTGGTACCAGTCTTGTGTTTTGTTTTTCCTTTCTTCAAACCATTAGAAAACTACCTGATTGAAAACTTATGGATGGCACACAAATATGCCATGTATCATAATCTCTAAAAATAAAAGCCTGTAGTGGTTATGGTGCTTAGGGTGTCCCTTAACTATGAAATGCTTCCTTTTGATTGTTTAATGTGTCCCTGTTGTCTTTAAGGGCACATCTACCATCCTGTTGGTGATCTGTCACTTCTTGAGAGAGGTATCGGTACATCAGTAAAGGTGCCATTTAACTACAACCATCATTGTTTTTATTTATTTTTTAAATGAAGGGACCTGCCAGAAGCCAGTGAAACCTCCAGGTCACGCCATTGTCTTTTAATGATGTTATGGTATACTAAATGTGTTTTTGATGAGTAAATAAATGCTTTGAGCCCCTTAACAATTCCCTTAACTGTTTTATTGGCCATTGTTTCAAAAACCTGTTTACATCTTGACTTGTCATCTGTTTGAAGTAATACTCTGTTTCTCCATTTCTAATTTGAGACCTGCTCGGAACGCGTTAGAATTTTACAGATGGGGAATACGTTTCAAGTCACAAGAAATGCAATATTGTAGCAAGTTAGATTTACTTTGATCTTTTTGGCATAAACATACACAGAAAATTTTGACCTTGAATTTACATTTCAAAGCAAGCAATTTTGCACCTCTCCCTGGTTGTTCTTGAATTTAAATCTGGCTAATCAAGAAACCTGTACTGTATATGAAAAAGAGCCCCCCCCTTTTTTTTTTTTTTTTTTTAAGAAGAGAGATGGATATATTCAGTAGAAGTCTGGTGTAACAGTTTTTATCTTTTTCTAACAAATTCAGATCGTTGGTTAAATTGAATTGAATTCAAAGTCCTTGCATCTGAGGATGCTAAATATTAGCAATTGCAGTAATTACTTTGCTTTTTTAGGAGTTAAAGTACACATTCTCCACTTTTGACTTTACCTCTCACTGCCAGTCTTGTTTTTTTTATTGATCTGAATCATTTGGTGATATTTATCCATTTTCTTTTGCAGGCGCACTCATGATTACACCGCTTTACAGTAGCCACTTGGTTAAGGACCAGAGATGACCCACGCATTTCGCTGAGGTCATCATGGGTTTAAGACTGGTTTCTGGCGTTGTTCACCTCTCCACGCCTGTATTATATGGATCGCTATCGTTTTTTATTTCCGTCCTACACAATGTTTTTCTCCTTTACTATGTGGATACCTTCGTCTCTGTTTACAAAATCGACAAACTCTCATTTTGGATTGGGGAGGTGAGTTTAACTATTCTTTTATGCTAGTTGATGAAGGCTGTGTATTGATGGCGTTTGCACCATTTCTGTTTAATTTACCTGATTAAAAAAAAAAAAAAAAACTGGACACTAAAACAATATTGGTCACCTTCAAATGTTTTTCTTCTTTTCCTCTTTATCTTTCCTTGTTTATGAGAGTGTTATCTTTACCACTTGTGAAAGGAATATGTTATGGGTTTCCCACTAAATTCAATAGTAGTGAATTCATTTATGGTTTAAATAGCCGAGCTACAGGTGAGTTGGACATTTTTATTTCTCAGATCAGCTATTTTTTTTTGCCTAGCTTTTTGCATTCGGATTTCAATTCATAGTTAAACACCTAAAAGCCAAGGAATTAAAGAGAGAGCTGGTAAGAATATAGTTAAAGGGAAACTCCAGTGCCAGGAAAACAATCCGTTTTCCTGGCACTGCAGGTCCCCTCTCCCTCCCAACCCCCAATACCCGGTTGCTGAAGGGGTGAAAACCCCTTCAGTAACTTACCAGAGGCAGCGACATGTCCCACGTCTTCTGGTCCGCCGCCGCTCCTCCTCTGTATTACGTCAGCCGGTGGGCGAGACTGATCCCGCCCACCGCCCGGGGAGACCTAATGCTTTCCTATGGGGGATTGAGCGGCGCTGGAGGTCCTCACACAGCGTGAGGATGTCCAGCGATGCTCTAGCACAGGTTTTCTGAGCAATGATGCAGGAAGTGCCCTCTAGTGGCTGTCTAGTAGGCAGCCACTAGAGGTGGAGTTAACCCTGCAAGGTCATTATTGC
The DNA here is from genome assembly GCA_933207985.1 of Pelobates cultripes. Taxonomy (NCBI): domain Eukaryota; kingdom Metazoa; phylum Chordata; class Amphibia; order Anura; family Pelobatidae; genus Pelobates; species Pelobates cultripes. Next base: position 92,505,584 of record OW240922.1, on the reverse strand, counting down.
AGTTTTTAAAAAACTGCAATAATTACACTTGCAGGGTTAAGAGTATTGGTTGTTGGCACCCAGACCACTCTAGTGGGCAGAAGTGGTCTGGGTGCCTGGAATGTCCCTTTAAAGAATGTTGTGCTATTCTGGTCTATGATTTTCGATTGTTACCCAAACCCCTTAGTTAACCTCTTTTCTGCAGAAGGCCACAGATGTAATCCTTCAATAAAAAACAAAGAGTTACCTGCACACTATCCCAAATCCTTATGCACATTTAAATACCCAGAGATATTTAGTGTCACTCCAGTGCACAAGTACGGTAACAATTTTCTTATTTTTTTTATTTTTTTTGTACGTTATGGGTCTGATTTGTATAGTCATTGCTGCCGCCAAGGAGTAGTGTTGTAGTTTGTGCGCAGGAATTATATTTGTATTAGCTTTTGTGTCACACAACCATGTTACAATGCTGCCACCCACCCCATGTGTTAAGGAGACTAATAAGTATGTGCAATAAGCATAAGTGGGAGTTTGTATCAGTGAATACAAACATACAAAAATAAGTCCTGTATTCAAACCCCCACTACTGCTGGGCGGCAGCAATGACTATAGTACACATAAGCCCTGAAATATACAATTTAAAAAAAAAAAAAAAGGAAAAGAGTTACTTGTGCACTATCCCAAATCCCTATGCACATTTAAATAACTGGAGGTTTTTAGTATCACTCCAATGGCCATTAGATTGTAAGCTCAGCTGTCACGTCAAGACAAAAACTTTAAGGTGAGTTCTACACCAAGAATTTACCTTGCTTCTTTCAGCTTTGGTTCTTAAAGTTTTAAAGGAGCAGTGTTACATTAATAGCGGAAATGTGAAAATGTTCCATGTACTCAACAATTTTTATTTTATTTTTTGGGTGGGGGGTGTGTCTAAAATTGAGTCTAAACTTTATTTTCCACTAGATCTGCTACTAGCCATTTAGCCATTTTTGTTTAAAAATGTCTCTGTTTTTGTTTCCCAGGCAATTGTATATATTACACACAGATCAAAGACAATGCATGCGTTCCGAGTGATATAGTGAATGCACTTTGCAAATCATTCCATCCCTGTTGAAATTTGAAACGTCCATCAGTGAAACAGTAGCACACAAGAAGCATGTATGCTTACATAGATAAAAACATAAAGAAACCTTTGATCTTTAAATTGTGTTGTCCGGGCACCTAGCAAATATACTGGTCTAAAGACAATCGGCGGGTACACATAGACAAGCACATACTTATCCTGGTATTTACATACATGCTCGCTGCCGGTGTGATTAGTAACTACTAACACCTACAGCAAACTTGGATTTTCCCTTCATGTCTGCAGTAACATTTTCCAGTTTGATCAGGGAAACCATAAATCTCTGATTCGAAAAGCACAAAGAGTTTTTCCAGTTCGTCACTGAGATCTGAACGCATGAAATATGACCCATATTTACGCACAAAGACTGCATTATCCATGCACTTTTCATCTGACTGCGCAGTTTCCTTCTGTAATCATAGAATGTTTTCTGAAAGGCAAGCGTACAATATAGAAGATCTTGCGATCGCCATAACTGCCACATGTCTCACGCGCAGTGAGATGCTTTTGACATCTGTTGTGCGTTGTGCGTTGACCCACACTTACTGATTCCAGAAATTTAATAATACATACTGTCATTCTTTTATTTAGTCTAAGCTATTGGCATATTTTTACCCCTTTTTATACCTGGCTCAAGTTCACTATCGTCAGCCACTCTTACATATTCAATATTTTAAAAAACTGGGATATTATTCATGGCATTGTATATTTCCTGAAATGTATTGTGTTAACATCCACAATGAAAATAAATTAAGTTACTTTTTTGTTGTTACCATTTTCCTTAAGCAGGTGAATACTGACTAAGGCTAAAATATCTGGAAAGCCTTTAGTTTTACATCTGACTAATGACCTTTGTGCACATCTTCAAATCAGGGTTCCGGCCAAGTGTGTGTAAAGGGATTATACGTTCTGAGCAGCTTGGTGTAAATGTTATTTTAAATGATCTTAAAGCTAATGGCTTTTGTCGTTGCAGACAATTTTCTTAATTTGGAACAGCTTGAATGATCCCCTGTTCGGGTGGCTAAGCGACAGAGTCTTCCTAGACGCTAAACAGTACGTTTATATTAATGTAGATAATGTGTTCTAGATATCCGGAGAGAAGGAGTGAATGCAAGTGTGCTTTTTTTTTTTTTTTGCTTCTCCTTTTTGACTTTTATTTGTTAAGATTGGACAGGTTCACATATACATAATTAAACAAAAAGAAATATAACAAAAATTTTAGCAAAGGTAGATTGACAGAATTAGGACAAAATGTGCCTCATTGTAACAGCAGCGATGTGGTGGTAGCATACAAGGGGAGATCAGTGTTTCTATCAGAATTTGTCGAAGATAAAACCCACTCTCCTACCCCATCTCTGATTTAAACGCTTTAACCTGCATAGAAGAATAGACCCAGGACAACTGCTTTAATTTTCACTGACCTTACTTTATCACCACAGCAAATAGATTAAATGTTGCCAGGTTCACTGAGCTGAGTGTTCCATTAGCCATGCTGCGTCTTTTTTCTACGTGTTCTGTGGGGCGTTTGGGGTGCCCTTACGTGTTTCAGCTGCTAGAAGATCCCATAAAAGTGATCCCTTCTTTTTATTTCTAGTGAGTAATAGCGTGGTCTGGATTTGTTATGAATGGTGCAGGCACGGCCCATCCAGTCTTCTTTTCTGGTTTGTAGATGGATCCTGGAGGCAACATGGAAAAACATAGCCAAATAAAATGAAGTGCTTTATCAGTTAGATATTGTGTATTTATTAGAGATGGCACTAGCAGAATGACTTCTTGGGATGAGTATGATGGAGCTTTTAAACAATACGTAGTGATATTTATATGGTAGTAACTTCCAGAGTTTAAAACTTTGGAAAAACCTGTAAGCATGATGATGATAAGTGCTCTTTTATGGTAAAATTGGGATGTTGGAGTAAATAAATAGTGAGGGGGTTTGTTCGGCAAGCTCATTTCTGGGATGAAAGTTCTTGAAGAGATGAGAAGTGTAGAAAGTAAGAGTAGAAATACTGTCTGGCAAATACAAGGCTCAAAATAACATTCACTGGTGTTGAAACCAATGAGTTATAGGAATGTTTGATTTTAAGTTTGGGTTTTCTTTAAATATTTTTTTTATTTTCTTTTCTATAGGTCCAGCATAGACATCTCAGCTCCAGAAGTGGTCCTGAAGAGGCTCAAAGCTTTGAGGAGAAATGGGCCACTGTTTGCCATTTCTTTTCTTGCCTTTTGGGTTGCCTGGGCTCACCCTGGCGTACAGTTCCTCATATGCCTGTGTCTTTACGACAGCTTTCTCACCATGGTGGACCTTAATCACAATGCCTTGCTCGCAGACCTTGCTGTCTCCGCAGAAGAAAGGGCCAGCTTAAACTTTCACTGCTCACTCTTCAGTGCCATAGGATCGCTTTCTGTTTTCGCCTCCTACACAGTATGGAACAAGGAAGACTTTTTCTCTTTTCGGATATTTTGCGTGATTCTGGCAGCTATTTCAGCCATTGGTTTTACAGTGTCCACCTGGCTGCTCAGGCAGCGATTTGAGACTGGTGCAAAAATTCATCATGAGCAGGAATCCATGTTAAAAGGGTATGTTTGTGTTTCATGTGTATGTTAAAGTTAAATGTGCTATCTAAAGTACTTTGTTAGAGAGAAAGTCCAGTTTTCATTTTATGTTTAAAAAGGAGTAACTGCTTCAGAGTAAAATCACTAAAAGTTAGTTATTAGTATTTTTATGAACAAAAAATTCCTTTATCCTCATTTGTATTAAATTCCAAGCTATGCTGGCATAGTCTGGCATTTTATGCTAATGTGCAGCTCCCCTAAGAGGTGTTTAGAAATAAATGAAAATCATACAATGGCACCATAACAATCCAAGGTGGGTACCATGGGCAGTTTGCACATTTCGTTTCAGTTCGATCAGTATGGTCTTGGCCCTTTTCTGCCAGTAATGATGCCAAACACCGAAACTATAATCAACTTAAACCCAGACTTAACTTCTGTTGTCATTGTTAATCACACAACCTCAAGATACATATTAAATCTTAAAGGATCACTCTGTATTATTGCAAAGTGGATGGTGTCTAGTGTATCCTGGGCCTGCTCTGTGCTCTAAACCAGCCCCTCAGAGCTGTCAATCAGGCAGCAGGAATGCTTGATTCCAGGCCGTCTGGATCAGTTTTGTACTAGTTCGACATGCACCTTGGACTGCTGCCTTGCCGATTAGTGCTGTTTGGCTGCTATCCATTTACCGAGCAGTTTCACTCATCCATTGTGTAATGCTTCTGCGGAAAAAACATTTATGCTATAGACACCAATTTATGGGATAATAATCTGTTCCTGGTTAGGGAGGGGTCTGCTTGTAGCTGCTCCTTATATAGCGTTGCTTTATTCTACAGCGTTTTATATTATTATCTATATATATAGATTATAAAAGGGAAAATTTTAACAGTAATTGAGACAATTACAAAATGTTACACTAACAATAGGTTGATGAGGACACTGCCCAAACAAACATACATGTGAAGTCAAGCACATAAGTGTTCAGTGCTCCTACAAATGAGATGTTGGTCAATTGTTCATATACTTTTTCCTGTTTGTGTTCTGTCATGTAACATCAACTGATCGTCAATAGAGTGAATACTTTGCCCTAAAACACTCAGTTACAAGATACAAGGATGTGGTTTCTGGCTTGCCCATAATGCTGTACAGAGGACTGGTTTCTTTATTTGGATAACAAATTGACCATATGCATGACTGAATAACACACCGCTATCCAATCACTTGACACTCCATGCAGTGTCGTTCATCTGTGGAGAACAAGCCTTGCTATACTGGAGATGATTTGCTAAACAATTCTGGAGCATTCCTTTCACGGTCGTGATGTCCATTGTTTTGATGGTTTGTGTTACAAGTCATGTCCATACTGCGTTGGTTTACAGCAGGAGATTAACATAACAGCAATCAATATCTATAGAGCTTAAACTTGTGTTTGGATTTCCATAACAACATCGCCCTAATCCTTAAAATATCTATAATGTCACCGGTGTGGTTTGTGTCTGTGGTTCTTTTTAGAAGTGAAACTCTAATCCTTATCTCTTAAGTTTTGTGTTTTTTTTATATTTATTTTTTCACCAACATTGTATCCAGCAGTTAGAACATTTAAAAACTTGATTAGTTAATTAGTTTAAAAGCCTGAAAGCGAATATGAAAATGTATCCTTCTAAAAAGTCCCTCTCCATATTTAGAAAAAGGTGAAGTTCTAGGAGCCACATCCGTTAGTTTGACCCAAGGCCATGAGGCTCAAATACATGTTCAATGTTAGTAGATAAATGAGGTTTATGGGTACAACCACTCTTTCACTCTTCAGGAAGTTTGACATTCCCAAAATCTTCATGAATATTATTTTGATCTGAATGTTATGGTCGCTGTTGTGTTAGAACATATTTACCCACTAGGTCTTTAAAGTATAAGGTTTAGAACAAATTTCTAATGGGATGTTCTTATCTACAAAGAGTTGGCATCTCTGGAGTAGTGGTGGGCAAAGGGTTTATTCTCAGCTTTTGTAGAACTACGATAATGCTTTGCCTGATCCCCTGTGCTGTTATAAAAACACAGAGCATCATGGGAATTGTAATTCTTTAACAACTGTGGTCTGTCTACCTTTCGACTACGTTTAATATAGGATTTATGATACAATCAGAGTTTTAATGAGGTTAAACCTTAAAGGACCACTATAGGCACTCAGACCACTTCAGCTCAATGACGTGGTCTGGGTGCCAGGTCCATCTAGGGTTAACCCTGCCTGCTGTAAACATAAGTTTCAGAGAAACTGCTATTTTTACATTAGGGTTAATCCAGCCTCTAGTGGCTGTCTCATTGACAGCCGCTAGAGGCGCTGTGAGAATATGCTAACGTTCATAGGAAAGCATTGAGAAATGCTTTCCTATGGATTGCTTGAATGCGCACGCGGATGACGTTGGAAGAGGGAGGAGAGTGGGGGGGCATTTTCCTGGCACTATAGTGGTCCTTTAATATCTCATTGTCCCAAGAATTCTCCAAATTTACAGAATGTGTAAACCTTTTCCCAAATCTCTGTCCATGAGGAACAAAATAACTGGACGTGATGCGTTTGAGTAAAAGATCCTAATATATGTAGACAATGAAGCGTGTGCCCTGTTTCTGTACAACATTTATCACAATGAATTGTGTAAAGTATATGCTGTGAGTCGACATCATTATTCCAACGGATTAGTGATCTAAGCAAAACATTTTCATATCCTAAGTGTTGGTATCGATTGTGTCCCCATTAAGCAGCACTCATGCCATGTTTGCATGTTAGAATGTAGGCTTGTTTAAGCATGACAATCAGCACCCTCTGTTCCTGTGCGTCCAGCTCGTCTTGTTGCAAATACATGTCTGTTATTCCACCCATTGTACAGCACAACGGAATTTGTTGGCAGTTTATAAATAATAACAATAATGACACTAAAAGGTGACAGTGAGGACATTGTAATCTTTTCTTGATCCAGGGTTTCCTGTTATCAGTTCTAATTAAGTTATTTGACTGTCTCTCTGCATCCCCCAGACTTTATGTGGACGAACCGTCTGCAGTTCCTGAAAAAAGGGTCACTCTAGTGGAATACCTCAAGCAGCTGTCCAAACACCGAAACTTCCTCTGGTTCGTCAGCATGAACCTGGTGCAAGTAAGATCACCGCTACGTGCTCTTGATGTTGTTACTGATGTACATTAGCCAGTGATGTGCTTATAGTTCTGTTATTTTCATTATCATAGGAATTTCTTTCACCCTTGTTCTGGAACAGAAATGTCTGTTTGCATATTGCATATCTCTGTTCATTGATTAATTCTGGCCGTCGTGTAACTGTTCTCCTATTTTTATTAGCAAAATATTTTGATTAATGAAAGATTAGTGTTTTCAGTGGAGTATCCATGGAAAAAACTGCAAGGAGGTGGCTTTCACAGGGGACCAATTATTGTAAATAGGAAATAGCTGGATTTCTGTAGGTGGGCCTATTTGATTAGATTTGGAACATTTAAAGGGACTCTCCAGTGCCAGGAAAACAGATCTGTTTTCCTGGAACTGCAGGACCCTGCAGTGCCCCTCTCCCTCCCACCCCCATCCCCTTGTTGCTGAAGGGTTAAAACCCCTTTAGTGACTTATCTGAATCCAGCGATGATGTCCGTTGGTGCTGGGTCAGGGTCAATACTCTAGACAGCCACTAGAGGATGACTTAACCCTGCAAGGTAATTATTGCACTTACACTTGCAGGGTGGTGGGAGTTGGCACCCAGACCACTCCAATGGACAGAAGTGGTCTGGGTGCCTGGAGTGTCCCTTTAAGACTGGGGGCACCCTCAGGGCACTATAGTGCCAGGAAAACAAGTATGTTTTCCTAGCACTATAGTGGTTGTTTAATGGAGGCTGATTGGTTGAGTTAATTCCTGGTTTGGTCAGAGCTCAATGCACATGCTTCACAGTCTTGGGGTTTTGCAGCAAATACAATTTTGGGGTTTTTTTTTCTCTTATTTTGTTTTTGACATACTAAAAAGATTATACCATATCCATCTTGCAGTGTCCATTTAAAGTGTGCTCCCAGGCAGATGAACAAAAATACAAAGTGGCAGTATCTCCTCAGCACACAGTAATTTCTGTAGCATATATTACAGTTTTTATAATACAAAATATTTTTTTTTTCTCCATTTACATAATATGTAACACCACCATATTTTTGGGGACACTCTAGAAGCAGGATGCCTTCATTCTGCAGAGCAATGAGAGCTACACGTTGCTGATTTTATCTCCCATGTTTCTCCCGGGACACTACAAGTACTTGAATGGCTTGCATCAGTTATAAAGGTTAAGGATGGACAACTTTGTTTATTAGCATGTGTGGTTTGTCAAAAAAAAACCTATGCAATACCTCCAGAATTTTAAAGACCAGGAGAAATTCACAGGGGTTATGTGTAGTAGCACACAAACATGTAACCTGTGTGTGTTCTCAGTATCACTCCCATATATTTGTACAGGAGACCAGTGAGATTTGATCAGTGACTGCTGGGTGAGCTAGAACAAGGAACAGATCTTGAAAAGTAGAAATCTCGCAGGCAAGTGGGATTTTTTGGCACTTCCTTGTTATACCCCTGTCAGAGCCTCCTGCTGTTTTTCTGAGTTCAGTTGTGGCAAAGAAAAACGCTCATTGCAAAGTTCTGTTAAAATGTGCCAGCAAATGTGTTTCCCATCACAAACCACCTTCCCACAATTACTGCCACGAATTAAGTGAGGTTATGAGACAATTAGATCCCTGCCAGTCTACTCCGAGCACAGCGGTGGTGGTATTGTTAGAAATTAGTTTATTGGCATCAGTAATGGAGGAATAGTTTGTATAACCTCAACGTTTGGTTGACAAATATCTCACAATTAGAAATATTTGTGAGCGCCGGGTTCTCTACCCCCAGCCCCGCACTGTAAATAAATGGGGAATGACGGGTAAAATGATGTGCTCCGTGTGTTTATATGTTTATAGTTTTAATTAAGTACTTCTTGATTAACTTTATTTGCTTAAATATTGAATTTTATTACTATCCGCATATATCCGCTTTAGCTGCCCCTTTCGCTAGGTAAGACCCCATGAGTTGGATCCGCTGCCAAGTACAGTTTCTTACTCAGAAAGTGGAGAACTGAGTTTTGTCTCTCCTCTGTTTTTGTGCCAGACAGACAGAACAATGCAGCCAGCAATGAAAAGACTGTATGAATGTACAAAGAATGTATCAATAGCACTGATACCGTGACTGTTTGTATGAGCCCTTGCAGCCGGCGCTTTCATAGTACCGGGTTCTTACACAGACATTTACACACATTGACAGGTCCTGCTGCAGTGTGTATGGGACAAGAGGCTAAGATTACTGTTTTTTTTTTCTTTCTTATTCAGGTATTTCACTGCCATTTCAACAGCAATTTCTTTCCCCTCTTCCTGGAACACTTATTGTCTGACAGAATCTCTCTGTCCACTGGCTCGTTCCTCCTGGGTGAGTATACACTGTCCATCCTGTGCTGTTATTTTGTCGCTGTCCGTGTTGGGACAGGTGCTAATTTGCGTGCAAATCTCTAAATGTTGAGAGATGTTCTGTTGGTTTCCATGCTGATAATTCTTTACTTAGCACTTTGCCCCAGCATAGCACCCGTTTTTCCCTTTGATAAATCTTTCTGATAGCATAATGTAACACAATGTAATCCGTATAAACGCATGAATTTTGCACGTTAATAAACGCAAATAATGCTATTCTCCGTAAAATGAATGCCAACCGTGCAGACACTTTGGGAAATGAATCAGTAATATAGCTGCGACATTAAGATAGTTAACCAAAAATGTTTAATCCACCAACATGTGGCTCCGGCATATATTAGAGTATTTCTTTAAATACTACACTGAGGGTTTGCCCTGGTTACTGGTTTGAAACCCATTACTATTGGGAAAGGCTTACCGAATACCAGTCTCTAGCTTTTAAAAACCTATAGCTCTTCTGTCCTTTTGATAGCCATAAAATACCGCAAATATTCAGGAAAATTAGTCATGAAAGCCAGGGGATCTGTCTTCTACTCTTGTAGGGCAGAATCTTGCCCACGGTTACTGATAGGAAGTGAACTTGAAATATAATGTAGTCGACACAAAAGGGTGCGACAAGGAATGGTTTGGCTAGTTCCTGGTGGGGGATCTCACGCCACAGAGAAAGCAGCAGTGCACTGCAGTGATATCGGAAATTAGTGTGCTAATATAACCTACTAAACAGTGTATGTGTACAGGGTTATGTAAGGAAGCAAGACTTTTAATGGATTTCATTCTTCTAGGATCAACCACCGAGTGAATTGTCTGCTTCACATGTATCACAGCAAGTTTACCCTAGTGTCGGCCAGGAAGAATACAGTAGAGTAGTACAGTATTATGAAGTATGGAGTAAGCTCAGGTAGAAGACTGTAGCCAAAATCCTGGGGCAGTGAAATCATGGGTTTCATATCACTGTTCCGAGGAGGGGTGGGAGGGACGACTATTATCTTTTGCTGCTAATTTGACAGAACAAAGAGTATTAACATTCTTTCAAAGTCAGACGTTTAGGAGCCTGGGACTTTATCCCCATTACAGTAGATCCTAGTGACATGACTCTAACGTCAGCAATCTAATTAGCCGAGAACGTGCAGCAATGTGATAACTGTAATGTGTTTTGCTTCACAGGTAAACTGGTTAATGCTTGGTTTGTGTTGATTTATTGTTATGCATTTACATTTCATCCATACGTTCTGTAAGAACACGCAACATGACTTTTCATATTATGTTTTACCCCCGTGTTTAACATATGTGTGTTTGTGAGGACTGAGGATGATCATCTTATTGTGTTGTATCAGTAATGTAGAAAGAACCAGCTGTGATTTCTGTTCTGGGTTGCTTATTTGGGAGGTATCAGTCCCACATGTTATTGAAATTCTTGGAGAACTGACCAACTGAAGGGCAAGTTTCTGTCTGTTCAGAATGTTCTCATAGATACTGTATTGATGTTAAATATTCCCTTTCTCTAACACACAAAAAGTCACAGTAATGGGAAAAATGCACAACCTTTAAATCATTTGGACAATTAGGATAAAGTGTATGTGATAGAGACCTATTCGGTTCTAGATTGTCAGTATTCCTAACCTGAATTTTTTTAAACGAAATAAAATGCATGGATTTATTTACCAAGCTGTGAACTGACAGTGGAATTACAAAATCAATGCTCTGCCACTCACTTTGAAATACTTCAATTATCCTTTCCTGGTGAGAGCATCACAATACCCTGTTTAGTGCATAATCTCTTCCTACAAATTTCTAATTGCATTATCCTAACTGGGGCTGTCCAACTTGTGACTGTGTGCGCTGTGTGTAGGAATGCACACTGTGTGCACCCTCGGAGTGTAGGCATGCTTGTGACTGTGTGCACTGCGCGTAGGAATGCTTGTGACTGTGTGCACTGCGCGTAGGAATGCTTGTGACTGTGTGCACTGCGCGTAGGAATGCTTGTGACTGTGTGCACTGCGCGTAGGATTGCTTGTGACTGTGTGCACTGCGCGTAGGATTGCTTGTGACTGTGTGCTCTGCGCGTAGGAATGCTTGTGACTGTATGCACTGCGTGTAGGCATGCTTGTGACTGTATGCACTGCGTGTAGGCATGCTTGTGACTGTGCACTGCGCGTAGGCATGCTTGTGACTTTATGCACTGCGCATAGGCATGCTTGTGACTGTATGCATTGTGCGTAGGCATGCTTGTGACTGTATGCACTGCGCGTAGGAATGCTTGTGACTGTATGCACTGCATGTTGGAATGGGCACTGTGTGTAAGCTCCGAGTATAGGAATTCTTGCGACTGTAAATGCAGCGTGTAGGAAGGCTTGCAACTGCACGCTCTGTGTCAGAATGTCTGTGTCTATGTGCTGCTTATAGGAATGCTTGTGACTGTGTTCACTGCATGTAGGAATGTGCACTGTATGTAAGCGCTAAGTCTAGGAATGCCTGTGACTGTATGTGTGTAGGAATGTGACTGTGGGCCTTCTGGAAACATTTGTTTTTTATATTGTGACATTTAAAATACAACATAGAAGTCATGCTAAATGTGTCACCTGTCAAAATCCATGTACTACAATTACTTAAGTGACCACTGTTTTCTGTTTTTCCTCCAGGTATCTCTTACATAGCCCCACATTTGAACAATATGTATTTCCTAAAGATGTGCCAAAAATACGGTGTTTACAGTGTGGTGCGCTGTCTGTTCCTCCTGAAGTTGGGTCTCAGTGTGCTGATGCTTCTAGCTGGCCCTGACCAGATCTATCTGTTATGCATCTTTATAGCCAGGTTTGTCCATTTCATGCTTGGGGCATAGGTCGGCAAATATATATTAACTCTTTTAGTGCTGGAAAAACAGAACAGTCCCTGTATAATTATTATTATGTCGGATATGAGGTTGTTGATACGAGATGAAATCTAGCTGCTATTTTGGAGGCAGTAAGGATATTTTCCCATTATGTGGCACAGCTGGACATTTTTAAATTGGAGTTTTCACCGTCTTCGGATCGATACAAAAAGCAAAGATCTGTGAAAGGCTGAACTTAATGGACCCAATTTTTTTTTTTTAAATTTTTTTTTTTTGTTTTCTTTTTCAGTGAATGTAACTGTGTAATGCTGTTTATGTGTTACTGCCTGGTTACAGTCCCTTGGATTTCATCCTCCGCTTTTAGTTAGTCTCAGCCATCATTAAATTGACACGGCTTGTTGTGGGAGAAAAAACAAAAAAAGCAACTAGTGGGTAGCTTTAGTGCCCATCATTAAAAGTAAAAGGAAAAAAAAATCTTCTTTTCTTTTCTTTCTTGTTAAACTGTCTGGAGTTTAAAGATCCTCTTCCAAACGTCCTAGTCATTACATGCAGCTCGGCCATATCAAACTGGTAAAAACATTGGCATTTCTAAGGTCTTAAAGAATAGAAATGAATGCCGTTAGTCTTTAACCCCTTAAGGACCAAACTTCTGGAATAAAAGGGAATCATGACATGTCACACGTCATGTGTCCTTAAGGGGTTAAGGCGTTAACCAGTATGTGCACAATACACCAATTATACTGGATTTGGGGATTAGTTTTTTTTAAGGAGTATATTGCTAAAACCAGTAGGGTAATGGATGGCTGTTATCAGAATCACTGAGCTAAAGTAAATGTTTCTTATAAAAGAAAGATAATTTTATTGTATCAATTAAACTATATTTATAATGGTTTTTTTTTTTTAAAACAGCCAGGGAATACAGTCTCCATTGCGCCCCCTGCTGTGCCTAATCAGTAATTTTCCATGAGTATCCTGGTTAATCTCTAAACGTTCTTTGCCTCAAACTAACAAAAAATCGTCCTTCACTGTTGTAGCAATCGCGTTTTCACGGAGGGTACGTGTAAGCTGCTCAACCTGGTTGTCACAGATCTGGTGGATGAAGACTTTGTTTTGAATCGTAGAAAGCAAGCGGCCTCGGCTCTTTTGTTTGGGATGGTTGCCTTAGTGACCAAACCTGGACAGACTTTCGCCCCTCTGATCGGAACATGGCTGATTTGCGTTTACACAGGTAACTACTTCCATTGGCCAAACATACATCTTCGTGCTTATTAAGATGTCAAAGAAAGAATAATGACTCTGGGTGAAAATATACAAAGGTTTAACATCCGGCACAGGTGAACATTTAGAGATAACCCCAAAAATACAGCCGGTAAATTGGTAATTAAAACACTGTACATGGAATAGTCTAGATAAATCTATAGCTCTGTGTGAGGCCAGAAGCATGAGATTGGTGGATCTGCAGGTGCCATATATTTAAATGATTTTATAGAAGAAATAGAAAATTATATTTTTTACACAAACTAAATAAGGGTGGAGTTGCTTGTCACAGGAAAAGGATAATTAAATTAAAAGGGGGATTGTAACTGCCGCTTATGACCCAATATCGTCCAGTGGTGGATTCCATTACACAGTCAGAAGAGATCAAATTTGGGGGAAGAATTACGCATTATTCTATCCTTTAAGGACCATACATCTAAAAACACATCTCATTCATCAGCAGGACTGCGTCCTAACTGGGAAGATAGGCACATGCCTTGTAGCATTATAATCTGCCTGCCAATCACATCTAAAGGGCCACTAGTCACTGCGACTACTGAGCCTCATTTTAGGTTTACCAAATGGTTCACTTCTAGCCCCCTTCTGACACCCCTCCCACATGCATGTGGCACACACATACTGCCAACACCTCCAATCCCTTGTACCAGCTATTTCACCACTAACTACTTCTTCTCTCGAAATCATAAACAACTAACGCAATGTCTCCAGTGACAAACAGTGTAAGCAATAAGCAATTGTGTGCGCACACAAACACACTCTAAAGTATTAAATATATTGAATTGCTAATGGACGGTATTCTGGTAAATGGGAGAAGCTCAGTTGAGGAGTATTGCATCTCATAAACGAAAGGTACACTCTGCGCCCAGAAATTGCGATAAAATAAGAACTCCTCAGGTACATGTTACTGAGTGTATCAAGACACAATGGAAAGTGATATTTCAGGCTAGAGTACCTCTTCCTATTTTAATGGATAATGGTTATAATGGTAAAGATACCTCTGAATAGTCATCGTGGGTCTGGAGAGACCACGAAGTTTGTCAGGTTCTCACATTGTTTCCAACTTGATTGCTGTATATATTCTTGAATTCCCTGCGTAATGATTCACTTCCTGCAAGCACTTTCATTCATGAAAAAATAATGAATCTACTTTGCATGCTAATAGCTTTTGCAGTGTGCCAAGACCAGCATGTCTTGCTAGCCATGAACAGCGAAGGTTAAGTGAAGAGAGAAATGTAGTTAAAGAACTAGGATGCACGGGGATGTTTAAACCCTTTCAGACAAACTAAGCTCAGTGATCCATTATTTAACTGTTCTATAATACTGTATATAACAAAATCCAAACCGCTTCTTTAGTCTCTTCCCAGTTCCAGAAGGATCTCCACACTGTTATTACAAACACTGGAGACTCTGTAGAATGGCACTGAGCCCTAACATTGGGTTTCCACCAAGTGGTTTTACTTTACTCATAAACCCGCTATTTAAATCAGTAGTTTCCTAAGGCTATATATAATTATAGACTTCATTCTTTCTATCCTAGTGTCGGATCACTGCGGTACAAATATCTTTCTATTGGAAACTAACAATTCCAGCATACAGAGGCATGTGTGGAAGATGTATTCATGAGTCGAATAAAGAGTCTTTGTGTTAACTGGAAAACACATTAAGCTTTTATTTTAATTTTATTTTGTTGAGACGTGATTGCATTTGATCAAACTCACTTTTAGAAAAGTGCAACATGTAAACATTAAAGTAATACAACCTGAGCTCTGGTGTGGTTATGGTACCTGGAGTGCCCTGTCCTCCCTCCCCCCTACAAATAGTCAAATGGGTTTGTCTTAACAAAATATGCAGATGAGCTTACTTCCATGTAAATATTACGATTTCATCTGTGCATTCTCCTAACAAAAAAACACATTGGATTGGATACTTTTCAGGACGTTCTTCTAAATGAGAGAAATTAATAAATATGCTTTCCTAAGGTATTGCAATTCCACATTGTAAAATGGTAATGTATGCATCTGTAAAAAAACAAAACTTTCTGCTACCATATTGGCATTCTATATCTTTATATTGATTCCATTAAAAAATCCTATACGATAATCAGAAAAAATGGACATACATAATGTAACACATCCTGTTGGAAACTCATTAGTCCCCTGCGTCAAGCAGGAATTTTGTTAATGAATTCGGAGCATCGGCAAAACCTTTCAATTTGAGTCAAAGCATTTGCGAATACTAAAACTCCAAACAGAAAGAGAACCAGTGTGCATGTTAATTTCCATGAAATAGTGCAAAACCTACTGATGTACCTTTAATAAATACCCTATGCTTGTCTGTGAACAGCTAGTGTAAATTGAGGTCATTTACTAGATTTTTGTTTTGTTTGTTTTTCTTGAATGCGAATGTTAACTGAATACGAAGGGCTGTCACTTTACAGAGTATACAATTCAATGTGGGGTTTACAATTTCAAGTCCTAAGTTACTAGTCAGGCTGTAAAAGTTACTAGCTCTGCTAGCCTCTAGGGACCAGGCTTATTCCGTGGGTGAAGTTGTACTCCCCAGGGCTACGTCGTCATTGGCTAGTGGAAATATTGAGCCCTGATTTAATGTATACGCTGTGCTAGCCACATCGAGGTTTAAGTGATTGTTTTTTGTTTGTTTTTCTTTGTGCTTTTACTGTGCTAAGTTTGACTTCCCACAGTGCCTAGTGTGGCATGAGCAAGATGTAGAATGTGTCCCTGTTGGCATTGTGGGGTCAGCACTACCAAGATCATCATAACAAAGTGTAACAAGTATACAATAGCAGGCAATTTTAATAGCACAGTGTATTGTTTTGCTTGTTTTTAAGATGACGTGTTTTTTGGGGGGGAGGGGGTTTGTGTGTTTTTCTTTAGAGTGAGAGCAGTTAGCTGGATCAACTGCTGTTGTCTTAAGACTGGAAAAGGATCATGGGATATATAGTATTTTGTTTTGTTTATTTTGTTATTCTAGTCAATTTTTAATTATTAATATTAATATCATAATTTTTATTACAGGATATGATATTTTTCAACGGGACGCTATGAATAACATCAGTACAGAACGAGAGCTGGATTCTGGCAAAATACTGACTACTACCCTGCGCCAAGGTTGTTTCTACCTCCTCGTCTTCATTCCAATAACGTGTGCTCTACTCCAGCTGTTTGCATGGTCTCATTTCACGTTACGTGGAAAACGCCTGCTAGCCGTGAAATCCTGTCGGCAGGCGCTGCCTCAAAATACGTCCACTCAAGATATCAAAAACATATGACTCGACTTAAACCCTGCCACTTTTTTTCTTAAAAAACTTTTTTCTATTTTAGAACGGTGTCAGAAATGTCACTGTTACAACAATTTTTTTTTTTTGGATAAAAAAAACAGAGCATACATAATGTGAATAAGAAGGAATTATCGGGTATAATAAGGTGTCAGCTGCCATTGTCTTAAGATGGTAAATAATTTCGAAAAAGAGCCATTGACACTTTAAGAAAACACGGTAGCCAGGAAATATACGTGGGCTAATGTGATACTGTGCGGAAAATAGATGTACCGGAATAGACTGGACTGTGTGGGGTACAGAGCACCCCTTAAATTTCTTGCCCTAAGGATATTAAAGTTTGCAGGATCTCCATTCCACAAGTTATACACCAGCTCCTAAAACATTGTCTCCTGACTAGTGATGTCCAGCCAATTCCAGCCAATCAGCAGCAGACCCTCCCACCTCCTGGACAGCTCACTAAGAATGCAGCTTCACAATGGATGCTGTCCAGGAGGTGGGAGGGTCTGGGAGGGAGGGTCTGCTGCTGATTGGCTGGAATGTGTCTGCTGACTGTGAGGTACAGGGTCAAAGTTTACTCAATGATGAGTCCGTGGCGAACCGTTCGCGAACCGTTCGGGACATCACTACTCCTGACCCTGTCCCCAAAGCACACCAATAGTCCAGAGTTTAGGCATTTCCCGTTCCTACTGAGTTTCTGACAAAACATGGACAACTGGTGTGCTCTGAGCGCATGGTTTAGATCCACTCTTCTTGGGGGACTTGCAGTCTAATGAAAACAATCTTGTTATTTTAACTAACTTTAAAACCTTACTCCGTACCCGGACACTGTTGAGATCAAAGCACATATTCTGTGTACTTATAGTATGTGAATAAAATGTCACACACACCTCAGGTTTAAGATGTAATACAGTGTTAGTGGGTACCACAGTGTTGGCCAGTCTGCCAAGTTATGCCACCACTCCCTTAATGATGGATGGTGGAACCAGCGCCTGACTGTCCTGTTTATGACTGCATCTGCCATTAAATTAATTTTAGGATATTTTAATAATTCCTCTTTCTTGAACTTGGAGGGTTTTTTTAATTATTTTTTTTTTTTTTTTTTAAACACTCTTGTTCGTGACATCCCATGATAATTCACCTGACCACTTTTGTGTATTTTTAAATGTTTCTAATTTTTATACTTTTGGTGCAAAGCAGCAGTTAATTCACTCACCTTCTGCCAACGATCATAATAATGAGTTCCAGAGTGAATATGTATTTGTAAATATCTTATGTTTCATAAATTAATACGTTAATTGTTTTAAAAGTTTACTTTATAAATCCATTGTATCTTGCTCTTGCTGTCACTTGCATTAAGACTTTTGTCTCTTCTGTACCAGTTCTAAGTTCTCATCAACAGCAACATAATACACTTCTCATGGAAAAAAGGGGAGAATTGTAAGGAATTTGAAGTGAATTGTAAAGCAAATATGTGACATCTCCCGTTAGGGACCGGTGGCCATGGGGTGCAGTCAAAGGTCTTTCAGACCTTAACAAAGGGGTCCTCAAACTCCGGCCCCCCAGATGTTGCTGAACTACAACTCCCATGATTCTTTGAATTACATAGATAGTCAGAGAATCATGGGAGTTGTAGTTCAGCAACATCTGGGGGACCGGAGTTTGAGGACCCCTGCCTCTTCTGCTCCTGTCGTTTCATCTTTCATTAGCTTCACACATGTGCGAGAGTACAACTTTGAGCTCTGGAGAATCCTGCGAGACCGCAGGAGCCTCTAGATCTTGAGATGAGCAAGACAATGCCTGAATCCCACACTAATCACATTAAAGAGGCTGGAAATGGAAAATAGTTGATGCAGAGCTCTGCTTTTTGCCAACCTAAGGCTTTCCCATAAGACCAAGCAGTCTCTAGTTTGTCTAATGGAACCTTTGAATTGCGTTGGAACTTCTATGAGATTCCAATGCAGTCCGCATTATTTTTGGCATTTATTCAGCGCGAATGTATTCTGCAGCCCTTTACAACAATACGACAAAGAGACAAACTATTACAAATTTAAATTCTATCTGTTTCATAAATAATCTTGTAAAACGCCTACACATTGTGTTTGCTGAATTGGTTGCATATGCATAGAAGACAAATGAGTAAAATGCCTACCTTTTATTCTAACAGTATAATGATAGGGTCAATGATTATAGATCTGGCTTTCTGTACAGCCTCATGGACACCAAATGATACAGCACCTTCTCACATTTGTGTCCATCATTTACATTCACCGTGAAAGATAAAGAAAAAAACAATCTTCAAAATAGCTTTTTTTTTTTTTTAATTCTTGCGTCCATAATGAATGTCAGATCCACCTTAAAATATGCTATAATTATAAAAGTTGTTTTAATCTAGCATATTGTTATAAACAAAAATATATAATTTGCACATTCTCAAAACAGTCATTATGGGAACCATAGCTAGGTCAGTGTTTAAAGATTACTCTGTTGTGTTCCAGTAGGAATATCTTTAAACCATGGGCTGTCGGTGCCTTCTATTAGTTGGTTTGATAAGCTTTGTGATGGACAGAAAAATATTTGTTTAGAATTTAGTTACTAGTCCAATAAATAGGCCAACAACTTTTGCCGAAGTGCTCATAAAGTGCTTATTTTGTGTGATCTGTGTAGATCTTTTTATGAGCTTTGTTTAATTCAACTATGTTTTATGACTCTGACGCATTCCACTTCAAGTAGAACTTCTACCCATCCTTTCAAGGGTGGACATCGTAAAAATATTTTCTTCTTTCGCAACCTACATATTTTATAGAATTGTAAATAAGCCTAAGGCTGAACTTGATGGATGCAAGTCTCTTTTCAGCTATGTAACTAATGTAGCAAATGCCTACAAAAATTTGGGAGTGACACCATACTAATTAAATAGAACTAATGTGGTGAATATATTAAGATCTGAAAATTCCAATGTACGCCTTTCAAGACCCCCCTGTTCTTAATACTATTAGCCCTGTGCATTCAAAAGACTTATTTTTGTATACTATGAAAGTCTAGGGCTTTGGTCATTTTTTGTATATTTTACTGGTGTAACGTTTATTCATGCATATAATGTAATACTTGAGATTTGTCTAGAATGTATTACTATTTTGTAATGTTCTTTGTCATTAAACCTTTTTTGGTGTTTGTCATTAAAAGAAACAACGTTCTTAAAAGACGCACAATTTGTTGCGGTGCATGGTGAATGGTTTTTAGGGCGGCAGCACTTAAAATCAGATTTAAAAAAAATTGTACCTTTTTTTTTTTTCCCTCAAGATTTAATTTTATTGGTACTTTAGGACAAAGTAAGAAAGTGATACAGATGGGTAATTTAATATTAAGACAAAGGAAGAGTATAGTAGTAATCCATTACAGGTTAGATAAAGTATAATATAGTGTGTACAACGTTATTCCACCATGTTACCTTTTACTCGTGGGCACCAAATTTTATTATAATCAGGTAAGAGAAAATGTAGAACTGGAACAAGGGGCAAAGGTGAAGGAAGGGATTATGTAAAAAAAAGGTGGGAGCATGGGTGCTCAAACTTAGTACCTTAAATGGGGTAAAAATTACAGAACAATGCTATCCATAAATCATTGTTTTTTTAAAATTGGGAATAGTATTCACAACCGTTCTTTCCCAGTGATACAGTACAGAGTGTAATGCCAGTAAATCATAAGGTGAGCTATTGCTTGGTTCCGAATGGTGCCTTTAAGCCTCTTTTTGCGAAAAATGATAGTTTGCTATCATGGGTTCTGCTTTGATGCACAGTTAATACATGTGTTCCAGAATTCTTTTGGTGTTTGAGTTCACCTAGCCAAGGTTTAATTTAGCTTTGTGGTTTCTAGGCTTTTTGCGCAAGTGTCAATTGTGGGCATATTGGTGGATTTTCATAATTTCATAAGAATACTTAGAGCAGCAACAAAAATGTGATAGATCAGATATTTCGGATATATATATTTTTTTAATGCTTTTGGGGATTACCTGGACTAGTATATTTAGGGTTTGTGAGGAAGCTGGATTCCGGAGGTTTTGTAGATCATGACAGCTGTGTCTTGCCAGTACTTGGTGAGCAGTGGACGTTACCACCAGATATGAATCATAGCGCCTCTGTAGGACAGGAAAACAGTATAACTTTATGTGAAATCCCATTTAAATACTGATGGGGTTATTCAAGTGAAGTCAGGAATTCAAAAGTGATTTTCAAAATTTAGACAAAATATATAACTGGATTAATTTGCCACTTCTTTAATGGTTTTTAACTGGACTGTTTGGCCTAAACTCTGAAAATCACTGTAAATTCATGACAATTCACACTTTAGTGAATAACACTGTCAATCAGTACTTATGGTAACGAAAGATTTGTTTCTTCAGAGTCACAGATTTTGACCGCCTATGTCCCCTTTGGCCTTCTATGGCTGCACCACCTGCTTCTGTTGAAAGCTCCGTAAACGTAGCTGAGCTGATCTCTAGGGAGACAGTAGGCTTCTCTTGCAGTAGAAGCTAGACACAGCACGGCACCCTGGGGAACCCAGATAAATTGTAAAACCGTTCTTAAGGCAGCACTGTAACCATATGGAGATCTTGCAGAATTCACAAGACCTTCGACTGTGACATCGCAGCTGGGGTGGGAGGTGTACGATGGTCAGGTAAAAATGAGGTACTTACTCGAACCAGTCCCTCACGTGCCTGGCCACCTTTGTGAAATACACATCTTTCAGTGAAGGTGACAGTGGCACTTTAAGCAGTTTGATAAATTACTTGGGGAGGGTGCCAGAACACCATTGGCACTAACAACGGCTACAATGGGCTGTAGTGGCTATGGCGCTTGAAATGTTGTATTATACATTAAATCTGCCAGAGCTACAATTAGTGCTTTCTGGAGACGAATGGTTCCTACAAGTAACAGGAGTCCCTAGGCAGTGTTGGCTTTCTCAGATGTTTGTGAATAACTTCAATAGGTTTGCTAAGCATCATAGGAATTACCATTGCCAAACAGGGTATTAAACATAGCCATTGCTGCACCATATCATTGAATTAATAGCTGGGTTATAAGTTCTAGGTTTAAATAGCAGAGTTGGATTTCTTCCACAACTTTGCTATTCTGACTTATGTTTTGAAAAACTGAGATTTCACAAATCAGTACAATACAGGAAGTTGACATCCAACAATTTGCATATTTTATAATGAAATGACAAAAAAGGAATAAAATGCTTAATTAGTTACAACTCTTTACTATAGAACATTACAATTTCCAATGTTCAGGATAAATTTACTGTATGATATATTTAAAATTCAAAGCATTTCATTGCAAACAGACATTTCTCTTATTTGTCAGCAGTAGCCTAGTATTCTCTAAAATTAAGTTTGTGGTACCAAAGATTAACATTTTAGCAGCGTACTTTAATTGGTGCCTACACTATATGCAAGTTGGTTTTCTCTGACAGGTATGTGTGCGAATGATAAAAATAAAAACATTTGTCCAATATATCAAAGGAAAACTAGCCTGTTCTATATAAGCCATGCATTGTGACTTCACAAGAACGGCTAGCTGCTGTGTGGAGTTCTGCAGCAAAAATACTTCAAAAGTTTCATGGATGTTATGGTACTTTAATGAGACACTCACAATGCAGTAAACATCTTGGCCAATCAATGAAGTGTCACGTTCACTTTTTTATGCATGTTTAGTTTTTTCCTTTTACTATTTGCATTCTCAGATATTTGTTTCCAATATTTTATTTAAAAAAAAAAAAAGTGATAAGGTGTGCTCTCTCTTTACATAAATGTTTTTGCCACTGTCAGATTGGTGAGTTTTGTGAGACAGGTAAGCAGTCTAAACGTTCTTCCGTTTTCTTTAATGTATAAAAAATATCCTACAACTGGCAAATGCACCTTTTTATATCATCAGAATATAAAGCGCGAAATATCCAGAAACGTGATTTAAAAAAAAAACCAAAAAAAAAACCGGTAAAATAGAGTATTTTGGTTACATTACAGGGAGGTGGCAAAATAAGGCACCAATGTATAATGGGTTGAGAAACCGTTTTATACATAAACCAGTGCATATGTGAACGCGACACTTTTCATACAGATTTCCACAAAGATTCTAAATAACCGCTGTTGAATTCTGTGATTGGCAAAAATTTTCAAAGGAAACTCCTGTTCATAGGAGAGTTGATAAAATAGTATAGTTCAAATTCCTCCCACCTCCTGGACAGCTCACTAAGAATGCAGCTTCACAATGAATGTAAAATGGAGGTGGGAGGGTCTGCTGCTGATTGGCTGGAATGTGTCTGCTGACTGTGAGGTACAGGGTCAAAGTTTACTCGATGACGAATAGGGGGCGGACCAAACAGCGCATATGTTCGCCGTCTGCAGCGAACCGTTCGGGACATCACTAGTTAACACAGTAAAGGAGTTTAAGCATGTGTGAGATAGGCATAAGGCTATCCTAACTATAAGATAAGGCCAGGGACTAATGAAAGTATTTAGAAGATTGGGCAGACTAGATGGGCCAAATGGTTCTTATCTGTCGTCACATTCTATGTTGTCACAATGAGGTGCAATTCCTATTATTTTAGTATTTTTCAAAATGGATAATGAAGAGAAATTCATATGGATTTAGACCATGCTATTTTATTAACTATTCCGTGAACAGAGGAGTCTCCGTTATGTTATAGTGTTCCTGTTGACCATGGTCCTTGCTCTAAAATCAGATGTCTTTTCAGCCAAGAGGATGTACTTAACAGTGGATTGCTGCTTTTGAATTTGCACATACAATAGATTGTGGCTACGTTTATATTTGTTACTGTGATTGGCCCTTTTAAATAAAATCACAAATTTGTATAAAGAGTATTCATACACCAGTGTCCTCCACCTGTTGGCAAACTCCAAATCCTCCATCAGACTTGCAGTGTTTTTGGTTGGTAAGGTTCAAGCCAGGCTCTTTGTAGTCCAGTGTTTGAATACTACTATATAGCCTCCTCATAAACTGTTAAATGAAGATACATTAATAGTGGATTTTCCAGAGATTTTTTTTTTTTTTTTTTTACAACCTTACCACAGAAAACAGTATCTGGTCTCAGCCAGAATGTTGGGAGTGGTAAGGAACACCTGACGCTCATCATTTGTAGCTCCTTTGCTTTCTTAATGTTGCGCGTAGGCTTGCTAACCATTCACAACACTGGTCCTGCACATACGTGTTACAATGTATGGACATCGCCCACTATTGACGCATGTCAGGTTTACTTTCACGCATTTAAATTGATATTGACGGGCACAAGATGTAAGATAAGTGGGAAAACAAAATGTTTTCAAATACACAAAGCACAAACGCCAGTGACTGATCCCAATTTGTTTATTCTTACATAGAAACTGACATTCTGTAATAACCGCAAACAAGCTGACATTGCATCATCACGAGGAAAGCTAACAGGGCCCTGGTCTGTGATGTCCCACTCAACCTGTGGTCTTAACAGGGTTTAATATATTCAGGTCTATGCAAAATGCAGTTCTCCTGCATTAACTAGAATTCCCATCATCCGAGGAGAGAATGATGGGCATTGTCTTTCATCAGTGCCTAGATAGTTGCATTTTGCTTACCAATGATACAGACCAGCAGAACCGAACTCCTGGAACGCCAGCTATTGCAAACGTTTTCTCAGTGCTCAGCTTGCCTCCATATGTACAGGTTTTTATGAGAAGGGAGTGGACTAGTCAGGAATGTTCTGGGCATCCGCAAGAAACCCACACAGACGCTATGGTGGAAATATACAGTGTAACTAACATTTCTGTAGTGAAAGAATCATGATTTTGCTGCTGGAAACAGTCATCAAGAATTACAGGCTATATTTCATAAATAATCCTAAAAATCTGCTTTTATTAAATAATTCTACAGGAGAAGAACATTAAGTTCAGCATTTAGTGTTGGAATCAGAAATTAGTGGTTAGTATGTCTTAAATCGAAATAAAGAAACGTATCCGGTTTTAGATTAAAGACAGAGGGAGAGAGACAGAACAGCACAGGCGAGGTGTACATTAGTTTATGTAGACATCCATTATATGGAATGCTAACACTATAACAGTTCATATTGCAACTTGGTGGGTTAAATTCTCTTAATAAGCTTCTGGAAAAGATGTGGATGGGCACCCACATGACACCCATTGAAAACTGACATGTTTAAACCACTTAAACATTCTTCTAGTATCCAAACTTACAAAAAAGGAAGTGCTTTTTGTAATTTTGGCACAGTACCAGGTACAGTTTAAATTAGTTACAGTAAAGTACAACACAGATTTAACTATGAATGGAGGGGGTAGCAGGTAGCTTTCACGCTATTCTTATTTAAAAAAATGAATTGCCATAGAATAAAGTAAAGAATTTTCACAATGTAATGTCACCTCTGCAGTTGGGGGGTCTCTCCGAAAATCTAATAGGGAACACAGAGTGTAGAGCAGTGTGTGCTTTTTATTATAAATAAACAAAACATTTTCTAAAATGATCCCACTAAGAATGTAGTCTAGTGGAAAAGGGGGTGATATACAGAGTACCAACGCTTACATGGATTAGTTAGCTGGCAATTACAATACAGACATTTTGCAATCACTTGGCTAGGATTTTTTTTCTTTTGGTGAGAGAGGTGGGAATGCATGAGAAGCCAAATTATAACTGAATAATATTAGTTAGAGCTAGGATAAATATATACCAAGATCTTTACAGCAGATGACAGCCACTAATGAGAGCTGTGCTAAAATTAGTTTTGGCCTGGTGTAAAAGCATAGCGTGATTATAGCAATGTCTATGTCAATGCATGCACAGACATTTCTAGCGGTTAGACAACAGTAGATGATTTGTGGCCTTGCAGGCACAACTACAGGATTATAAAACCATTTAATGTGTTTGTGTAGCAAGGATTTAGGTGTGTGGGGAGACAAAATAACACAAACAAACCATGCAGCATGACAGCAATAAGGCAGATCCAGTACAAAATAAAATCTGTTACAGTGGACAGAAACTAAACCTGAATTAAAAAACAAAAAAAAAACCTGGTCTTAATTGTATTGCGTAAAAAAAAAAAAAAAAAAATTAAATATGTTTATTCTTGGGAAAACAACAATTACTGGAAGATGACGAGAAAGGATTTAAACACGGCCATTGAGAGGAGAGAGAGAGCGAGAAGACATCGAGATCGTCTGGATTGCAATCTATGGTTTCTGCAAACTCTGTTTAGTACAGGGGTAGCTTTAGGGTTTTTTTTTTAAACAGTAAAAACAGATGTCTAACTCTATATTTTGTTCATTTATTTATCCATGCAATAGAAACATTTCCTAAAATCAGGTATTCTGTTACAGAGTTCAGGAACATTCTTTCTTTTTGTAGACTCAAGTAAATGTATTTCATCTGTAGGCCTTTAAGGCCAGAGCTTGCACTATTGCAATGCAGACCGTTCAAGTTTCAAACTGCATACACTGGCCGTTGGGAGTCAATTGGCTACAAGGCGATACAACATCTTCAGAAGAGGCCATTTATAAATGCTGCAGCAACATAATAAAACATAATAGGAATGGGATACAAGGCTTTCCTCCCGTTTGCTCTTCTGGCCTTTCTAACATGAGATCTTCCCCCTCTTTAGATCTTTTCTTGGCATGCTGGAGAGCGCATACAGACACATACATACACACCCACCCACCAGTCACCTCTCGAGATTCTCTCATACTCTGAAAAGCGAGTTTTAAACTGAAGTGAATAGAGACTCGGCTTCGCGGGATGTTAGAAAGTTTTCCTGTGGATCGCTCTGGCACCATCTTCTTCGTATTCCTTCTTTGAAACCCACATTTTCTTGAAGGTGTCCAGAGAAGCCAAAATGGAACCACTAAAGGGGCATGAATAAACTGGGTTAAATGTTTTGGAATTGTACAATATATTAAATAAAATACAATCAGAAATGGTATTCACAAGACCATAGCAAAATGTAGGAAATTTTTGGCCTATTAGTATAAAAGGTTAAATCCTATCTAATACCCTTAAAGGACCACTATAGTGCCAGGAAAACATACCCGCCCGGCTCTGGAAAGGGGTTAAAACTTACCTTTTTCCAGCGCTGGGCGGAGAGCTCTCCTCCGTTCCGCCCCGTCGGCTGAATGCGCACTCGCGTCAAGAGCTGCGCAAGCATTCAGCCGGTCACATAGGAAAGCATTTACAATGCTTTCCTATGGACGCTGGCGTTCTCTCACTGTGAAAATCACAGTGAGAAGCACGCAAGCGCCTCTAGTGGCTGTCAATGAGACAGCCACTAGAGGCTTTGGGGGAAGGCTTAACCCATTAATAAACATAGCAGTTTCTCTGAAATGGGTTAACCCTAGAAGGACCTGGCACCCAGACCACTTCATTAAGCTGAAGTGGTCTGGGTGCCTAGAGTGGTCCTTTAACTACTGTGCTGTTAGAAGGGGCATGTATACTAAACAACAAGCAGACAGTGGCATGGGGGGACCTGTGTCAGGTCCCTTTTATTGGATTAGAGACTGGGCACCATAGCCGCCACGGTGCTAGTCCTTTTTTTGTAACAGTTTAGTAGACATGCCCCTATTCGCTGCACAGCAGGTAGGGGAAGGAGGATATAACTTTATTTATTACCAATACTAAGTATTTTTATTATTTTTTAGTATTTTATTATTTTTATTTATTATGATAGATATATATATATATATATATATATATATATATACACACACACACACACACACTGCTGTGTGTGTGCTGCATGAGGGTGGTTTGAGGGTGTTGTGTGCTTGTTGCAAAATTGTGCTTCAAACTGGTTTATTTTGCCTTCTTTTGGATCAACAGCAAAAAAAAACAAATGTGAGGTAGGCTGAACTTGATGGACGCAAGTCTCTTTTCAGCTATGTAACTATGTAACTATGTGTGTGTAAGGGTGCTGTGTGTGAGGGTGCTGTTAGTGTGATGTGTGTGTGTGAGGGTGTTTGTGTGTGTTTGTTAGGGTCCTGTTAGTGTGCTGTGTGTGTGAGGGTGTTGTTTCTGTGCTGTGTGTTTGAGGGTGCTGTATGTGTGTGTGAGCTGTATGTGTGTGGTGTATGTGTGAGGGTGTGGGTACATTACTTAATAGTTCCTGCTGCCATGCCTGGTGGTCCAGTGGAGAGTGAACTCTAGCCCCTGTGGGGCTGGAGTTCACTCTCGCAAAATATGAGCGTTGGCGCGGCCACGCTCAGAACTCGCGAAAGGAACCCGGCGGAGCTGCTGGTTGAGCTCTCTGGGTCCTCTCCTGCCTCCCTCCATGCTGCAGTGGGGAGGGAGACTGAGAGCAGAGCCGGCGCTCAGATAGCGCTGGCTCTGCATGAGCTGACAGGGGAGATCCTGAGATCTCCCCTGCCTGTCTCAATACATAGGCGTGCCATGGGGGATTAGGGTGTGCCCAGGCACACCCCTATGAAAAGGAGCCATCTACTAAACTATCCCTAATTTGGTACCCTTAAAGATGGAAATCCCACAAGGCTACCATTTTAGAGAGATATTTACTAAATGGCTGCACTGATCGGAATTCCGAATCTATAACGATGTCCAAATTTCGATTGAAAATAAATGGAAAAAAATATATTGGACATACAAAAGTTTTTAACAGAAGAAAAGCAAAGAATATCTTCTAGGATACAAAGTTTGTCAAGGGTATAAATATTGGGAGACATTGTTTTAATTTTTGTCAAACTCCTCCCAATCAGTTTGAACCTAAACCAGGAGATGGCGCCCTGACACTCTAGGCAACATTTCCACTATATTGAGTGTTTGCTAAGAGTGCCCCGTGAACTTAACAACAGAAAGCATATTGTATGACTTACCCAATCCATGTGGAATATAATCGTTCTTGTGGGGCTGATATCTAAAATAAGAGTAGAGAAAAAAAACACAAAACTTAGCTTTTCAAAGGAAATTGAAGTTACAGTATTACTTGATTAATTTCTAATTATTTTTAAATGAGAAAAAAAACAAAAAAAAAAAACACTCAGGATAAAGTTCTTATTTCTCTATGGTGTAACGCATGGAACATTCATTGCAACTAATGCCATGTACAGTGGCCGAGTACAGCATCTGAAATGGCACATGGTAACCATGCCTCACTCAACCAGTGTTTACATATTTCAAGCACAGAGATACACAATGGACAAATTGGTTCCAATAAGCCTGAATATACATTTGTTAGACTTGGTAAAAATGCATGAATGAAGTCCGTTTATAAAGAACTGGAGTTTAGCGGAGACAGAATTTGTTCTGTAAAAGGCAGTCATTAATTTAGGTGAGCACTGAACTTGGTAATTAAAAATATTTTTTTGAAATTTACTTTAAAGGTGGTACAATGTTTATCTTATTTTAGAACTTTTCTTTTTAATATTACAAGTAGAAAGTTGTCAATGAATGGGAAGTCACACATTCTGCTTCATTGCCAACAATATGAAATTATTATTAATTAGTCTAGAGGTAATTTAATTGTTATTGCCCTAGGTAAACAACAAGGAGATGCCGAAATTAACTAATTTTTCCATTCATATTTGTTGTGTTTTTTCCTGTTTTTAAATAGTACAAAGTCCAAGTCAATTGATCGGCCTTGGCCAAACCGAGCAGATGTCAACTGTTGGAGTTCACAGGTTAACTCCTTCAAAATGCAAGGTTTAAAAATCATGGTCTCAGGTTAGGAGGTAAGGACATTGTAAAACCCGAGAGGGTTATGAGATATAGATATATTTTTTAATAGGGAAGCCAGACAGAACATATGTCGACATCATCCATCGATCATTTCCCAAAATGCACGGTTTTACAGTCACTACAGTACCGGGACCTCTGAACTCAGAAACCACTGACCATGATTAATGAGAGTTACACTCAGCACAGTGTGACTGCTCTCATCCTTTTAATTTAGCTTAACATACACATACATCTCAGGCATGATTGTCTCAGTGAAACTTGGAGCTCAAAGGATCCCTAACAAGAAATAAACAAACGAACAAATACATCAATAAATAAAAAAAAATAATGTAGTATAAAAGATATATAACAGATGTGTGTATTAGGGGAAAATAATGACATCTCATGGTTCTGTAAACATAAGTCACTTCATGAATCCAGAACTCTTCAATTGCACTACTTGGTTTTCCTTTGATACATCACTGTTGTAATATGTAAGTATGCAACTTTACACAGGAGGCAGGGAATGAAAAGAGAATATTCACTTCTATTTAGTATTTAAACAATGCTGTCACTCTGACACATTAACAACATCAGCTTTAAATTTACTTTTTCACTGCTTTGGGTAACATGCCGCACCTGGAGGTTGTGTTCTAGGCCACATCTACGTTTACATTTAAGTAGCACTGGCCCTGAGCACTAGCTTTCTCCTGTGATGTCTCACTTAATGGGTGGACATGTAGTTGTAACAAATTTTGCAAATGGTTATTTTTACAAGCAAATTGACAGGGACTTCCTTGTACAATAGGTCACTACTTGGGGGGGGGTTGTTTCCAGGTGATACAGCCATTTCTGATCAACAATTACTTTGATTATCACCGAGCTCACGTTGAGCTGTAGTTCTAAAGTTGGTCACTGCTTTTCCTAATAAATGGAAACCATTTGATTACTAGTGTCCAGCTTGTGAATGGAAATCTGGGAAATATGACGTGCATGTGACAAGCTAAGCAAACATAGGGCATACATCAAAAATTATTTTAATAAAATTATAAAAAAATATATAGATCAACATACCCTTATTTTAACATCTTTCGGTGCCAACTTTTTCACTTCACTCAGAAGTCTGTCACCAAAACCTGAAAAAAATATTTATAGCTGTAAATACTAAAAAACAAACAAACACACACAAGGTGTAGTGGAAAATGCTACTTAGGATCCCAAGTAAGAAGTCAAACCACTCAAAAACAATTTGACTACTTCTAATGGGCAGGGCGGGGAGAAATCACCAGGGCACTCCTTGTGCTGCAGTAGTTATGGTGTACGGAGTGAACCTTCAAAGGCAGTCAGTAACAAGCATCCATGCTGAATAAAAGGGGCTACTACAAAAATTAGCAATTTCCTTGTCAATATCCTACAATTCCAGGTTCCTCAATAAATCTAGTCACTAAAAAGGTTTCCAACAAGCAGAAAATATATATTTAAAAAAAAAAAAAGTTAAAATGTGTTTTTTTTTTTTACAAAAAAAAAAGTTTCTGAACACGGTGATGCCTTATCCTGCAATGATAGCAGGTGTTAATAAAGATCTCGTAACACAAAATACAATTCCACCTGAGAAATACTGGTGATGTACGCAAGAAAAAAAAAAAACAGGGTTACAGACCTTTAAATAGAGTGGATCCCCCAGACAAAACAATGTTGGAAAACAGAGTTCTCCTCAGATCCATATCTGACTTTTGGATGGCAAACACCAACACTTCGTGAATTCCCTCACACTCCTCACCAATTAGATCAGGCCGAAAGAGCAACTCGGGAGCTCTAAATCGTGCAGGGCCAATCTAGAACATGAAGCAAAATAAATGAGTAGGTGCAAGGAAGAGAAAGTCTCATAACTGACAAAGATGCTTACATTGCATCAAACTGCAATTGTGTAATATCCCAACTTTATCACTAGGGGTCATAGCGGAGATACATCATAGTATCTATATTTGCTGATGACGCCCAAATAATGCTGCTAAAGGCGGAATTACAGCTCTGGCAGCAGAGGGGTTAAACGCTTTATGTGCAGCAATGCATAGCAAAACACTGCACATAAAGACTCCAGGCAGCATGACCACTTCATATCAGTGAAGCGGTTATGGTGCATGAAGGAACTCTTTAAAGCAGAACATTTTTTCAGGAGTTTTCAGCAAATAACACCACTGAATAAAACATTGAAAATCAGTTATAACTTGGGTTAACTTTTTTCATGTAATGTTCTATTTCCCTTTGAGATATTGCTATCCAGTTCAGGTATAGACAAGACACATGATGTAAATAAACAAATAGAAACATTGTGTATGTACTTTTCTAAAACTTTCCTCAAACTGGGAAGTCAGTGATTGGCTGACGTTCTTAGCCTATCACAGGGGCCCAAGACAAAATCTTCCTTACTAGTGCCGTGGTAGAAGGAGGAGACCACGCTGCACACGGGTGCTAGGACGACAACTTAGGCTTTAGACCATCTGAAAATAATTTAAAGGAACACTATAGTCACCTAAATTACTCTAGCTAAATAAAGCAGTTTTAGTGTATAGATCATCCCCCTGCAATTTCACTGCTCAATTCACTGGCATTTAGGAGTGAAATCACTTTGTTTCCGTTTATGCAGCCCTAACCACACCTCCCCTGGCTATGACTGACAGAGCCTGCATGAAAAAACAAAACTGGTTTCACTTTCAAACAGATGTAATTTACCTTAAATAATTGTATCTCAATCTCTAAATTGAACTTTAATCACATACAGGAGGATCTTGCAGGGTCTAGCAAGCTATTAACATATCAGGGGATAAGAAAATCTTAATTAAACAGAACTTGCAATAAAGAAAGCCTAAATAGGGCTCTCTTTACAGGAAGTGTTTATGGAAGGCTGTGCAAGTCACATGCAGGGAGGTGTGACTAGGGTTCATAAACAAAGGGATTTAACTCCTAAATGGCAGAGGATTGAGCAGTGAGGCTGCAGGGGCATGTTCTATACACCAAAACTGCTTCATTAAGCTAAAGTTGTTCAGGTGACTATAGTGTCCCTTTAACCCCATAAAGTAAGACTGCATCCAGGATCTACAGCCTTCATTGATATGAGGCTGTTATGGAAGCTGAACTGCTCCTTTTAAGAACCCCTACTTTAAAACGTAGTTGCATGTACAACTAAAGAAACATTGTTTTGTGTATACAATCCAGGGATTGTAAACTGCCACTCCCTTCCCAGAGTTCTTGATTTTTAATCCAAAATAGTTTCTATGTGAAATAAAGAGAGCTGCTGTATGCGTTGAGATAATGCGGTATAATTAACCACAGCAACAAGCAAACATGACTAAAATAAACTGCTGTAAAGTGTAAAGTCTGCAATGGTTTCGCAGACACACCCAAATACCAATTAATCTTGTGATCACTTGCAATTTTGTAGAATTAGCATTGTTTCATTTTATTCATATGGCAATGTGGGAAACAAGCATGTGAATTAATACATTTGTTTTTAAGAAGTAAACCCCCCCAAAAACAAAAAACCTGCTCCTAGTAAAGCAATTACGGAAGAAATGTATATTTATTTTTAAATCAGTTAAACAGAACTAATATACACAGTGTAAATATTGCTCTGCAAGTCAGATGCACACACAAGACATTTTAATTCACACCGCTTAGGTGTTTATTTAGAAAGTGCAAGAGATAAAGATCAACGGTCAGTCCTCAACTGGGACTTTTTTGAAGAAAAAGTAAAAGAGGAACAAAAAAGAAAAAAAAAAAAAAAGTGTACAAACCTCAATTGTGCTGCCATCGGGTAAATAATACTGGGCCTTCTCGGTCTCCAAAGTCTCATCTTTCTGTGGGTTTATAGACAGGTAGCATGCACGCTGTATACGCAAAGAAACAAAAAGGATAAAACGTA
Organism: Pelobates cultripes; assembly: GCA_933207985.1. NCBI lineage: Eukaryota > Metazoa > Chordata > Amphibia > Anura > Pelobatidae > Pelobates > Pelobates cultripes. The sequence goes on along the minus strand of OW240922.1, from coordinate 92,472,369 downwards.
TGTGAATAAAATTATTTTTGGATACATGTCAATTTACAGAACCACAGTGTTATTTCTAAATATCTACCTCATGGAATCTGTGATGTCTCAAGCTACATTCCTTATTTGCAAATGAGGAAAATGTATAAAGAATCTGATGTAAAATGTCAGTTAGAACACATTTCTTCTGATAAATACATAGTTTGATTGTATTCCAAGTTTCTCAGTTTGTCCTGATTTTGAATCCCTGTCCCACTACAAAACCTTTTTTTTAATCACTACTCGTAACCCGGGTTACAGCATCACTCTTTGTAACACGTGTTACAGCACGGGGAAGAGCAATGCTTGCAGACTTTAAGGTATGCAGTCCTACACGTATGAAAATGTTTGGAGCGTCCCTAAGTGGATGTAGGTAATGCTCAAAATTTTCAGCCGTTGGCACGTAACAATTTAACCCTTGCGAGTAGAAATTCACCCGTGGAGCTCATACAACGGCAAGCCACTTTTAAGGCTTGGCTAGTAGCACAGGACTTCATATTTTAAGCCCTGATATAGGTATAGTAAAATAGCACATAATTGAGGACAATATAAATTATTGATTGTTCCTCAGCTAGAATAACAAATCTATTGCAATTTACTGCGTGTATTACCAAATGTGGTCCACCACGCATATTGTCTACCTCTATTCAAAATGCATCATATGTGCTGTTTTAGGCTGAACAACATACTGTGCTTGGTGAGTCAGCCTTTCCAGTCTATTTTGGCTTCCACAGTTTCAGACAGTGGATTAGGGTTTTAGCAGTTTTGTAGTCAAGAGAGACAAGAAACTCTGGAAGCATTTTCATTAAGGTTTGATGTGACTGACTGTCATTAGCTTCACTTAAAGTAACACTAAACTAATTTTAAAGTTTACTTTATTAAAAATGAAGTTACATGATGAAGCATGATATAGCAGGAGAGTCTGCAACTACAGGCACCGTCACTGTGAACACACTCAAAGTCACTTGAAATCTCAACATCTAGGGATCACAAGCCGCTCTCCAACCAACTGGCAGCAGTTGGTAAGGAGACGATCTACATTCTATCACAAAATGAGATCCTTCTTTCCTGGAATTAGTACAAGAGAGTCATTTATATAATTCCATATAAATACACCCTAAAGGAAGCAACACGAAATGACTTGTAAGTAAGGTAGCCTGCATGGGATTACATTTTAAGGATCTCCAAAAATACTAGAAAAATGCAGGATTATTCACTACACGGTCAACGACTGAATTTTTAAAAAAAATATTTTGTCCTAAAATTTTAAATCACCCAACAAATCACAGAGTGAATGTTTCTCTCCAAGTTTAGGCATGGCTTTTTATAAAGAAAGAGCGTTTAAAAAACAAAATAAATATCCCCACCCCTAATAAAAAAAAAAAATACAAGCTGAAACAAAAAGATTAAACATGCAAAAATCCTACAAACCTCTTTGATGGTTTTGACAATTTCAAACTCTGCTGAAGTATGGAAATCGTAGCCCTCCTTTCGAAGGTAGAGGCGCAAGAAGCGGGAGACATCTCGGCCTGCGATATCAATCCTCATTATGGAATGAGGCATGGCAAAGCCTTCATAGATGGGAACTGCGTGCGTCACCCCATCACCAGCATCCAAAACAACCCCTGTTGTCCTCCCTGTTGCATAACTAAAACAAACAGAATGGAAACCCAAGATGGATTTAATCAGAGGTGTGACACAATTAAATCTATTGAGAAGCCTTTCTTGTAGCCTAGCTGTACATGTAAATACAATACAAATAGCTTTAAAGGCACACTCACAGACTAAGCACAGCTTGCATGGAAATGAACAGAGCTGGGACATTGAACGTCTCAAAGAAAACTTCTGCAGCACGTTCTCTATTCTTTCGTGGATTCAAAGGTGCTTCTGTTAACAATACAGGATGCTGTGGAAAGGAAGAAAAGTATAACTTGTAAAGAATTAAACAGCTGTAGTTACATTATTAGTAAAGTATTAAGAAAAGAGATATTGTAATCCGAAGTCGGACAGTTTGCTCGTTTTTTTAAATATTGAATTCTGCCAATTCCTCAAAATCTGCAACTTGTGCAATGACAACTACTAATAAGAGCAGGAAGTAGCAGAGTCCTCTTAACCCATTCTGGTCCTCCCATTTTCCATAGAGTTTCAATGTATCCCATGAATCTCATTTGATTTAAAGCTGCACAGTCATGCTCAGGAAAAGCACACAGTGCAAGGTTTGTACTCGTCACAGTGAAGATATCCACCATGTGGCATCAGAGAGTTGGGGGTTAGGGATATCACTCCTGTTTTAACAGAATTACTGCTAAGTGAACAAGAAGCTCCAAGCCTCATAATCGTATCGAGTAACATAAGTGGCCATGTTTTTTTTTTTATGTGTAATAATTAAAGTATATTAAATGTGCTGAATAAAAGAAAAAAAAAAAGAAAAAACACTGCACCTCTTCAGAGAAGGTTTGTAGCTGATCCTTTGAGTAGACATATTGCCAGATACGTTCCATATCGTTCCAGTCCTTTACGATTCCATGTTCCATGGGATACCGGATAGAAAGGAGACCCCTGTGCTCCTATAAGGATGCAAAACTCTAGATTTTAAAACTAACAGCATGCACCAAGCTACTCAGACACTACATCTTCTATTTAAAATATCAGTGTTAGCAAAACAATTATATTGCTGAAAAGAAAAGAATCAAATGTATTTATATTTTTTACATCTTTGTTAAAAGCTGAGAGATAGAAGTGTCTACAAGCAGTAACATGTTTTAGCACAGTATACGAAGGCTTAAAAACAAAAAGAAATCATCTTGTGGACATATAGCTTTGTAGAGAATTTTACTTGCACACACACCTCTTTCGCAATACCTAGAAAACATATTCTAGGTCTGTCTCTGAAATGGGAACAGCTCATATACACTGTTGTACTGAAACGAACCAAAGCAGTATTGAAATAAATGGTCACTTTAATCCCAACCCTGTAGCAGAAGAAACAGGTTTTTCCTAGAAGCAGTGATTTGAATTGTGTGATTTATTGTAATAATGATTCAGAATTGACATCTAATTATATATATATATATATATATATATATATATTTATTTTCACTCAATCTTTCTAAAGCTGTTGGTTTACTCTATCAAAGCATTTTCTAAGGAAGTAGTGATCACTTCTGATCCCTTGACATCAATTCTCTGCTCATCACAGATAGGAGGAACTTGAAACAAGTTAGTGTTTACAATAGAATTAACACAAAGTACACAATGTTTCACAAGCACAGGAAAAAAAATGGTTTTAGACTGCCTGCTACTTGAAATTGTTCAAGGTTACCTCTGCCTTTGGTCCAATAAATAAATCACCTTCCAGGGCACCAGCCATGACTCGAATATGCTTAGGCCTTCCAACACTTGGGGAAGAAAAAAATAAATAGACATGTTAAGGTCACAGCTCTTTAAATCCTATATACACAGTGAGTAATAGGACCTAAATTAAAAAAATTGTTGGCTTAGCTTTGCAAATACCAAAAAAAAAAATATACCACATATAAAAAATATATCAAAATATAACAAACTTCTAATATTTTTCATAGTATTGAATCAGTTTAAAAGTGTATCCAGAAAGCTTATACAACGTTAAATCGAAGCCTAAACAAGCAGACATGGTACTCACTAATTTGGAAAGCAGTACTTTGGGATCTGATCACCTGCAAATCCTGCCTTAATGACTCCAGAGCCCTAAAAATAGAAAAAGAAACCAGTTGGATCCAATTGCCCATATAATTCTTTACCTCAAAGTAAATGCAATATTACACCTGGTCGTTAAGTATTTTCTTTTCACTAACAATCCTAACTCCTACATAATATATTAAATAAGTCGCGTAAGGAGAATCAATAAGTGGGATACATATAAACATTTCTGTTACAGTATTTCAGAAGGCACTTAGTGTCTTTGTCTTTAAAGGTAAAGTTCCAAAATTTACATAATTTTACTGACAATATAGTTGCCACTAGATGAGATCTCACAGCTTATCTGGTCATCCCATTACTTTTAGTGGGACCACTGTACATATACCATAAGCCTCGGCATAGCTTTAACCTGAAAGCCTTGTGCATGACCAACGTTTGGCTTCTATTTAACTGCACAAGCAGTTTCAGAGATGTTACTCAATCAAAACACAAGAGCAAGCTTACGACACGTGAACACAGTTGTATAAAACGCCTGCAAAAGACCCATGGTAGAAACATGTGTCCCTGTTTTCTTATATATCAACTTCATTTGGAAGAATGGGTGATGTTGAGGTGCACATGGCTTCTGTATTTATTGAAGAGAAAAAAAAGGATCGAATCGTGCATGATACTCTTTAGATGCCTCCTTAAACCGTGAGATCCGGGATTGTGAGTTTCAGTGTTATTAAGGGCTCTATAATTAGTTCTGTAAATATTATAAATTCATCTCAGCAACAATCTGCTCTAATGTAAGAAAATATTCGTGACTTGCTGAATTAGTAAATTTTTTCATTCAACAAAATATAAAATCTAAAGATTTATATAGCTCACAACACTGTGCAAGCCAAATACGTAGCATATACACATCCAGAATTTATTTGAAGTACTGCAGCCTTTAAATGACATATCCTTCGTGCACTGGGGTGGCCATGTATGTAATTTGCTGTGTCTGTAGATTATCTGTGTGATCTACCCAAGGCCGCCTTTTAAGTCTAAGACTTTCCTAAATAAGGTTTAAAGAAGCAATGTTGTCCATGTTTTAGCAGAGAGATACATGGTTGCTCCAAGGACCATTTCAACCTATGCTAGCTGAACACACTAGTTTATGATGCACAGAGTAACCTGGTCCTTGAGCCTCCTCAAAGTTTGGCCTATAAATGATCTACAACAATCACTGAAGCTATAAGATGACCCCAGGGTCAGTGACATCAAATTAGGAATTTTAATTCCTCTACTGTCTTTTAAGATGCATCCAATTTGTGTATTTGCACGTTAGTATATTTTTTTTTAGATCATATGTATTTTTGGGTTTATTTTTATTAGGGTGAGAATATGCGCTATATAGGCCACTTGGATCGCAGTGAAAACTTTTGAACATAGTTTCACAGAGAGATTCAGGTTTACGCCGTACAGTTTCATTCTCAATCAACAATTACATGTTTCCGGACAGGATAGATCGTGTGGGCTGCTATAGCCAACGGAAGCAGTTGGGGAACAGAGCATTATCGCCAGCTGGGATCCGATGGTTCAGTCAAACTTCCTGTCCGGGTCCTCATCAGTTCCGGCAGTGTGGGTAGTATGTTGTATTTGTGTAATATAAGGGCTATCATCGGGTTTCAGGTAGTTGAGGTTAACAAGGTTATGTTGGGTAAAAGTGTGCATTTTTAATATAAGGCTATTAGGTAATAGTTCACCTGTTTAAAAGCAAAAATAAATTGTGTTCAATGCCTATTGAAAAAAAAATATAGTCTGTTTAAAAACCTTGAGTTACTGCTATTGCAACAAAGGCTGCCAGTATATTGCTCTCCTCAATTTGTGTCACATAGCTATATACTACAATGAAAGTGGACTTATGTTTCGGTTTTTATGTATTTAGAAGCTTTTTTTTTTTTTTTTTTTAAACCTGCCTTTTTTTAGCAATGGAAAGTGTATACATACGTGAAGTTGTCTTGGGAATGCAACTGGGGCAGTGACAAAAAGGTTCCATTTACCTATACAGGATTTATTTGCAGAAGAGTAGAGATAGATGGACCAGAACCTTTATTGTTACACAGAAAGAGATGTGTGCAGGCTGCAACCCCAGGTTGCCAAATTCACCATTTTAGACACATACTTGTATGTGCTTTTTAGTGAATGTATACGGTGCAGAAGATATATCAAGGACTCGTTTGTGATTACTTATGGATTAAATTTGAGCATTTACAACTACAAAATCCTCATAAAATACGCACATTGTGCTAGAATTTCACTGAAATTTGAAAGCAACTGAGATATCAAAGGACAGAGTAGGTAAAGTCAAGGGTGACAAAGGTTGACAGTTTCTGTCCTTCTCCAGCAGCTGTCAATAGCTTTAGTAGTTCTTTGGAGGATCTTGTGGTCTTGCAGGTACATCCATAGACCTCTGTAATGTACTCCAGAACATAAGTGACAATACTACAGTGACATAAGATGACAAATAAATTGCCAGGAATTTAAAGAAAACCCTTCGGGTTAACGGTTTAATCCATTAAGTTATAGTGTTAGTAATACCAATATGTATTCCTCATGCTATAGTGCCACGATCACTGCTGATCAGGTGACTAGGACACTGCTGCAAGTGTTAAAGAAAGTAGTTTACTTACCTTTTCCTTATATTGCCGAAGCCTTGATTTGATATTGCTGAAGATGTAATTGGATCTTAGCCAATCCAATGCTTTCTATATGAGACTATTGCGCATCAGTGGCAAAACGCCATGCTTCACCTATGTAATGGACTCCTTGTGGCCATCTGATAGAAATCGTGAAGCTTTACTCCAATATTTTAAAAAGTGCCTCTAGTGACTGTCCATATGACAGCGCTAGAGGCAGGCTAATCCCGCAATGAAAACATTGTCGTTCCTGCAGAAAGAGAATGCTTTCAGCTGCAGGAAAGAAAACAAAGTGTACATGGCACCTAGAGCACCAAGATGGAGTGCCTATAGAATTCCTTTAATCCCGAGCTAGGTACATCCTTCCACCATAGCAACATCATCAGACTTTGGAAACAATATGGAAGTGCCAATTAGGTTTCTCCCAAGACTGCTGTAATACAATCACACAGGTCCCCTCAAGGCCTGCGCACAATGTATAACGACCCTGAAAGTGAGAACGGTGCTTTACTTAAAAGGAACACTCCCGTCACCATAACAACTTTATCAACATGAAGTTGTTATGGTACCAGGAGGCGCCCGGACGCACTCTTTCCTTAAGGCGTTAAATCTTTCTCTAAACGGAGATTCAGAAGCCAGGTGCCGCCTGGGGGAGCTGCATATAGGCACATTTTGGGAACGGTTTAACCCCTTAAGGTAAGAGTGTGGCGGGGGCTTGCTGGCACCATAACAACTGAATACAGATTAACTTGTTACAGTGTCCCTTTACTATGAATTGTGCACCCTGCAGGGCAGAGCTCTTCATGTAACAGCCTACTGCAGGGCGTCACGTGACACACCCCACATAACGGTCTATCCCTTACCATCCCCATCCTTCCACACCCAGAGCAAAGCACAGCCTGACAGCTTCACCAGCCAATCACATTCTGTGTACGGCCCGTCAATCAGTGTCCGGGCCAATACCAGCACAGGGTGCGGCTCACTGATCTCATCCACGCGCACTCCATGCCCCGCCCCCAACCTGAGTGACAGGCTCGGTCGCCCAATCACATGACGCGGACGCCGTCTGGCCCGCCCTTTTGGTCCTCCTGGCGGGTGGTGACGCGGGTAGCAGGTTAGGCTGCCTCCATCCTAGCCCCGCCCACTGACCCCCCCACCGTAAATAATATTCCCGTCAGTGAGTGACGGGCGGCCGGTACACGGTGCGGGTTTAACCCGTCCCTCCCCGGGCTCCCGGAGGTCCCCCGCCTGGCCGGCCCCGGGCTGCACAGCCCGCTCTGACTGGCAGGACGGGGCGCGGTGGCCGTGACAAAGGGAGAATGAATGCGGGGGGCGGCCGGTAACGGGAGGACACGGCGCCTGCGGGAGGGGGGAGGGGGACAGGGAGCCGGTAACGGGATCCGCTACTCACATTGTCAATAACCACGGGCTGGTTGGCGATCACATCGTATGACTCCATGGCGGCTTCCTCCTCCCTGGAGCTGACTGGCCGGCTCTGACTGTCTGTGCGCATGCGCAGCTCTGGGCTAGACTGGGCGGGTGCGCATGCGCAGCTCTGGGATAGACTGGGCGGGTGCGCATGCGCAGCTCTGGGCGAACAGTGGAGGGCTCTGGGTACGCATGCGCAGTTCGGGGATAATGGGTCTGTAAAGCGGGTGGTTACGCATGCGCTGGGGGGGGGGGAATGACGGATTCAGCATGACAGCGCGTGCGCCTGCGCGCTCTCTGCCTTTTGCCGTCTGCAAGTAAGGGGATGGTGCGCGTGCTGACTCTGATGCGCTGTGCACGGAGAGTCGCCGGGCACGCGCAGTCCTTCAGCTGAGGGTTTAGCACTCAGGGTAACAGGACCTCCATTGACTGAATAGGATCGATGGGGAGCTTTATATCACCTTGCTCTATAAAGGGGCTTTTATTTTAGGAAAATGAAGAAAAAAAAAAAATCCGCCTGCACTCTTAAGTGTTTTTAAAAGGTTACTACAACCACCACAACCACTTAAAGGGTTACGCAAACCACCATGACCACTTAAAGGGTAACTCCAACCACCACGACCACTTAAAGGGTAACTCCAACCACCACGACCACTTAAAGGGTTACTCCAACCACCACGACCACTTAAAGGGTAACTCCAACCACCACGACCACTTAAAGGGTTACTCCAACCACCACGACCACTTAAAGGGTAACTCCAACCACCACGACCACTTAAAGGGTTGCGCAAACCACCACGACCACTTAAAGGGTTGCGCAAACCACCACGACCACTTAAAGGGTTACAAAAACCACCACAACCACTTAAAGGGTAACTCCAACCACCACGACCACTTAAAGGGTTGCGCAAACCACCACGACCACTTAAAGGGTTGCGCAAACCACCACGACCACATAAAGGGTAACTCTAACCACCTTGACCACTTAAAGGGTTACTCCAACCACCCTGACCACTTAAAGGGTTACAAAAACCACCATGACCACTTAAAGGGTTACGCAAACCACCATGACCACTTAAAGGGTTACGCAAACCACCATGACCACTTAAAGGGTTACGCAAACTACCATGACCACTTAAAGGGTTACAAAAACCACCATGACCACTCAAAGGGTTATGCAAACCACCATGACCACTTAAAGGGTTAAGCAAGTTACCATGACCACTTAAAGGGTTACGCAAACCACCACGACCAATTAAAGGGTTACAAAAACTACCACAACCACTTAAAGGGTTACGCAAACCACCACAACCACTTAAAGGGTAACGTAAACCACCACGACCACTTAAAGGGTAACGTAAACCACCACGACCACTTAAAGGGTTGCAAAAACCACCATGACCACTTCTGCTTTAAAATGTGGTCATGGTATTAGAAGGCTGAATGCGCAGTGTTGCAGTTTGAAACCCTGGACATTTAGTGTTATTGGCAGTTGTGTGCCATGAGCTAGTAATGCCACCAACACGTACATAATGGAAGCAATAACAAACTATCAGATTGAAACGGGAGGGGAGATTCCTATGAGAAGCCTTTTTTGGACTTCCACAGTGGAGTAAGTTAAGAAAAAGCTTCTTTTTAAAACTTTTTTTTTCCCTCTGCATTTTTTTTGGGGGGGGAGGGGATAACAACCTCTGGCAGTGTCATTCATTGGCTGACAGCGGTCAGCTGAAGTTCTCAGCCAGTGAATGGTGACTGAATTGACTTCTGGGGCTCTGCAAAAGCTGCAAGCGCATCACTCAAAAAGAGAAGAGCCTCGGAGATGACAAGGACCCGGGTAAGAGGGCAAACCATTACTAAACAGTTTGCACCATTACCGGGAAACTGGACCAGGATATTCCTAGTAACATAACTACTACAGCCTGTTTTAGTGGTTATGGTACTAGGAGTAACCCTTTAAAAGTATTCTGAAAAATATTCTACATCGGTTTCTACAAGATCCTGATCCTATAGTGATAACCAGATTATAACCAGATCCCCCTGCCTCGTTAAATAGGGTAAAATGCACCTTTATTCCAGCACTGTGTGGGTCTGCCGACACTGGCTCTGCCCGCACCCTGCGTCTTTGGCTGAGATCATCTGTGGTGTTAAACTGCAGCCCTTTATGGTGTTGAACTTCAACTGGAGCCATCAGCATTATGGGTGTGCAACCTGTGCAATCGTACAGAGCGAATACCCAGAGAAGGTTCCATAGCCTCACCATAAAATAATGCTGGGGCTGTGTTGTGGCTGTTACCAAATGACAGCTGAGATGCCCCCTCATGTATCAGATGCCCTTAACAAAAGGGTAAGCACATTTAAAGGGACTCTCCAGTACCAGGAAAACATATCCGTTTTCCTGGCACTGCAGTGCCCCTCTCCTTCCCACCCCCCCATCCCATGTTGCTGAAGGGGTTAAAAACCCCTTCAGTGATTTACCTGAATCCAGCACCGATGTCCTTCGGCGCTGGGTCAGGCTTTGCCCACGCTCCTCCCTCACTGACGTCAGCCGGCGGGGGAGACCTAATGCCCATCCGTAGCAATGGCCGCGTGCGCGCATTAGACCTCCCCATAGGAAAACATTATTCAATGCTTTCCTATGGGGATAACGGCGACGCTGGAGGTCTTCATGCATAGCGTGAGGACATCCAGCGTCGTTTAAAACACTTTTCGTGTTCTAAGAAAACAGAAGTCCCTCTAGTGGCTCTCTATCACTTAACTTAGGACTTAACCCTGCAAGGTAATTATTGCAATTTATAAAAACTGCCATAATTACACTTGCAGGGTTAAGGGTGGTGGGAGTTGCATCCAGATCACTGCAATGGGCAGAAGTGATCTGGGTGCCTGGAGTGTCCCTTTAATATGGACTTTCTATTTGCGATCAGACCAGCATTGCACAGACAGGAGATTTCAAATCTCTCTCTTCCCTAATGCAAGCCTGAATATTAAACAGCAAACCCAAATAACAAGCAAACTGAGGCTATGAAGATAGCCGCCCAACCCCCGGTAAGCTGATTCCGATTTCTCTCTCTAAATTTTATGAATTTAAACTAATAATTTAGAAAACAGAATCCCTGGATGGGAAAAAAATAGGAAGAAAGTAAATTCATTACTTAAAGACAATTACTTGATTTCAAATTAGACTTGACACTCAAAGTGAGAAAAGAAAACAAGTGTATAATCCCACTGCTTACATATAACAAGAAGGATAAATTGAATATTTGCCTAAGGTGTGGGCAAATACTCAACCATTAATTCAGTCAATTAAAAACTTGTCCCAGCAGAGGGAGCTCTAAGCTCTTAAAAATGTAAATGAAAACCAAGGTTTACAACAATGTAACTATTATTATTATTATTATTATATTTATATAGCACCAACAAATTCTGCAACGCTTTACATTGGGTTAAAACCCCTTCAGCAGCTTACCTTATTCCAGCGCCGGGCTCCCTCGGCGCTGGTGACCTCTCCTCCCCCGCCGACGTCAGCGGAGCCGAATGCGCATGCATAATATGCCTCCAGCGTTGCAGATGCGCCTCTAATGGCTGTCTGGAATATGAAAATGTTTTGCTAAGATCACTAATCCATTGGAATAATGATGTCGACTCACAGCATATACTTACACAATTCATTGTAATAAATGTTGTACAGAAACAGGGCACACGCTTCATTGTCTACATATCTTAGGATCTTTTACTCAAACGCATCACGTCCAGTTATTTTGTTCCCCATGGACAGACATTCGGGAAAAGGTTTACACATTCTGTCCCTTTGCAGAACTCTTGGGACAATGAGATATCAAAGGACCACTATAGTGCCAGGAAAACAAACTTGTTTTCCTGGCTCTATAGGGTCTTTGGGTGCCCCCTACCCTCAGGGTCCCCCTCCCGCTGGGCTCAAGAGGGGTTAAGGGGTTAACCGCTTACCTTTCTTCAGCGCCGGGCTCCCTCGGTGCTGGGGACTCTCCTCCCTCTTTTGACGTCATCCGCACGCGCATTGAAGCAGTCCATAGGAAAGCATTTCTCAATGCTTTCCTATGGACGTTAGCGTATTCTCACTGTGAAAATCACAGTGGGAAGCGGGGAATGAGACAGCCACTAGAGGCTGGCTTAACCCGAAATGTAAACATAGCAGTTTCTCTGAAACTGCTATGTTTGCATCTGAAGGGTTAAAACCAGAGGGACCTGGCACCCAGACCACTTCATTGAGCTGAAGTGGTTTGGGTGACTATAGTGTGCCTTTAACTATTTTCTTCTAATCCCCGCACAGCCAGAGCACTCAGCACTGGTTACCAATTAAAGGAACACTAAAGGCACCCAAACCATTTTATCTCAATGAAGTGGTCTGTTTGCAGTAGCCCTTTAGTTTTAACCTTGCAACGTAAAACATTGCCATTTTGTATAAACTGCAACGTAAAACATTGCAGGGTTCAACTCACCTCTAGTGGCTGTCTTCCTGACATGTATAATTTGGGCAGTGGAGTTTTCCTTTAAATATCCTTCTGGTGCCTAAAAAACACTCATCCTCTTATCTGTGACACATCCCATCTCACCTCCTAGCAGGTCTTAGCCCATTCTCTTAATAAGGCAGAGTGCTGATAAAGTTAAATAACCTTAATGATATCACACAAAACTACTAACATACAAATACTGACAAACTGCACAAACACACACCAACATATAAACACATACTAACACTGTGTGCACACACACACCAAAGCACAACAACATATAAAAATACATACTAACATTACAGACACATATCAGTATATAAATATAGATACCGGCATTGGACACACACCCCAGTATATAAATATACATACTGGTATTGCACACATACACACCAACATGACATTGAACACACCCTAAGTCTAACATAAGTGAGTTCCGTATATGAATCCTAATGTTAAATATGTGCATATTGGGCATCTGCCATCAGTAGGCATGCTCCAGTGAGAGGAAGTGGCGTCACTGGAGAAGGATGCAGGGAGAAACTGGCATCAACAAGGAATTACAGGTAGGGTTTCTATAACCGCAAATTGTATTTTATTAAAACACTGTTTTCAGTTGGAGTAACCCTTTAAAAGAACTTTCCAAACCCAAAAGCACTTTGGTTTGCGGAGTCCCTTAAAGGGTTAACAGCATGTCCACATTGGCTTAGTTTTATGGGAAATCAGAAGTTTGGTATCACTTCCTGGCTGTCAACCAACCCGCTGTGAAGGTTGCCTTCCTTAGCTCTCAGTGGAAGGGAAGGCTTCTCATATTTCTCCCCTATTCATTTCATGGTCTTTGTCGCACATGTATGAGAAGCATTAGATTGGCCAGGAGATCCTAACCCCCCCAAAAATTAAAGGACCACTATAGTGCCAGGAAAACAAACTCGTTTTCCTGGCACTATAGTGCCCTGAGGGTGCCCTCACCCTCAGGGTCCCACTCCCGCCGGGCTGAAGGGGGTTAAACACTCACCTTTCTCCAGCGCCGGGCTCTCTCCTCCTCCTTCGGTCGTCATTGGCTGAATGCGCATGCGCAGCAAGAGCCGCACGCGTGTTCAGCCAGTCTATAGGAAAGCATTCTCAATGCTTTCCTATGGAAGCTGGCGTCATCTCACTGTGAAAATCACAGGGGGAAGCGCCTCTAGCGGCTGTCAGTGAGATAGCCACTAGAGGCTGGATTAACCGTCAGTGTAAACATAGCAGTTTCTCTGAAACTGTTTACAGCAGGCAGGGTTAACCCTCGATGGACCTGGCACCCAGACCACTTTATTGAGCTGAAGTGGTCTGAATGCCTATAGTGGTCCTTTAAATGGGAGTCCATTAAAAATGAATTCACATACTATGAGGCCAGTCTATAATGCTTGACAGCAGCCTGTTAGGATTCCTGTTAGTCTGAAGCCTAAATTGCTATTTGAATTATCCCCTTACCCAAGCAGCTCTGGAAACCAATTCACACCCACCATTAAAATGGCGGCTACACACTGAGCAGGCGACAAGTTTCACCATCAGGTGAACACCTCTCCATGGACTCCTTTGCGGTGATTGGCTATCTTTTATCCAATCCGTAAAAAGAAAGAGTGGGCGGGGAAACCAGCCAAGACTCACCTAGCGAGAGCAGCCAGTGATTGGCAGGAGGCTCGGCCAATCCGCTGCGTTGCCCACCCAGGACCACCATCAGCGCTGCTGTGGGAGCAGTCGGTGTCCTTGTTCTCGCAGTGCTGCCTGCCTGGCTGCGGTGTGCTCGGCCGTGGTGGGGCTCCCCGGAGAAGGTTCGCTCGCTGACAGACGCCGTGTCTCTGGCTGAGAAGGGGATGGAGGAGCTGAGGCCTAGCGGCGGCCCTGCGCCCCAGCCTTTCCCAGCACTCTTCCCCCCAGGCCTGCATGCCATATACGGCGAGTGCCGGAGGCTGTACCCGGAGCAGCCCAATCCCCTGCAAGTCACAGCTATAGTGAAATACTGGTAAGGGGGCCGGGCCTGGGCATCCACTAACTCCCCCCAAACTGGGCATCCACTAACTCCCCCACCACCCCCCAAACTGGGCATCCACTAACCCCCACCACCCCCAAACTGGGCATCCACTAAACTGCCCCCAAACTGGGCATCCACTAACTCACCCCACCACCCCCAAACTGGGCATCCACTAACTCCCCAAACTGGGTGTCCCACCAACTCCCCCACCCCCCAAACTGGGCATCCACTAGCTTCCCCCACCACCCCAAACTATCCACTACCCCCACCACCCCAAACTGAGCTCCACTAACTACCCCCACCACCCCCAAACTGGGCATCCACTAACCCCCCCACCACCCCAAACTGGGCATCCACTAACTCCCCAACAGCCCCAAACTGGGCATCCTTCACTCCCCCCACCACCCCCAAACTGGGTATCCACTAACTCCCCCACCCCCCAGCATCCCACCCCCCCAAACTGGGCATCCACTAACAAGCCCCCAAACTGGGCATCCACTAACGCCCCCCAAACTGGGCATCCACTAACCCCCCAAACTGGGCATCCTAACCCCCCAAACTGGGCCACTAACCCCCAAACTGGGCATCCACTAACCCCCAACTGGGCATCCACTAAACCCCAAACTGGGCATCCACTAACCCCCAAACTGCATCCACTAACCCCCAAACTGGGCATCCACTAACCCCCCAAACTGGGCATCCACTAACCCCCAAACTGGGCATCCACTAACTCCCACCACCACCCCCAAACTAGGCATCCACTAACTCCCACCACCACCCCCAAACTGGGCATAACCCCACCACCCCCAAACACTAACCCCACCACCCCAAACTGGGCATCCACTAACCCCCCCACCCCCAAACTGGGCATCCACTAACCCCACCGGCCCCAAACTGGGCATCCACTAACCCCAGCCCCAAACTGGGCATCCACTAACCCCACACGCCCCAAACTGGGCATCCCACTAACCCCCCCCCACAAGCCCCCAAACTAACCCCCCCACATCCACCAAACCCCACCCCCCGCCCCCAAACTGGGCATCCACTAACCCCCACCGCCCCAAACTGGGCATCCACTAACCCCCGCCCCCAAACTGGGCATCCACTAACCCCCCAGCCCCCAAACTGGGCATCCACTAACCCCCCCACCGCCCCCCACAGGCATCCACTGCCCCAACCCCCCCCAGCCCCCAAACTGGGCATCCACTAACCCCCCACAGCCCCCCCAAACTGGGCATCCACTAACTCCACCTCCCGCCCCAAACTGGGCATCCACTAACTCCCCACAAACTGGGCATCCACTAACTCCTCCCCACCCCCCAAACTGGGCATCTACTAACTCCCCCAAACTGGGCATCTACTAACTCCCCCAAACTGGGCATCTACTAACTCCCCCAAACTGGGCATCTACTAACTCCCCCAAACTGGGCATCCACTAACTCCCCCAAACTGGGCATCCACTAACTCCCCCAAACTGGGCATCCACTAACTCCCCCAAACTGGGCATCCACTAACTCCCCTCCCCCACCCCCAAACTGGACATCCACTTTCAATCTAGGAAGTAGTTTTTTGTTTTTTTTTACACTGACAACATGCAGTGTTTTGTATACTTGCTGATATTACACGTACAGTATCGGCACTTTTCCTTATATTAAACACCTGGGTGCTCTCCTTCACTGATATATAAATTTGTGAATGAAATAGGTGCACTCTCAGTACTTTGAGCCAAATGTCTCTTTCATAAATTTCAGAGTGCGAGAGAGATGGATAAAGTGGTATCTATGTGTGTGTTCAAGTAGAGATTGTAGCCGTATTAGTCCAGTGATGTATATGTAAAACATACCTTTTTTATTGGACTAACAGAATTTTTTAATGAAAGATATTTAGTACCCTCTGCAAAAATGGTGTCTATTTTCTAACAAACCTGTGTCTTATCTACACTCATGTTGCTTTAACCCCTGTATCACAACTCAACTTTGAATTCTATTTGTCTTCTTGCACAGAAATGCTTCAGACTTGAGAAAGGGAGGTTCTCCCGAAAGCTTGTCATTAAAAAATTCTGTTAGTCCAATAAAAAAGGTATTACAAGACACTAATTTTATCTGGTTTTTATATATATATAATATTTTTTTATTTTTTGTGTGGTGTTTGTTCTGTGTGTGCTGTTAGTGATGACGCCAAATACGTCCATGCGTGTATAACTTCAGATGAAAAGGCTTTTGCTTGGCTGTATTGGTAGACAGGGATTTTTGTTGAACCAAATATTGATAGCCATGATCTTCTGTTTATATAAAGTGTAGATTCAGAGATAAGGTGAGTAATGCTTGGTTAAGAAACTGTGGGATAAATGTTATGCAGTTTCCTGTAGCGCCTGTCAGCTGTATCTATAAACAGGCAACATAAACACAGGACTCAACTACTAATAGTCAGTGGAAAATAATTAGCCATTGTATTTGCATCTGCCAACTTTTTGTTAGGGAGGGGTTTGATTTGCTCTTATTGCTGAATTTAGGGCAGTCCCTTTAATCAACTTCAATTAGTACATTTATTTTAATTTTATATATTCTTTTAATAAACATTTTACTAAAGGGTCACTCCAGACACCAAAAGCATTTCAGTTTGCTGAAGTGCTTTACATATAAATAGTGTGCATTTTTATTTATTTTTTTTGGTTACAAAAACTGCAGATTTCAATAGTGGTGTCACTTTTATAAATTTAAAGGGTTACTATTACCCTTTTGAAACGTGTGACCTTTCCATTGTAGTTTGGAAGTTACCTCTCACTGTGTAGTTTTACTTACCTTGAATCCAGCACCAGGCGAACCTCCCGGTGCTGTTCTTCCTCGCCCCCTCTTGAAATTAATGGAGTCGTGCATGGTCT
>OW240922.1:92400203-92450203 GCA_933207985.1 Pelobates cultripes | reverse complement strand
CATACCAGTATTAAAGTGCCTGATCTCGTAAGAACTAGTAAACTGCCTATTGCCATACCAGTAGGAAAGTGCCTGATTTTGTCAGAGCTAGTAAACTACCTATTGCCATACCAGAGTGCCTGATCTCGTAAGAACTAGTAAACCTATTGCCATACCAGTAGGAAAGTGCCTGATTTTGTAAGAGCTAGTAAACTGAGTTGGAAAATGGTTTGCATGTCTTGGCCTAAAATAAGCAATTCTCAACTTCCCTGTTTAGTAAATAAGCCATTAGTGCAAAATATGGTTGTGTTTTGTACATTGGTACAGTTTCTTTTTTCTATTCCTTTTGATTTATCTTTGAGTGGTATCCATAAACTTTAGCCTTCCATTATCAGACATCTTGCTGCCTGCTCATGTGACTCTGTTTCCTGTCTGGCTGCTCCATTATTCAGGGTGTCTTTGTGGATTATGATCTTGGCTGGTTTTCCAATTGTGAAACTGTAGAATCAATAAAATCTTTGTAAAAGAATGCTTCATCCCTGAAAAGTTTCAGAAGGGAAGTTAGAGTGCTGGGAGCTGTGTCTCTGTGCTGGAGGTAGACCTCCCTTGAAGAAATTGGTAACATATGGAAACCTTTTTCAGCAGCGTATATGGTTTCAGATTGTGATTTGTTTGAGCGCTTGCTGCCATCAATAACACCTAAAACACTTGGGCCACCAACAGTGAACGCTGCCTTTAAAAATAAATAAATAAAATGTATTTGTGTGCTCTGACTCCATGACTTAACAAATAGGTCAGGTCTATTTTATTTACACCTTCTGCTTAAACTAAATTACATTTTCTTTTCTTTTTCACTTGCTTCCTACATAACATGGGTTTCTGTGAAAATACATTTGAGAAGAGTAGATTAAATTAATAATACATTTCATTTGTGTGTGTGTGTGTGTGTGTGTGTGTGTGTGTGTGTGTGTAACCCAATAACCCAATACTGAATTTTTTATTGAAACCTGATTGTTTGTTTGTTTTTATTTTTGTATTTTATTTATTTTTGTAAAAGAGCTCTGAGCTGGGACTTTCTTTTACTTTGTAAAATCTATATAAAAAAATAAATAAATAAAAATAACCTCGAGCTGACCTTTTTTAGTGCTTATTTTTTAAATTATACTCGAGTCAATGTCTGTATTATGGCAACTTACTTTGCCATAAAACAGACCAGGACCGCCGAGCTCATTACAAGCCCGGCGGTCCTGTTGGGGGCTGGCAGAGAGCTGTAACTTACCTTTCCTGCAGCTCCCTTCTCTCTCCTCTGGTCCGGTCAGCTCCACTGCAAGTCTCGCGAGAGCTGCGGGGTCAGAGCGTTGCAACGCACCGCGCGGCACTCAGACCACGAGACTTACAGGGGAGCTGACCGGAGGAGAGAGATGGGTGCTGCAGGAAAGGTAAGTTACAGCTCTCAGCCAGCCCCCCTCCTACACAGCCCATCCACTGGATCACCAGGGAATGAGAGCCCCCCTCCCTGGCCATGTATCAAGCAGGGAGGGGGGACGAAAAAATCTTAATAAATACAAATTTAAATAATATAAAATAAAAAAAATGCCCACCCCCACCAAGGCTCTGCATCATGCGTGCGCACTGCATTCCTGTGCTCGCTCGCGCGCACTCTACTCCTGCGCGCACTGGGCTCATTATATACACACACGCACTGGGCTCATTATATACACACACTGTAAATAAATATTCAATTAATATAATTTTTGGGGATCTAATTTTATTTAGAAACTTACCAGTAGCTGCTGCATTTCCCACCCTAGTCTTATACTCGAGTCAATAAGTTTTCCCATTTTGGGGGGGTAAAATTAGGGGTCTCGACTTATATTCGGGTCGACTTATACTCGAGTATATACGGTAAATGATTTCCAGAGGGGGGGAAAAAAAAAATCTAATAGCTACAGAATTAATCAATTTCCCAAATCATACACTTTTTTTTTTTTTTTTTTTAATAGAATATATTTAAAATATATGAATTGGAAAGCCAGAGGTATGGCGACATATAAAGCAATAGTTGGAAGCATTGTTAGTGATATATTTATTATTATTATTATTATTATTATTTTTATTTTATTTTTTTTCCCGCTTTTATTTCTCAGATACACTGGAACTGATGGCTCAAGTGGCTTTGGCTTCGAGCTTACATTCAGACTGAAGAGAGAGGCAGAAGAATCTGCTCCCCCGACATGGCCGGCCGAACTTATGCAAGGCCTAGCGCGATATGTCTTCCAATCTGGTAAATTTATTCACAATCTTCTCATTCTAGAACTTGCGTGAATGCTAAGCGATGTGAGATACTGCAGCAAATCATTTAGGGGCAAATATTCTTGGCAA
The DNA here is from genome assembly GCA_933207985.1 of Pelobates cultripes. Lineage (NCBI taxonomy): Eukaryota > Metazoa > Chordata > Amphibia > Anura > Pelobatidae > Pelobates > Pelobates cultripes. The sequence goes on along the minus strand of OW240922.1, from coordinate 92,447,842 downwards.
GGAACGTTGATGTAATGCCTGTCAAAACATTTGTAAAGTTGTATTTATGCTTGCTAGCAAAGCTGTCTCCAAAACATAGAAACGTAGAATGTGACGGCAGATAAGAACCATTCGGCGCATCTAGTCTGCCCAATATTTCAAAAGACTTTTAATTAGTCCCTGGCCTTATCTTAAGTCTAGGATAGCCTCATGCCTATCCCACGCATGCTTAAACTCCCTCACTTAACCTCTACCACTTCGGCTGGAAGACTATTCCATGCATCCACTACCCTCTCAGTTAAGTAATAGTTTCTGCAATTTTTTTTTTTTTTATAACCTTTGCCCTTCTAATTTAAGACTGTCCTCTTGTTGTGGTCGTTCTCCTTTTAAATATAGTCTCCTCCTTTACTGTGTTTGATTCCTTTTTATGTATTTAAATGTTTCTTATCATATCCCCCTGTATCGTCTTTTCTCCAAGCTATACATGTTAAGATCCTTTAACCTTTCCTGGTAAGTTTTATCCCGCAATCCATGAACCAGTTTAGCAGCCCTTCTCTGAACCCTCTCTAAGGTATCAATATCCTTCTGAAGATACGGTCTCCAGTACTGTGTACAATACTCCAAGTGAGGTCTCACCAGTGTCCTGTACAATGGCATGAGCACTTCCCTCTTTCTACTGCTACTTCCTCTCCCTATACAACCAAGCATTCTGCTAGCATTTCCAGCTGCTCTATTACATTGTCTGCCTACCTTTAAGTCATCTGAAATAATCACCCCTAAATCTCTTTCCTCAGATGTTGAGATTAGGACTATCAAATATTCTCTACTGTGTCCTTGAGTTTTTACGTCCAAGGTGCATTATCTTGCACTTATCCACATTAAATGTCAGAATAACTACATTCAGTATAATCTGGTACATCTACAATTTTACACTTGGCAGAATAAATTGTATTTGTAAAGGTATAACCTCTATGAAGTATGTTCTCTGTCATAAGATACAACTAGTGTTTTTGACTCCTTTGTGTATTTTAATTGAATTTTATTTAGATTTTCAGTGATGTCTATAAAAACATATCCACAGACATGAGCAAGGCATACTGATGTCAGTGGTTTATCTCTCTGAGCTGGAAAATATAAAAAACACACAAAAAAACAAACCTACTTTGGACAAGATTTAACAAATTGGTGTAAAGTTCTAAATGTGGAGTAATCTAAAAGTGAGGCAATCTCTGATTTCCAAAGTGATTGCCCGAAATTTAGAGCTTTGTGCCTAATTTCAGGCCATGACCCTCTCCTGTCTGTGTTAACGTAAAAGGTACTAAACTGCTTGTAAATGAACAGTAAGCAAGTTTTAGCAAATGGAAAATTGAGTTCCAATATTGATAAACTGTCACCTCAAATATCCTTTGATCAAATTTTGCTATTTTCACTATTTCTAATAATGTGTGTGTGTGTGTGTGTGTGTGTGTGTGTGTGTATGTGTGTGTGTGTGTATATATATATATATATATATATATATATATATATATATATATATATATATATATATATATATATATATATATATATATATAATTTTTTTATTTTTTTACTCTGCCAAAGCACCTTGACTCTGAAATCTGAGTCTCGGTGGTCTTTCATGCGTCACTCCCCTGATAAAAAGATTATATTAAAATAGTTGTGACAGTTGTCCTTTAAAACTAAAATAGCTATGCAGTACCTATATCTCCAAGGTTTGTGAATTCTCCCACCTGTCATTTTGTCATAATGTTTGCAATTCAGTTTTTAACTCTTTTTAACTGTTTTCAGAATTATGTCCACTTCTGCTTACCCAACAGTCTTAAACATGGCAAAGTAATGCTGAAAATTAATGGCAATAGGTTTGCAAGACATTGCTATCTATGGTACAGAAACAGCCCTTGTCTCCCTTTTTTACAGAGAACACGTTCTGCAGTGGTGATCATGTATCATGGCACAGTCCTCTGGACAACAGTGAGTCTCGAATTCAGCACATGCTCCTGACAGAAGACCCTCAGATGCAGCCAGTACAGACTCCATTTGGGATGGTATCATTCTTACAGGTGGGGGTTATATATGTTTTTAATGCATAGAATAAAATCATACTTGTCCTGTAGCATTTCATTCAATGTAGAACTGTGTGTTCATGCAGCTAATTACTTGGTGCTTGCCATGCTACTCACCTTAGATCACCTGTACATTCTTTGGTGCCTTTAATGGCTAAACCAGGAGTCAGCAACTTACGGCACTCCAGGCTCCTTTGCGCAGCACTCAGCGTTTGGTTCTGACCTATTAGGAGTCGCAGTGAGACTTCAGATAACTGCTAGGTCAAACTGAGCGGTGATCACAGGTTGTGAGGGACAATGCTCAATTTACGCATTGCAGCACTTAGAGGAAGTGATCTCAGATGTGACTGTGAATCCATGTTGGAGTATGTAAGGAAACCTAGTATATCCAATCCTCATTCGGTAGTTTCCTCCCGAACCGCCAGAGCCTCAGTGATTTATAGCTCTCCGTTCGGTAGATGAAATAAACTAAATCCATACGAACACAATAGCTTTACAAGATAATTCCCTTAAAAAAGCATTCGAATCCCCAAACATCAGCCGAAATCAAGAAGCAGGGGATGCAAGGGGACACAGTACCACCAATCAGTTACAGGAAAACCGTAAAACACACCCAGCACAAACAGAATTCCCTCCCCTAGTCCTGGATATAATCAAGTCTGATAAAGTAATAACTTGATTATCTCCGTGCAGAAAAATTAAAATTTTCCCCAATATTCAGAACACCCCTTTAGGCATAGGGTATCCCCACAAACAATATGTCCCCTGATAGCCCCGATCTGGGTGAACAACATATTCAAATTTCACCCAGATCGGTTCAGGGGTTCTCAAAGTATGGAAGTCTTTTGTGACCGGCTAACCGCGTGATGGCTGCCCAAAATAGTTCCAGGAGTTTAGGTGGTTTTGCTGGCCTATTCAGTTAAGTGATAAAAACGAATAATTCCACGAATGGCTTCCCCTGGTTCTTAGCAGCGATTGTTCCCCTCATTCGAATGCACAAAAGTACCGAACAGCGCTCTTCTAGCTGTTCGGGAAATAGAGATCCGGTGTTCGGGAAGTAGTGTCCGATTTTAGTTCCAGACACTCGACGACCAAGTCCCTCTGCCTTTGTTTGCATGGAAAAAGATGGCCGCCGTTTTCTCAGCCACGTGGCGTTCGGTAGCACGAACACCGGCCGCACAGATAGAGGGTTCAATTGAGGCATTTTTTTAAGTTTAACAAGCCAGGGGGGTGGTCTCTGTTCGGTAGTTATATCTACCGAATGAATAGGGAAGAAATATTACACATAAAAGAGGGATTTCTTCACAGAGTAGGATAGCCCTCAGCAGCTATCACGGCTCCTGTCCTTTACCTGGCCAGCCTGGACCCCATGGAAGCCACACACAATGCTAGATATACACAGAGCTGCAGAAGAAGCCTCCCCCTAATACAAATATTGAAAACAGCCCACACGCTAACACACGCACAGTCCCCACAAACACAACCACTGACAATCATTAACAATACCACAAACTACTCATGACCATATACTGTACGATAGAACCGCCTACATATGCACAAATACAACACTACAAACTGCAGCCGCCATAAATAACGCAAGTAGTATATAGCAACAGACACACCTTTAATTTAAAGTAGGACCGTCACAAGGGACTTCAAACTCTTGTTTTGGCACAGTATTACTAAAAGGTTGCCTTCCCCTGGGCTAAACTCTGCTCCGCCTGCTTATAATGAATACTCTTCTCAATAACCTGTTTGTAAAAGAAAACTACCTGTAAGAGCAGCAGGTGATTGAAATGATCTCAATCCTCTTTAATTCCAGGGTTACCACATTGAAGCTGTAGCCAGGATGATATTTGAACAAAACAGTTTTTGAAGGTAGCCTGGTGTGACTCGTATTTGTTTAGCTTAAGTAGGTGGATTTTGTAATAATGGAGTTAGTTTTGAAGACCATAGAACAAACAAAAATCGTTAAAATTCTTCATGAAGATATCTCAAATCATGATATACTCTTATTATTGTGCAAATATCAATAAAATGAGTTTAAAAATCAAAACAAAAAAAACAACAATGTAGAGAGGAAAAACAAAGTTGAAGAATAAGAAAACGATAATAGAGGAAAAGGAGAGCAGGGCCATCAGAAGAAACTGGCAACAGTGCTTCGAATAGCTGTCTCAAAACAGGATTGTGTCATATGATATTTATCTGTTTTTTTTTTTTTTTAACGATTTCTCACTCATCCTATGTGATGAAAAGAACTGCTGCTAAGTGAGGCATTGCTTATCCTACAAACCTATGCACGACTTGTTTATTGGAGCAGATCAGATAACTGACATCATTGGTGGATGATCCAGACCGGTAGAACTTCTTATTGATCAGGGAGGTGTCTGACTAGCTGTAGACTGCCTCTCTTGAGTGTGCAACTTTAGGGTCATTTAAAGAAAAATGGAATAGAAATAGAGTTCTTCATTTTAATGTTATCTATACAATACATTTTTAAAAATGTGGGGCCGGGTGCCAATTTTTTTTCACATTTGAAAAGGCAAAGCCTGGAACGGTCATTTTTTAAAAGACTTTGACTCCTATTTTGAGAGGAAAATATTGCAATTCTAAGAACACCGCTTATGGTTACTTTTGATATTTTCTTTTTAGATAGTTGGCATATGCACAGAGGAGTTACATGCAGCTCAGCAATGGAATGGACAGGGGATTCTGGAACTCCTCCGCACTGTTCCTGTGTGAGTAGTGTTCCTGAGTGAGTATGTGTGTTAGGTACCAGGTAGAATGGTAGACTATTGGCATTGATGCATTGTCCATTCAGGGCATCAAAGGAAAAACCATTCAGAAACCTCTACACTGCCAAGATTTGCTATACCCGCTTTTAGTATGATGCTTTACAAGTAACTGATTATATTTATTTATTTTAATTTTAAAGCATCTCTGGTGCTGTCTGTATGTATTTATAGACTTAAAACCTGTTTGAATGCAGTTGTTGACCAAAGCCATAGTTTTACCCGACCTTGCTCCGTCAACAAGTCTTTTCCTAGCAAATATTTATTTTTGTATTCCCCTTTTGCCTTAATACAACAATATTAATTTTTGGAAATGTTTGTCTTATTTAAAGTGCTGGAGGACCCTGGTTGATAACAGATATGCGAAGAGGAGAAACTATATTTGAAATTGATCCACATTTGCAAGTATGTCTGATTGGTATAAAGGTCAAATACTCACTAGCCAATAGTATGAGGCAAATGGATGCCTTAGTAAACTTTTTATAATGCTGTTTAAAGGGACACTGCATGCTGTTTTTGACTATCTCTGTCATTTTAATGCTTAATTGAGAAACAAATGGTGGGATGGCTGCTCATCTCTGAATTTTATTAAATTACATCTCCTGCCTGTGACTGAGATTTATCAGGCACTCCTTGGCATCAAGCTGAGCCCTGTAAACTATTGCTGAAGCTTTATAGGAGGTGCAGTAGTACAACACTCTGCCGCAGGATCATTTTAAGGATCGATGTAAATAAATCCAATATGTAAGCTATGGTACTTGGACTGCGCTTTCTATTACAGTAGTTGATGAGAGTTGTAATTTATTTTACGAGTTGGGGTGGAGATACAACGAACATGGAGTTATATGGAGTGTTTACATATGTCATACCACATCATGCAAATACTTTATGGGAAATGGATGTATAACCTCTCCCTGCAGTGTCACAGGACAGATGTAGCAAACAGATTTGTGAGACTATGGCAAGAAAGCCTTTTGCACCACATTATATGCAAATAGCATGGTAAACTGTGTTCTAAATGTGCGTTTTAGTTTCCAAACTTAACTTCCAAAGTGGAAGGGAAGCATACAGATGTCTTGGAGACTTCTGAAATAAATGGACACGATATAGCACTAGTTGTATTCTCCCCTCTGTAACCATCCAGCCTTACTTGGTTTTTCAGTTTCTCGGGAATTACTCCATTGTTTTAACTTAGTTTTGAGCTGCTGTGTGAAAAGTAATTCATTTTGTATGCATGCATGAAAATTTGTGTCTCCACTGGATGCCTGATGCAATTAGAAAAAAAAAATGATGGGAACGCTGCCGTACCCCAAACAAGCTCCTCCAGAGTCATGTCTTGTTTTTCCTTACTTTATTAAGCAGGAGAGAGTTGATAAGGGTATTGAAACAGAAGGATCGAACCTTAGTGGTGTGAGCGCTAAATGTGCGTGGGATGATCTGAGTCGCCCCCCGGAAGATGAAGATGACAGTAGGAGCATTTGCATTGGCACCCAGCAGCGACGCTTGTCAGGCAAAGGTAAGTTATGTGCAGAGAAATCCCGGGAGGCTGTTTCTATTAACATCAGACATTTGACCAATTTATTCTTTAAAGGAGAACATTTTTTTTTATTTTTATGGAATAATGTGTTAGCACATATTTTTCATATAGTGAAATCTACTTTTAAAAACATTTCAGAAAACTAGCGAAAAAGGCTTGTTGTAAATTAACTTACCTTGTTCTTTGAGCTTAATGTTTATGCTCAGCTTGCCTCAATTGCTGTGAGAAAGAAACAAGTCAGCCAGGTTTTTTTTTTTTATAGCACAATGGGAGCACCTGCTGTAAAATAACATGTGCATCCAGGAGGCATCATAACTCTCCCTGTGGTGTCACCCATTGGCTGGGTGGTTGACTTGTGCAGTTACTTGCAGCTTTAATGAAGATAATTATTGGATTTTACGATCAGAGACTTCTTGCTCCATGTTAAGGGCATAGATAGTTGTGGTGCTTGTCATTTCCATTTTGAACCTTGTAATTGCAGACACAGAGCAAATCAGAGAAGCTTTACGAAGAGGCCTTGAAATAAACAGTAAATCTGTTCTACCTCCTATAAGTTCACAGCGACACAATGGCATGAACCATGACCGGGCGCCGTAAGTATTGTTAAAATAAGAACTAACCCCACCAATTATGTTTTATATCTTTACGGAATATTGTGAGACTTAGTATATCTCTGCATGTTGGCAATTACTTATGGTAATCATTTGTCCATCGATCAAATGTTCTCTAGAAAAGCAAGTTTCAGCTGATTTTATACGAATAACTAATTAGGGAGACTCTGCTCTGAACAGGTCTCTACAGACACTTATACTCTTAATTCAGAACACCGAAAGCACACAGATGACATGTTTAGTAAATCAGCAATGGGAAAACCCCCTAAAACCATCCACCTCTATTCATTTGAGTGAAGTGTAGCACAAACATGCTGCAGGTTATTCTCTAAACTGTGAATTGTGCTGACTTGAAATCTGGCAATAAATAGGCTCAAATAACCAAACTGTTGCTATAGCTGACTTGGAGAATAAATCCTGTTTGCCTGCATGCTTTGCCATTCAGACTTTAGTTACAATTTGGATCTTGGTGAATATGTTCTCCTCCCTTCCCCCAAGCTTTATCCAGTGGTTTTAACCCCTGCTGTTCAGTGGGTCATGAATTAACATTCCAGCAGTGTGGCTGGCATCAGCTGACTTCCCACAATAAAGTGTTTTTACTGTAGCTGCAAAGTTTTCCTTAGAAAGCAAAGCAGTAGAGACCCCTTTTGGCTTTGGGAGAGATCTGATGCAGCCTTTTCTTGGAGTGCATCACATAATATATTTGACACACAAGACGGTTCACTGTGGAGTCACATTGATAATTCATAGTTTACACTTCCACATTATTTTCTAAAATTGAGGTTTTCAAATTATTATTGGCATTTATATAGCGCCATCTTAGTCAGCAATGCTTTACAATATGATCTAATATTTTTTGATATATTGACATTTTTGTAATTATATAATTTTTGTGATAATATTTTGAAAATACTTATTTTAAAAGTTTATCAACAATTTATAAAATTTTAAGAAGCTTACCAGTCACCGCTGTCCTGCGTAGAGGAAAAAGAGGAAATTCTACATTCTCACGCAGCCTTAGGTAGGGGAGGTCTCCTTGTGTGAGCACCATTTGTTGTTGTCAAAACACTCCTAAACAGCTTGACAAAAATCAAAGGGACCTACTCTGATTATTGGCAGCTAGTGCTTGTATTGTTAGTGTTACCTGGCTATAACAAAGGTATGAAAGGCAGAGAGGAGAAAATATTTGTACAGGTGCCACAGCTTGGTATGAAATCTATAAAGATTCCTGTACTGCTAACTTCTCTCGGCACTACACTGGGTTTATTTAGTAGCCTGGCACCCAGGTGCATGTATTGGTGCTTTTAACTGTTTATTAGCCAGGCATGGGGTTTGGTATAACTTTTATTTCCCTTAGCCATCTGGGTATGAGAACCATGGCTGTAACTACCTTACATCCCAGCTCTCATATCGTGTTTTCATGTTTGCTCAGTGACATCACGCTTTGTCTTAAAGAATCATTGTATTTAATAATTCTCTGTATCTGAATCGCAGGCCCATATCGGCAAGTGCCGCACATGCACCTACAGTCCTCAGTTCGTAAAGGGGACTTTTTTTTTTTTTTTTTGTCAAATTTTGTGTTTATTAACAAGTGTATGAGACATATGTAGTCTAATTAGATGACATATTAAACCATTGCTGCACATCTATCTTTATGTACAGCTCCATCTTGTGACAAACTAAAGTTATTGCAGTGCCAACTTAACTCTCCACACTGTAACCTTATGAGATTTGAATGTAAAGTAATTTGGAATTCTGTCACTGATTTTTTTAATAGAAACCAGTAGGTCCAATGAGCACTTCTGATAATTTAAAGGGGAACTTCTTTATAAAAATGTGTGAAAACATACAGCAGACTTTAAAGGAACACTCTTTAGCCACTGGAACCTTATACTCACTGTTTATTTTCTGGGTGGCCCAATAGTCTAGATTTACTAATCTTATTTCCCCTGGTTTTGCTGGTGTCATTGTGCCTCCACTTATCTGGCTGCGACCATCATTACTGGGGCAACTGTGAATGGTCGTTAATAGCTCTGCTGCGCCACTCCGCATCTCCTCAATTTGCAATTTTTGCAGTACTTCTTCCAGGAAGTGCCTCTAATGGATGTCCAAGGTATTGGGTATTTGTCACCTGGTATCTCCCCTCTGTTCCTCCTTCCCAAATGATAACCCATATTTCCAGGACAAACCGGGAGCACAAACGAGTAGATGACTCCCAGGAGCTGAATGCTCTACCGTTGGCTCCATTCTAAATGACAATATAACTACCATTGCCGAACTCAAAGGTCAATCCCTCAATATTTCTCTGTTCGATAATCTGTGTTACTCCCAACTGTCCCACTTCTTAAGGAAGCATATTTTGCCCTTTTAGACACCTAGGGAACTCACACTCCTTGAAAATTCATGTATAGACCCAGGTACTCTGAGACCACTCTCTCAAATTTACTCTCTTATTCAAGAAGGCTCAACCGACAACGATCCACCTGCTTTACAAGTTAGGTGGTGTGCAGCCTTTTTATATAATTTAATTAAGAAATAGATATGGCGATTACCCACACACGCATGCCAAGGAGGAAGGGAGAGTATCACAGAATCACACCTCCAAGTATGGAGGGAAGTCACCTAAACTTTGCTCCCTACGAGGAGGTAACCCTCAAATAACACAACAGGTGAAAATGAAATCCCAGGACACTCCACTATCAGGGAGTCCAACAGTGAGAGCACAGTGAGATTTAAAAACAAAAAGGGGGGGAGGGTGGTAAAACAGAACCCTAACTTTATTACATCTAGTACAACTAAATAGACCTAGAATAGCTAAATATACAATGTGATCAAATAGTATCTAGGGAAAACGAGGGAAGTGGAGACTACAGACACAATATCTGATATAAAGAATATCCACCGAATGGTATCCATGAAAGGGGAGTAGCAAAGGACTCCAATACCCATAGAATCATTGATATTTTGGTTCCACCAAACAGAGAGCCCTCAATCCACGTAAAGACCTCTCTAAAGAAAGTGTTAATAGCCTGGAGAGGGAAGTCTGAACGAGCTAAATGAATATTCGTTAACCTGAATCTTATATCTTCTCTTAGAACTTGAGGTCAATAGAAGTAACATTGGTTAGAGTCCATAAAGATTCTACTAATAACCCTATATACCTCGGCACCGCACAAGGTTAGTGCCTATCCGAACTGAACGTCAAATAAAGTGGTGACAAAGGAAAGGACGTTTCTTTTGTCACCACTTTATTTTGTTTCACTTTGGTAGCATAATGTGCACTTATTATTCATTTCTTTTCATTATTAGTTCTCGGGACGTTCGGTTCAGGTAGGCACTAGCCTTGTGCGATGCCGAGGTAAATAGGGTTATTATTGGCATCTTCTAAGTAAAATCTCCCTACGAGTGTTCTAAAAGCCCAAGAGTATTGTATACATTTTACCTACTCATCATCTTAACCACATTATTGCTGTTGTACATGTGCTTGATATATTCAACTGCAACAGTGTATTTATACCCTTCCTAAAAACATGCAGGGTGGAGCCAGACCAATAGGAAATGTTTTACTCCTGTAGTTCTCCAGCAAGACTACCTGGTATAAACAGAGTATTCATTATTTGTAACTTAATGTTCATTCTAATGCTAGGTATTGTTTATACTTCCTGCCAGAGGCCTACATACAATATTAGGTTTGTTTCATTAAACATAATGCTTCTTGTAGCTTAATGTAACTAAGATCTGCCTGGATTTCTGCATTGTAATATCTGTGCACTGCATACAAACGTTTCAAAATAATACACTTTTTTTAATTTTTTTTGGAAGGAGTCGAAAAGATAGCTTAGAGAGTGAAAGCTCTGCAGCTCTTATTCCTCATGAGTTAATACGTACAAGACAACTCGAGAGTGTTCACCTCAAGTTTAACCAGGAGTCTGGAACACTGATTCCCCTTTGTTTAAGGTAAGGAATATACTTAAAGGAACACTTCACACTCCTAAAGCACTTTAGCTTGCTGAAGTGCATTATGTGTGAAGAGTGTGCTCTTTTTCAACAGTACAGATTTCAACAGAAATTGGCACTTTAATAAATTAACATTGTTACACCCCCTGGCTGTCATTCAAACAACCTGTCATGTTAGTTCCTGGTAGTATAGCTCCGTGACGTTCAATTCAAGAGGCAGCAATTGCCCAGAGCTCTTGTCTTGCAAAGGCTACTCATTGAGCTGCATTGGGAAGTCTGTTATTGGACAGCCACAGACAGTTTGGGGAGGGCTTGTAAAGGCTGCATACTGTATATCTACTAAACTGACCTAACCTGGTATGATGCTGAGTGACCTAGCCAAATCCGGTGCAAGGTTCACTGTAGACTGTCCTCTGTTGTGGATATTGCTGCAAATTTGAAGAAGTGCTGTAGCTTTGGGAAGCTCTTGCACATGTGCCTTAAAATGTTGCGCTGCGCCAATCCGCATCTCCTCATAGAGATGCATTGAATTAATGCATCTCTATGGGAAATGTTCCATGCTTTCACTGAAGCACCTCTAGTGGCCGTCTGAGTGACTGTAACTAGTGTTGTTATCAGGCACCAGTTTAAACATTTGCTTTTTCACTGAAAAGGCAGCATTTACATTGAAAACCCTTCAGGGACAGGCTATAGACACCAGAACCACTGGATTAAGTGGTAGTTCTTCTGGTGACTGTAGTGTCACTCTAAGATTGTCTTTTGCAAGTGTGTGTTTTTATTTTTACCCCCTTGGTCCGCATCAGTGTGTGGTGTATGGGAACTCCTATTGCAGAAAATAATTAATGCAGAGCACATTCTATACTTAATACTGTGTCCTAACTTTTCCCGTTTAAATTGGCATAGTGAATAGAACATTGGTGACGTCAACAAAAGGAATGTTGAGATTTATTTTTATATATATGTTTTAACTTATCTTCAATAAATTTAGATTTTTTTTTTATCTACCGTGAGTGCAGCCACTTGTTGGAGAATATATATATATATATATATATATATATATATATATATATATATATATATATATATATATATATATATATATATATATATATATATATATATTTTTTTTTTTTTCATAGAAAAAAGGTGCACTCACAGGACTTCTTCCATCAGTGATTTTATTCTAAGTTGTGCATTACATTCGTAATCTTCAATCAACGTTTCGACCCCTAAAGGGTCTTTTTCAAGATCAATATAACAGTGAAATGAACATATATATATAGGTAGATAAATGAAATAGTCACTTACCCAACAGGTGTGTGGAGATGAACTCCCGCCCGGCCGCCCGAAACCCGGAAGTGAGTAGGTGCGACCACGTGACTGAGCGTGATGACGCGTGTCGCAAGTGTCGTTGCTAAGCAACGTAAACAAATCCTTTGTGATTATTTATTTTACTACGAGCTCAAAGACAGCTCGAAGAGAGAACATCAAATTGTGTGCCAAGTGCCCAGTGAATTTAAAATAAGTCCTAAACCAAAAGGACACCCAAAAGTTTATAAACAATACCATGAAGAGGAATATATACAATATGGCTATCTGAGACTATAGACTGACAGCATACACCAGCTAAACTGTATACAGATGATACAGCAAGTGCTACTAATGTGCAAATTTATGTTAATCAAAAATAAACCTAATGCCAAATAACTCTGGAAATATAAACTGTCAGAACAAATATTCAATCTCATAGCACAATGAAATAATTATGTGAAAATCTATACACAACCACTATTATAGAGCAAGCTGAATGTCTATTTATGTTACTAAAAAACACATTATGCAGAAAATTACCATAAAATTAGTGCTGTTATTACTACTAAATTTATAGCAGAATCTAGCCTTAAACATTAGTGAGTAGCTTATATGGCAATGTTATCCATATTCTTTAACAATAGAGCAACCTGTTATAATAAGGGACTAAAAATGTATTTTGGAAATCTATATTGTACCCAGACTAAACATTTGATGCATCTATCCTCCAAATAAATACATAAGCAACATCGGAGATATAGTATCTACTACTAACGTGCACAAGTATAACATGCAATAATTACCAATATATCAGATTCAATAACCAAACCATATAACGTTGTTTGATTAAATAACCTGCAGATCAGAATGCAGATTTATTCTGATCTGCAGGTTATTTAATCAAACAACGTTATATGGTTTGGTTATTGAATCTGATATATTGGTAATTATTGCATGTTATACTTGTGCACGTTAGTAGTAGATACTATATCTCCGATGTTGCTTATGTATTTATTTGGAGGATAGATGCATCAAATGTTTAGTCTGGGTACAATATAGATTTCCAAAATACATTTCTAGTCCCTTATTATAACAGGTTGCTCTATTGTTAAAGAATATGGATAACATTGCCATATAAGCTACTCACTAATGTTTAAGGCTAGATTCTGCTATAAATTTAGTAGTAATAACAGCACTAATTTTATGGTAATTTTCTGCATAATGTGTTTTTTAGTAACATAAATAGACATTCAGCTTGCTCTATAATAGTGGTTGTGTATAGATTTTCACATAATTATTTCATTGTGCTATGAGATTGAATATTTGTTCTGACAGTTTATATTTCCAGAGTTATTTGGCATTAGGTTTATTTTTGATTAACATAAATTTGCACATTAGTAGCACTTGCTGTATCATCTGTATACAGTTTAGCTGGTGTATGCTGTCAGTCTATAGTCTCAGATAGCCATATTGTATATATTCCTCTTCATGGTATTGTTTATAAACTTTTGGGTGTCCTTTTGGTTTAGGACTTATTTTAAATTCACTGGGCACTTGGCACACAATTTGATGTTCTCTCTTCGAGCTGTCTTTGAGCTCGTAGTAAAATAAATAATCACAAAGGATTTGTTTACGTTGCTTAGCAACGACACTTGCGACACGCGTCATCACGCTCAGTCACGTGGTCGCACCTACTCACTTCCGGGTTTCGGGCGGCCGGGCGGGAGTTCATCTCCACACACCTGTTGGGTAAGTGACTATTTCATTTATCTACCTATATATATATGTTCATTTCACTGTTATATTGATCTTGAAAAAGACCCTTTAGGGGTCGAAACGTTGATTGAAGATTACGAATGTAATGCACAACTTAGAATAAAATCACTGATGGAAGAAGTCCTGTGAGTGCACCTTTTTTCTATGAAAAATATACATATTCACGCTGAGGTTTGCACCCAGGCAAAGATATCAAAGATAAAAAGAAAAAAGTTTTTAATGGGTGAGTGCCAAGAGTATTTTTGTATATATATATATATATATATGTTTGTGTGTATATATAATATATATGTGTGTATATATATATATATATATATATATATATATATATATATATATATATATATATATATATATATATATATATATATATATATATATATATATTATTCATATTCTCCAACAAGTGGCTGCACTCACGGTAGATAAAAAAAATCTAAATTTATTGAAGATAAGTTAAAACATCCACGATCAACGTTTCAGTCCTACAAGGACTTTCCTCAGGATCAAAAAGATGAAAAACAGTGTGTATAATAAACAAGACATTTATACATAAAATTAAGTGTTAGCTAACCCCAGGTGAAAACCGCCATTCAATCGGCGTTCTAGCCCGCTCAGTGCGCATGTGTAAATTGACTCCGCCCCATGCCGCAACGTCATGACAAAATCGCGGCCTGATCGTTGCCTCGGTGATGCTGACAAACAAAGCATCACCATGGGTAATGGAACACAGGCAAACAGCCCGAGATGATCGTTGCCATGGTGATGCTAGTAAACAAAGCGTCACCACGGCCAATACATGTGGAAGAGGGCAGACCCGGGTGTAAATATTTACTAAACTAAAAAGCATGTGAAAATATAGAAACATTTAAAGATGAAAAATAGGTGTCATATATATGTATGAGCTTTATATTATATTAGCTCAATCCACATTAAAGTGACAACGTTATCAGTGTAAACAAAGTGCATAAAGTCACATATATACTCAAATATACATGCATATTATTAAGCGACCAGTGCATATAGATAAATATAGTGCTCATGAGAGAAGGATGTATGTGGAACTCACATACAAAGCAGTCCAAATTTAGATTTTTTTTATCTACCGTGAGTGCAGCCACTTGTTGGATTTTTGTATGGATGGCCATTACTTGCAAGCACCCGGGCAATAAGGGGTATTTGAGCGTGAGTGCAGGAGCTCCTGGTATTTTTTTCTGTCTATAGGGTTATTGGCCTTAACCCCCTCCTGGCACCAGCACTTTAGCAATTGGACACAATTTGTGTAGATTGCTTTGGAACCCTGAACCCATTTGATCATAAGGACATTTTTTGCTTTTTATTATTATTCTTTGGTTTATTCACTAAACTATAAGCATGGATGAATTTTTGTTCCAAGCTGGGGCATATTCGGAACAAGCGGATACTATGCAATTTTCCCAGGAGGAAGCGGAAAACATTCTATGGGAACAAACTGGTCTGGAACTTCCACACCATTTATCCGCTAAGGATGTTTATTTTAAATTGTCTAAATTACGGAGGAAGCCGATTGATCTGGATATGCATGGATTGTTCCTCTCTGATTACTACAAGGCGAAAAGGATCCCTAGGGGGTTTAGAGTACTCAATGTACCCACCATTGGAAGGGGTAAAGCCAAGGTTTGTAGAGAATGGACTATGGTCTTGAACAAAGCATCATTGGATATGATGCTTATTATAATTAAAGATGTGAAGGAGGACTTGGTAGATGTGGAGAAAAAGATCTCGGAGGTGGAGACTGAACATGCCGTACTATTGGCCTCAGTGGAGGGACAGAAATTATTAAAAAAAACTCCATGAGGAATTGCTGAAATATAAAAACGAACTGATTAGGTTCAAAAAGCAAAAATTCGAGAGAGTCCAACAGGACTACCTGGACCATAGAGTCTATAGATGGTTATCCAGCAATGGCACACAGAGGCCAAGGCGGCAACGCAAAAGAATTATTAAACCCCGGGTTGTAACTATTGACACTACATCTGGGGAGTTGGCCTCCGAGAATATGAAGGAACCTACACCACATACTCCTCTTTTTTTTAGAGACCCCAGAAGTGGGAACTTCTACCAGAAGCCGTGTAAGGGGAACCGCAGAACCAGGAGAGGGGGGTATACTAAAAGGATGCCAAAGGGCAAGCCACCGCTCAAGAAGTAATCCCAATTTTCAACTTATCCCACCGACCGCTTATCCAGGAAGAATCTGTCTTGTTAAGTCAAGGATTGTCATTTGTCCCCACAGCAGAAGTGAATCCATTCAAATGGGAAGTGGAGTGGTTTAAGTTTGGAAGAAACCTTCGTTTGAAAGAGTATTTCAGCAAAAGTGAATTTAATTCAGTTGACACCAACTATGGAACCAAGGAGAAATTCTGTCTTAATTCATCATTCGACCCACCTACTAATAAAGCTTCAATAAAAACTTTTTTATCATTGACAAACAAAGATGCAAAGACAGTAATGTGCAACCCTGTTAATAAGAGACACAACGTCACAAAACGTCAACGCCAACTTATAAAAAATTTAGCTGAGGATCGATCCATAATTATACGCTCCGCAGATAAAGGGGGTGGGATAGTCATCATGAATTATTCTGACTATGCTAATGAATTAAAAAGTCAATTACAAGATCCAAATGTTTACCTTCCCCTGGACCATGATCCTACTCAGGAGTTTCAATGTGTGATACATGACATTTCATCTATGGGATTGAGGGCCGGATATATAGACTTGGATCTATTCCAATATTTGAATCAAAAGAACCCGCGAAGCCCTATCATTTATAGCATCCCGAAAATCCACAAGAATGCTCAGAAGCCTCCGGGACGCCCAATAGTGTCCGCGATTAAAGGAATTTTAGAACCTTTAGCTAAGTGGCTTGACTTCTTGTTTAAACAGACGGGAACTTGTATAAAAGATACACCTATGCTTTTGAACAAAGTCAAGGAGATTATTTATGGAAACCCAACCCCTGCTAATCACTATGGACGTAAAGAGCCTTTACACTGTAATCCCACATGAAGAAGGGATTGAGGCTATGCGACAGGTACTTACAGCTTCGACAGTGTTTAAAGGTCCACCTATTGAATTTGTATTGGAAATTCTGGCAATCACCTTGGAACGTAACTATTTTCGTTTTGAAAATCAATGGTATTTACAGATTTCTGGCACATCGATGGAGGCAGAAATGGCCCCCATGTATGCTAATGCGTACATGTTTGTGTACGAACAGAAAAATATCTTGTTCCCATATGGCCATTTAATACAAGGCTATTATCGTTTCATCGATGATCTCTTAATTATTTGGAATGGTACCATAATAGAAGCGCACAACATGGTCGATGAACTAAACAAGCTACCAGTACCTATAAGAATGACGGCGAATATCAGCACAGAAAAAATCCAATATTTGGATGTTGAATTGTCCGTTGGCACAAACAAATTGGAATATAGCTTGTTTACGAAAGCTACTGATCGCAATACCCTTCTTCATGCACATAGTGCCCATCCCCAAGGCTTGAAGGACTCTCTCCCAAAGGCCCAATATCTGCGGGTGATGAGAAATAACTCCAATGAGAACATCAAAGAGAGGCAATTGATTGAAATGACTAACAAATTTTTGGAACGTGGGTACCACCGCTCCACCCTTGAAAAAGCATTGAGAGGCTAGGGTCCCTCGAGAACCTAGGGTAACAGCGACAACACAAAGAATGTTTTTTCCTACCACGTTCCATCAATCTACTTGTCAAATTTCCTCGGCTATTAGAAAAAATTGGAGAATATTGGCAGCGGATGACACCCTCCCCAAGGTCTTTTTGGAACAACCTTTGGTTTGTTTCAAGAGAAACAAAAATTTGAAAGATCTGTTGGTTCATACTGACCCTATCCTGAGTTATGCGGATAATACTACAGTGCAATGCCGGGGCAGTGTTCGCTGCCTTGGTTGTGTAACATGTGGGCATATGACCCCTTCGAAGTTTTTCCAGCACCAACAAGAAGTATACAATTAGGAGCACCATCACATGTAAAACCATTTGTTATATACAAACTTACATGCCCATGTGGGTTGGTGTATATTGGAAAAACTGAAACAGCGTTATGCGAAAGAATCAGGGGGCATAGATCCAGTATTAGATTGGCCTATAGGGATGGTGTATCGGACAAACCAGTGGCGAAACATTTCCTGGATTTTAATCATTCGTTGGCCACACTGAAATTCATAGCAATTGACCATGTTCCAGTATCAAGACGGGCTGGGGACAGGGGTAAACTGCTTTTAAACAGAGACATTTTGGATTTATGAACTGGACACAGTTTTCCCAAAGGGCTTGAATGAATATATTTCTTTTCATTCGTTCTTATAACAGATTTACTGACAAGTGACTCTTGTTATAAGGGCTTGAGTTGTGTAATATATCTATATGCATAGTTACGTCCGAGTTATAGCCCCAGCTATTGGTTGTTTGATTTTAGATATAAATGCTGAGATATGCTATTAAGAAAATTTTTTTACTTACAATTTGGGTTCTTTAAGTAGTAGGGCTGAATAAGCATAGCCCAATGTATTGAAAAGTATTTAATTAGAATACATGATTGATGGGTGTAGTTGTTGAAGTAACTCTCAAGGCATAATAATTTTTCAGGAATCCTTAACTGCATATCTCTAGTATTTGTTTTTACATAGGTGTACATGTATTGTTAGGTAAATTAGCATTAATGTTATTAGATATGTACTTTTTCCTCATATATATAGGGTTAAAGAGAGAATAGATTGATCATTTGCACTATTTGGTATGAAATGTTTATTCACACAGCACTCATAGCACTTTTTTTTTTAATAACTTATGGTTTGCTATATATATATATGTGTGTGTGTGTGTATATATGTATATGTGTGTGTGTGTGTATATATGTATATGTGTGTGTGTGTGTATATATATATATATATATATATATATATATATATATATATATATATATATATATATATATATATATATAATGTGTGTGTGTGTGTGTGTGTATATATGTATATATATGTGTGTGTATATATGTATATATTATGCACTGCCACTTTAAAATATCCAAATATGGACTGCTTTGTATGTGAGTTCCACATACATCCTTCTCTCATGAGCACTATATTTATCTATATGCACTTGTCTTTTAATTATATGCACTGGTCGTTTAATAATATGCATGTATATTTGAGTATATATATGACTTTATGCACTTTGTTTACATTGATAACGTTGTCACTTTAATGTGGATTGAGCTAATATAATATAAAGCTCATACATATATATGACACCTATTTTTCATCTTTAAATGTTTTTCTATATTTTCACATGCTTTTTAGTTTAGTAAATATTTACACCCGGGTCTGCCCTCTTCCACATGTATTGGCCGTGGTGACGCTTTGTTTACTAGCATCACCATGGCAACGATCATCTCGGGCTGTTTGCCTGTGTTCCGTTACCCATGGTGATGCTTTGTTTGTCAGCATCACCGAGGCAACGATCAGGCCGCGATTACGTCATGACGTTGCGGCAGGGGGCGGAGTCAATTTGCACATGCGCACTGAGCGGGCTAGAACGCCGGTTGAATGGCGGTTTTCACCTGGGGTTAGCTAACACTCTTAATTTTATGTATAAATGTCTTGTTTATTATACACACTGTTTTTCATCTTTTTGATCCTGAGGAAAGTCCTTGTAGGACTGAAACGTTGATCGTGGATGTTTTAACTTATCTTCAATAAATTTAGATTTTTTTTTTTTTTATCTACCGTGAGTGCAGCCACTTGTTGGATTTTTGTATGGATGGCCATTACTTGCTAGCACCCGGGCAATAAGGGGTATTTTGAGCGTGAGTGCAGGAGCTCCTGGTATTTTTTTATATCTATATCTATATATATATATCTATATCTATCTTTTTGTATGTAGGGATGTCCGTGGGGGTGTTTGTTTATTTTTTACTTTTGTTATTGTAGGGGAAGACTGTTACATGGAAGACATTTTACATATAAAAGTATTACTGGAGACACTGCAATCACATTTGTGTCCACGGGAGTGGAAGGTGCCTTTGCCACAGAGGAACACCCATATGCAGCACATGGTCCGTGGCTACAAGTAAGTTGTTTTTGTTTGAAGTTGATGTAAGTTCAATATATATAGTGTGAGATATAGAGATGAAGATCTAGATTCTTTTTCTTTAAGTGGTTTGAGTAAAAAGACAGCGGCTAAACATTTCTCGTGCTTTAGAAGCCCTTTGTCAGTAGGCAAGGATGGCTGTTTGATACATGGTTATTAAAACATGAAACATGTTTACTTTATGTTCTGAGTCTGTCTTCAAGGCCATATTTGCAGTAAGATTTTGTGAAATATACCTTTGTCACAATCCCGAAGTTCTGCAATGGCAGTCCGTCAAGCAGAGGGCTCAGGGAACACGGTTTCCAACCACACAGAACTTATTTGACATAGGACTAGTGAGTGGTGTCTGCAGCCCGATATCATCAAAACTACAACAGGCTGTAGTGGTTATGGTATTTAACATACACCTTCAAATAAAACCAGTTATAGCACTTGCTCGGTTAAATGTTTCAAGGAAAAGGATTAGCGAACGAGCTTCCCCTTTTAGCATTCACCATTTTCCTTGCGTAGGCGGACCATCACAAAAACATAGCAATGATCAACTGCTCTGCAGGAAAGAGTCTTTCAGCTTCACAAGTCGCCATCAATGTGTCCTAAATTATGGACAAGCTGTTATGTTTAGTCTTGTTTGCGCTGTTCTCCTTTATTTAATCAACCAGAAAAATGGTTAAACATTACCTTAAATGCTTCTGCTTGAATGGACTCCAGTAATAAAACATTCTGGCTCATTTGTAGCCCTTTTCTCTTGACGTAGACCTGCTGGGGCACTGTGTATCTGGGTTTTTGTAATTCCAGAGAGCACATATGGCATTACAGAGATCACAGAAAGTCAAGAGGAACTATCTGTCAATTTTAGCTTCTTAGTTATTGTGGTTCATTTGCTTTAGAACACGTATCTCGTTTACACTAAATGTTATCTTTGAACACCGTTTTAGCTCGGGTCCTTGTTGATGCATTAGTAAGTACTTAAAAACAATTTGCTAACTATGATGATGTACTGATGGTGTGTAAATTAAAGGAACACAGTCATTCATTTTTGTACATTTTTGAGATCTTATTCTGTAACATGCCATCTCACGTGGTTTTTGTTTTCATTCGTATTTATTGAAATATTTGAACAAAGATTGTGTAGAATTTACAGATTATTTAGCTATTAAAAACGTTGTGTATTTCTTTAACTGCATTGCTCACACATTAACATGCAACATGATTCGTTGCTTCATATGCTGTTCCCGATCAATATCTACCACATGGAAACAGAGTTAATTCAATCCAGGCATGAGCATCAGCCAAAGGAGGTCTTATGATATATTGGGACTAGGGATAGACCATTTTTTTTAAATTATTGGGTCTGCTAATTATTAGAGCCAATATTCAGCATTTCACCGATAATTGGTATCTGTCTTATAATTTACCAATATTACCGATCACTTACTCAACTCTCCTAGTCACCACAAGCAGTCTTGTGTATCCGGAAACTCTAGCCAACAGCTAATGAAGCACCACATTCTGACCTCTTGTTACCCCTTTCTGTGAGTCTCCACATGCGGAGCTTAGCTTGATGTAGGGAGGTGAGATCGTGAATAATAAAATACTGGAATGGCTGACGGTGATAGAAGTGTGACTAGAGTCCGCAATTACACTTCTATTAGTAACAACACTGTACATGCTGGGATATCACTGATCCCAGTATGTACTGGCAGGCAGAGAGTGATAGGAATGTGATTTCTGTCCGCACATTCAGTTAATGTCAGATTTGTGTAGCAATTGTTACTTTTTTAGAACATTTTAAATGTGCAGATTATTGGCACCAGTTATTGGCAATCGGCCAGAAAGGTGACCGATAATTGGCATTGGCTCTGAATTTTTTTTTTATTTTTTTTAAATTTTTTTTTATCGGTTGATCCATAATTGTGACACCGCACAAATTTTTTTTATTGCTTTAAAATCTAAATTGAGCAAAAAAATAACTTTGAATTCAACGTTCTATTTAAAAGAGAATAATTAGAAGTAGCGTTAAAGGGACACTATAGTCACTGAACAACTTTAGCTTAATGAAGCAGTTTTGGTGTATAGAACATGCCCCTGCAGCCTCACTGCTCAATCCTCTGCCATTTAGGAGTTAAATCCCTTTGTTTATGGACTCTAGTCACACCTCCCTGCATGTGACTTGCACAGCCTTCCATAAACACTTCCTGTAAAGAGAGCCCTATTTAGGCTTTTATTGCAAGTTCTGTTTAATTAAGATTTTCTTATCCCCTGCTATGTTAATAGCTTGCTAGACCCTGCAAGAGCCTCCTGTATGTGATTAAAGTTCAATTTAGAGATTGAGATACAATTATTTAAGGTAAATTACATCTGTTTGAAAGTGAAACCAGTTTTTTTGTTTGTTTGTTTTGGGGGTTTTTTCATGCAGGCTCTGTCAATCATAGCCAGGGGAGGTGTGGCTAGGGCTGCATAAACAGAAACAAAGTGATTTAACTCCTAAATGACAGTGAAATTGCAGGGGAACGATCTGTACAATAAAACTGCTTTATTTAGCTAAAGTAATCTAGGTGACTATAGTGTTCCTTTAAGCACTTGGACTCAAAGGATGTGTTTTGAGGACACATTCAAGAAGCTCAGCCGTAACTGATTTTGCCAATGAAGCTTCTTCTGATCATGCTCGCTATTTTAATGTCTCTGGAATTCTTTCACCCTTTTAAACGTTGGATTCTAAAAGAAAACTCCAAAGACCAGTCATTTTTTGTGATGAATATTGATTGAAGTAGATTCATACAAATGTGATACTGTTATTAGTATCTTGAATAATTTACTAATCCTTCTCCCCCCTCCCCACCCCCCTTCTTTTTCAATCTTTTCCATGTGTAATTCTACATTGGTACTTGATTAATATAGAAATTCACATCAAGCATGAACTGAATCATGAATTCTGTATATATTGTTTATTTTCTGGTTTCCTGGAGAAAGTTTAAAAAAATAATAATAATTTTCCATGCTGTAGAAAATCAGATCAAATACCTGCCAATTATACCGAGAACTGAACATAAAAGACTAGAACTATTTTATCTTTTTCAGATTTTGTTGACTGAGGAGTTGGTGGAAAAAATGCTGGAAGACTTAGAAGATTTAAGCTCTCCAGAGGAAGTGAGTTCTCATTTGCTTGAGTTAGAGGAGAGGGGGAGTAAAAGGGATGCATTGTAAGAGAAGATCTCTTGAAACTGCCAGCCTTAGATTCTGCAGCCTCAGGCCATCCAAAACAAAAAAAGAGTAGATTTGCAGAATTTGGCCATTTTCCCTGCTGAATATCGTATCTTGCATTCATTAGAATTTATCACCTATTTTAATAAAATATAGTGGTGGCCGTTCTGTAATATTAATTCTCCCCAGTAAACTGTTAAAATATTTACTTGAAGAAATATGCAAAAGATGTAAATAAAACCATGATTTATTTGCTGCCATTTAGAGTTCTCTTCCCATGACATCATTAATGGAATTAGTGTCAATTAACCACAAACAAAATGTAGCTCGTAATGAAAGGATTGTATAATTGCTAGTATGAGTGGAAAAAAGGCAATTTAAGAAACTTAAATTAACACACACAAAAAACTTTGGTTTACTGAAGAATAGTCACTTAAAGGACCACTATAGGCACCCAGCCCACTTCAGCTTAATGAATTGGTCTGGGTGCCAGGTCCAGCTAGGATTAACCCTTCTATAAACATAGCAGTTTCAGAGAAACTGTTATGTTTATAATAGGGTTAATCCAGACTCTAGTGGCTGTCTCATTGACAGCCACTAGAGGCGCTTCTGCGCTTCTCACTGTGATTTTCAGTGAGAAGACGCCAGCGTCCATAGGAAAGCATTGAGAATGCTGTCCTATGGACTGGCTGAATGCGCGCTGCTCATACCGCGCATGCGCATTCAGCCGATGAGGAAGAGGAGAGTTCCCCGCCCGGTGCTGGAAAAAGAGGTAAATTTAACCCCTTCCATCCCCTAGAGCCCGGCGGGAGGGGGGTCCTGAGGGTGGGGGCACCCTCAGGGCACTATAATGCCAAGAAAACTAGTATGTTTGTTTTCCTGGCACTATAGTGGTCCTTTTTAATGTTACAGTATATTTAAAGGGAAACCATAATTTCTCTGTAAATTGTACCATTGGATAAAACATTGTAAATCACCTATAATTTGTAGAAGGTCACAAATTGGACATTAAAGCCCAGAGCCTCAAGAATCCCACGTTATTATGACGAAGTACGCAATGTAAAAATCTAATCGGGAAAATATTTTTTAAAATCCTTAAATAATGATCTTGCATAAAAGACACCGTCCTTAGTTCACAGGGTATAAGACATTCAGAGTCTTTAAAATCCAGATTGCGAACTGTACTGATTCTGAAAGAAGCCAGATCAACTGTTTTCTAGTTAAAAAAAACAAAACAAAAAACTGTACAGATCTAATGTAATCAGGCACATCAGGAGTCAAGCTATTACTAAGCTGTGCTTGTGGTCTTTTAGTGATGCATTCCAAATTATATTATTCAGATTGTGCTGATTGTAGTTCCCACCAAATGCTTGTCTGATAATGCAAGCAAGTCTGCAGGTTTCAAAGAGTTATTAATTCTTTGTTCTTATATATTTATTTATTTATTTTATTTTATTTTTTTTCTTTCTTTATCTAACCTCACACAGGAGGCTGCTTTCCACTAGCAGGCAATTTACAGTAGCAGATAACATCTTAAAATGAACCTTCTACAATAAGATTGGTTTGAAAGTTAAAGGAATACTCGTAGAACCAAAGCAACTTTAGCTTAATGAAGCCGTTTTGGTGTATACATCATGCCCTGGATGCATCACTGCTCACTTCTCTGCCGTTTTTAGGCGTTAAATTGCTTTCTTCTTACAGACCCAAATTACAGAGAATTGAGGAGTGAGACTGTATGGGCATGATCTGTACAGTTGTTTGGTTCTTTAAATCATACTTTGACATGGGAAAAATATCTTTGCATTGAATTTTACTTTGCCCGATATTTAGATTATCTTTTTATTTAACAGTTTTTTTTTGTTTTGTTTTTTTTAAATACTTTTAGCTAAAATTACCAAAGGAATACAGTTGGCCGGCAAACAAGCTGAAAATTTCCATTCTACCAGACACAGTGTTTGATAACCCACTGCATTAATGCTGGAGGAACGTCGACATGTCTTCCTGCAATATGGGAGAGCCAAGATGCACTTTCCCCTGTACAGCACAGTTTTTGCAATAAAACAAAAAAGGAGAAAGCCAAAGGATTGCATTTCCTGCACAGTCACTGCATCATGAGACAGTTGAACACAGAAAAAGTGTGTGGATTTTCAACAATGTGTTTTGTTTTTTTTGGTTTTGAGTGGCCTGTGCCTGAGTGAACACTAAGTCAATTACTATATGGTATTCACCACTCAGTCATTTTATAATGTCCAGACACCAGGCAATGGTGTAAAAATAATAATTACTGACCATGAATGACCTTATTTTGGGTACTGTGAACAGTCCTCAATAAGACTTGTCATTTAAGTGTTACAAACTGTGTGGTTGCGTTCTGATAATCTACCATGGTGTGTCTTGTTTTATATGTTTTGGTTTGTTTGTGTTTTTTTTTTCTTTTCCCAGTTGTGAATGGGACGGCGGAACTCTCTCTGTCAGTAATTGGACCAAGAACTATGTGAATTATTCATGTTTTGATTCATAAGTGTTGAGCAATTGTGGCATTACCTTAATCGTGAAGAATCTTCACATTTCACCTGTTGAGAAGTGGTCACGTTTAGCAGTATTCTTTAGCAAGTTGTCCAGTTACTTCTAGTTTATTTATTTCCCAGTCCATGTTAGTACATCTTACGTGCATTACTCTAAATAGCTTGAACACAATCTAGCTTTTTAAATATAGTAGTCGAACGTCGTTTTTTTTTTTTCTTTTCTTTTTTTTTCCATTATAGAGACCTGAGCTGAAAACACAACTCAGTGGAACAAACCTAAAACGTCAGTGCCTGTCTTTTTTAATCTTTTAAATTTATATGGCTTTGAGACTTCTAATCATATTTTTATATAACTATAGGGACTTTGATACTAAGTTGTACTTCAGCAAACACTAACTGGAATTGAATGGGTTTGGTCCTGTCTGTACTTATGATGTATTAGAGTTTCTATCTGGAGAAAGAAGGTGGGAGCTTATGGATGTATAGCATTCATGCAGGTATGTTTATTTTTTATTTTTGTTCTTATGGCTAATAGTTCTGCATCCTATGGGTAATGGGTTGATTCAGGATAAACCAAGGAACATTATTAATATTTTGACTTTTTTTGTACACTTATTTTGTTTTTTTGTGTTTTTTGACTTAAAAATCTCAACAAGAAATAATTATTTTCAAATTGCCCCAAACATGTGAGGAGTGCATGGATTACCCTGAAACTGGTAAACAAAGCAAATTTGAGTGTGAACATTTAACAAAGAAATCCTTGTGAACCTCTAATTGCTTATATTTGCATAGCCCACCTTTCTAATGAGGCCATAGGTTAGGGAACCTGAACAGATAGAATTAAATATTTTTTGGCATGATTTTTAGGTAACATAAACCACATGCTAGGCCAAGAAAATTACCGTTGTATTGTATGTTTTATACCAGTGACTCTTCAAATGAGAAAGCCTTCCTTATTTTTAGCAATGAATATCAATGACACATCCTGACCTACCAACCCTCCCACCCCAGAATGTGGCTCTCAATTTTATTTAAGATCGTTTATTAAATTAACTTTTTCTGGTTTGGCTATCTTAGCCTAATTTTTTATATTTTGTGTTCATATTCTATAGTAAATTTTTGGATCCTAAAAAGGGCCTGTTGATTGCAGTGAAAATGACTTGCAGAACGTGAAATATTTTAAGCACCATAACCACTGCCGCCCAATGTAGCCCAGATAAGTAACTATTCTAAAACGGTTTGACAAATTACTTTGTGAAAGCGCCAGGGCACACCTGGCACTATAATCACTACAATGGGCAGTAATTGTTATGGTACTTGGCGTTTTCATTTAAAGGTTAAAAGTTGCCTTACGTGTGTGTGTATTTTTAAGCCTGCAGTGAGAAGTTCATTAACCCCTTAAGGAAACATGACATGTGTGACATGTCATGATTCAGTTTTATTCCAGAAGTTTGGCCCTTAAGGGGTTAAGTTACAGTAATCGGTTTGAATAATCTTTTCTCTGTTCCTTTTATATGTACTTACTTATAAAATTTACTCCATTTCCAGTTTGTTGTATAAAGAAAAATTAAAGTCTCTGGTTATTATTTTTTAAACACTTGGCTGTTTTAATCTAAATTTTTCAGTTAAGTTGGCAACATTTTCAGCTAGCTATAGCTTGGCTCTTTTGCCGTAACACTTTTTCTAACCTTGGTTTTCAGTTCAATGTCTAGTGAATAAACTCTGAAAACCATGTTTTGAATTGATCATGTCCATATTTCATGTATTTTATATACTGTAGCAAGGTATTCACAAACTCCATTTAAAGAGTTGTTTATTGCTTTTTGAGAGATCAATTAAAGCGAGAGGTTGGTATTATTTGGGTAGTGTCTTTTTAAAAAAAATTTCCTCCTCCCAAATTTTCCCGCACTGCTAGAAAGGTACCAGTGACTTATATTTTTGTTTCAAAGTTGCTTTGCATACAATTTGAAAATGTCACATAACGTTCTAGTTATAATGCTCTTCTGATTTAATTAAAAGTGAAGAATAAATCTGCCCTACTGACTTTACCCTCCTAAATTCTCGCCTGTGTTTTTGTAGCTGATGAACATCTCGGAATAAAGCAGATGTGGTTTTCAGAGGTCTTTTGAGTACTAGTGCAAGCATTCATATTGTTACTTTAATATCCCATGAACACAGGGTGAATCATCTATATATACAACTTGCTAGCTAATTCTTTTTTTCCAAACTTACGAACAGTCTAAGATTGGGCACATGATCTGGCGTGCATATGAAATCTACCATAAGTTGTTGTTCCATTTTTATTTTATTTTTTAAAACATGTAGCTGAGAATCTGACAAAGCACTGCAGATAAGACATGCTTTGGTAGAAAGCAAACACCCTTGAAATTAAACTTCTCAAAGTGCACTTTACTGACAGCTTGGCCCTTGGTGGTGTTTATTCAGTCTGAAAGGAAGCAGTGATGTATTTTCCCCTCCCTGCATTCTGGATTGCAACACGTCAAAGAGCAGTGAAGCTTTTGAGACTTTACATTCCAATAACTTGACGGATGCCATCTTGTTTTTGTTTAAAATCTCATTGCAGATACTCCATTTGTACAGCAAAAATAGATCATCCCAGAATTCTGAAATCCTTTTAAAAAAAAAAAAAACTACAAGTCTGCAAGAGAGAAGAATTGTGCGGAATGAATGGGTTATTCCAAAGGTCGCCCCTGGAGACCGCTCAAATGAAAACAAATTCTAGTTCCCCCTTCCACTTTAAATATAAAACCACCCTGTATTACCTGTCTCCAGGTGACCTTAGAACAGATCTTGTACAGTAAGGCTCTATTAATCAAGAATACTATTCCACCCATGCATTTTGCTAGGCTAATTAGTAGTGTATATACATGTACGTTTGTGTGTCTGTACAATTCGTTTAAATTGGTGAAATGCATTTTAACGGTTGTAATTTTAATGCAGTGTACATCATTTCCGAATGGCAAAGTTGTGATGAGTTACAATGGTGCTGCCCAAGGCATGACAGATCTCGAGCACACTCTAATTTAAATTTTCCTGCCAAGGCCACACCTCTTCCTGCTAACACATTTTGACTGACCGATGCCCACTCACAGACCAGCACACACTCTCAGATAAACTGACATACACACACACACACACATACACTTACTGATTTGACACAATCTGACACATACAATCATTCAGACACACTGACAGGCACATTAGCCTGGGCATTTGGGGGGCTGTGTTATTTGCCGCACCCTGGAAAGTGCCACCCAAGGCAAATGCCCTTTTTGCCTCACCCATTTTTTATTTTTTTTAATAAATGTTCTATTAATATTTTTAAGAGCTCTGCCCCAATGCATTGCTTTTCAAAACCTCTGGGAATATCTAAAAATTAGACACAAATTGCTGTAGATCAGAAATGGCTTGAGTCTGGCAAAGCATCATTGGAGTTGTAGTTTAAAACTAGGTATCTATTCTGCCCTTTCCTCAGTTCAATTTTTTTTTTTTTTTTTTTAAAGTATGTTTTGAGAGTCATGAATTATAGTGTGACTGTTAATACTTTTCGGTTGAGAGCTTTTGAATAGTTATTCCTGCAAACCTTGGTTGAGTACTTGCTGTGCTGCTCATTCTGACAGCCTGTTCATTCCCTGAGCATAGGATGTCAGTGGATCATCAATGTGGGTGAACATATATAAAACAAAAAATTATACATTTATGGCACATTGGGTACACACTGCATTGGAGAAAGAGAGAACCCAGAATTTTGGTTTTCTCCTCCACTTTCTATGTTCATTGATCGAGAAGATAAAGTCGTGATTGACAGGGAGACCAGGTGGAGACACTCATTCCAGAATAGAAGTAAATACAGCAATGTGAATTCCTAATTTATTTATTTTTTAAATGCACATATTTGGTAAATATACATGTTAAAGGACCACTCTAGGCACCCAGACCACTTCAGCTTAATGAAGTGGTCTGGGTGCCAGGTCCAGCTAGGGTTAACTTTTTTTTATTTTATTTTTTTTTTAATATATATATATATATAAACATAGTTTCAGAGAAACTGCTATGTTTATGAATGGGTTAAGCCTTCCCCCAAATCCTCTAGCGGCTGTCTCCCTGACAGCCGCTAGAGGTGCTTGCGTGATTCTCACTGTGAAAATCAGTGAGAGCATGCAAGCGTCCATAGGAAAGCATTGATAATGCTTTCCTATGCGACCGGCTGCATGCGTGCACAGCTCTTGCCACGCGAGCGCATTCAGCCGACGGGGAGGAGAGGAGGAGGAGGAGGATCGGAGGCGGAGAGCTCCCCGCCAGGTGCTAGAAAAAGGTAATTTTTTTTTTTTTTTTTTTCAGAGCCTGGCGGGAGGGGGACCCTGAGGGTGGGGGCACCCTCAGGGCACTATAGTGGTCCTTTAAGTAAGCCTAGTAGGGCAGTCTCTTTCAAGGAAAAGTTATGATGGGTACACTTAAACTATAATGAAATGTAGCTTTAAATCAACGACCTCTCTAAATTACTCACTACGTGAGCGGTCTTCTTTGTACTTTCATTTGCCAGCTTAGTGTTGTCATCTTCCAAGCAATGAGTGCTGCTTACTAATTAATATAATACATGTGATCTAATGCCTGTGTATGGCATAGCCTGCGTAATGCTAACTTAATGAGCCTGCTCTCTTGTTTCTGGGAAGAAATGTTACTCTTGTATCAGATATACCTGCATAGCAACAATTTTTATAATTGGATCCTATAGGAATAATTAATTGGATTATGCTAAATGGATTGAGAGGGGATTCTTGGAATTGCAAATCTGCACAAAACAAGTCCATCTAATAACCAAAGTAGACCTAATATGTATTTAGATCAGGGGTGCACAAAAGGTAGATCCCCATGTGTTTAAAATTACAGCTTCCGTGATGCATTATCATTCTAAAGGCGTGCACAGCATCATGGGAGTTGCAGTTCTACAACAGCTGGGCATCTACATTTTGGCGACTCCTGATTTAAATAAAAATTGTGATGACTTTTTATCACTGTACAGTGAATTGAAATCTGAATGGCAACATTTAGACACTTACCTGATCAGGGAGAAAAAAAAAAAAAAATCTTGCAACTTTGCTATAGTCAAAGCTTGTATTCTTTTTGAGCCTAAATCCTGCCATTCTGATTTTAATTCACTGCAAAGCAGAGCTTTATGAATAAGACACTGTGTGTAGTGTTTCTCTGTGAATTCTGAGTAAACTTGTCCTTCGTAGGTAGTCCATATGAATGCTTTTTCCAACAAGGAACTGGCTGAAATCTCCTGGATTACTTTAAATTGGCGTTTTCTTGCTCACCATATTTTTCTTTAATGGAAGAACTAGAAATTATGCAAGATGGCATGCCCTCTCCGATTTCTCATTGGAAATGCAGGAATGCAGCTCATACATATGAATTGCAGCCAC
Source organism: Pelobates cultripes (assembly GCA_933207985.1). Classification (NCBI taxonomy): domain Eukaryota; kingdom Metazoa; phylum Chordata; class Amphibia; order Anura; family Pelobatidae; genus Pelobates; species Pelobates cultripes. The sequence continues at coordinate 92,416,446 of OW240922.1, read as the reverse complement.
TAGTAACCTCTCGCTTACAGAGCGAGCATGCACCTTGTTACACTGTGAGATACTCTGCACAGTTTTTGTTTAGTTTTGTTTTATTATTTTGCAATAACTAGACCACTTAGTAAACATTACAGGAGTCTGCAATATATGGCATGTGAGGTACCTTTACAGCATTCAATGGTGCCAGATATAAATAGGCTACAGAAATCAAAGGAACTGCCCCTGGATCTGACCTAACCGGTGTCCCAATGGTTTCAGATTCCTGCTATTGCAAACCCAATGTTCACCACTTGCAGTGATTGCAGCTAGTGGTGAGCGCAGTGCTCAGAGGAACCTGCCCTGGACTTGTACCTGGACAGCCTGGTCTTCACTGGACACCAGTAAAGCACCTACACAGCCAGACGCACAGCCCTCCATTATTGTGTGGGCTGTTTGTAGCATCTAACACATACACAGCATCATAAGCAGGGCCTAAACAAAATCACTGGCAACCCACATTCTCTCACAATTCCACAAACTGCTTCCCATGTTCAATACCCCAAGCAGCCCCCACACATATGCAAAACACAATCTCACTCACATTCACACCCGATACACAGCTCACATACATTTGTAACACAAACAGACCGTACCACCAACTGTTTACACACATATGCACAAATACATAACACGAGTAGAATACGACAACATAAACCAGACTGGCAGCACACAAAATACCTACAAAACACAAAGCATGTAGACATATAGCACTTTGGAAGAAAGGCCCAAATGTACTAGCACTCTGAAAGCATTACTCTGCAGATGTAGATGTTATGATATTGCTCCAAAAAGTGTTTTGTGTTTTTTTGTTTTGTTTTTTTTTGCGCTATGGTGTCCCAGTCACCATTTAAAAAGTACTTTTATTCCCCTTTGCTTACACAATACACTACTCTCTCTGTGACTGGCCCTGCCTCTTTTACTGATATTATCAGTATTGATGATCTCAGCAAATCCAATTCTTTCCTATAAGCAGACCTTTGGAGGCTCATGCTAGTGTGCTCTGCGCTATTCAGATGAGACCATTTAATTTGATATAGCCAATTTCTGTCTCTAGTGCCTCCTGCCAAAGTTACAGCCACTAGAGGCATTTAAAAAAAAAAAAAAAACGCAATATTTTCAGCTACAGGGTTAAAACATGAGGGCCAGATCTTCATTGAGATAACGTGGATTTGGTGCCTACAGAGTCCCTTTAAATAAACACACTATGAATTAACTTTACAAAGTAAAATCATGTAATCAGAGGTTATATTGGGGGCAGTTAATAGAAAACTAATATGGTTACAATGTTACTCCTGGAGGGGTTTTAATCTTTTAATAGACCTCTCCCACATTAAATGGGAAATTACCTTTTAAAGTAGGTCAGGCCTATCTGGTTTTAGTGAGCTAGCTTAGTGATTAATGCTCCAGCTTTGATACTCGTTTCATTAACTGTATCCTCAGATTTGTTTTTCTCCACCTGAATGGTCAATGTCTAACTTACTCAAAGTGGGATGCGAGTCCTGTTTTTTATTTCAGAATCTTTCCTAAACATTTATTGTGAACAATTTTGAAACGAAGTGCCCAAACCTCTGTATGAATCAAGTTATTCATCATCACGTACCCTTGCCTGCTTTCTCCTGTCCTTCTCGTATGTGTGGTTCCTTGCTGTTGCCTGCTTCTTGATGAAGTTGCTTTTACCTCCAGCTTGGACAGGTTAACCCCATTCAATGTTAAATAATTTTGGGGCGTTTAACACAAAAATAAGAGTTCTTACCCCCACACTGGAGATATCACATTTCCTTGCAGCCATACCAATTCATACCAGCAGTTGGAGCTGTGATAGGCTGAAAGCGATCAGCTGACACTCTTAGCCAATCACAGCCATCCTTTGCTGTTCAGGCTAATGCTTCCTCAATAGCCCAAGCAGCTCAGAGGAGATGTACTGCTGGGAACTCCTGTTTAGCATTAAAACTTTAAATAAGGTTTAATGCTGAATGGAAGAACAATGGTGGGGGACATCAGACACTATAACCACTGTAATAAGATGGAGCAGTTACAGTTCCTGCAGTGTCCCTTTAACTTGAGTTTTCACGCTTTCAAGATTTATAAAGTGAACATCATCGACTTGAGTAATTACGTTTTAAACTAGCAAACTATCCTTTCAGGTTGTTAATTTGATATTTTTATATTTTAGTAACAACTAGATATGTTATTATTTGTGTCAGTGTTTTAATGTTTATTGACTAGAACTAAACCATAGCAAGTCTTAAATAGGCCAGAGATAAAGTAATGAATTGCCCAGATTGCGGAGGAACACTACAAAGCAGAACTACACAAACACAGCGAGCTGGTAGCAATAATGAGTGGCTAGCAGAATGGGCATGTCACCAATTAGGAGAGCTGGAAAAGGTCCCCGGGGTGGAAAAGATTCAAAGTAATGAGGACAATGGGGAGGAGAACCAGCGTGATGTGGACCTTGGGATTTTGGTCCTCGTAAAAATATAGACAATCAAAATGTAGTCATGGCTCATTTGGGATGAAAAAATAAAAACCTCATTGTCTCTTTTTACAGCCGTATTGTAGTGACTTATCTGGATCAGTTAGAAATACCTCCAACACTGTATCTGATTCTTACATTGGACTCGGGATACTGTATCCCAAATCTTTTCTGTTGTTTACCGACTTTAAAACATTAGTTATGAACTTCTATTTTCGTTGTTGTATATATTCATAAAACAATAACAAACAAAAAATAAATATTTAGCCTGGATAAGAGTATAATTAATAAACAAACAAAAACTAAAATGTATTTGTAGGTATCAATCAACTTACACAGTAACCAGTGGTGTACACATGACCCATGGGGCCCCGGTGCGAAAATTGATCCAGGGCCCTTACTGCACGGAGCTGAAGAGGAAGCACAGAGTGTAAAGTGCCTTCGCCGGTCGCCCAGACAGCCCGCCCGCCAGGGTCAGCAGGGCCAGCCTCGGGGGGCCTGGGGTGGCCGCCTCCTGGGCCCCCCAGGAGAAGAGGCTGGCCCTGTGGCTACATACCGGGTCGCAGGGGCGGCCGGTCCCGGTCGCAGCCGCGACCCTGGTATGTACGCCACTGACAGTAACAGTTCAAAAGGTGAAGACTAATGATTAGTTTCTTTAAATCAAGAAATCCATATTTTAAAAAAGGACATTTTTTTTACTTTGGCTTGACAATCTGTTGGTCTAATACTGGATCCAAAGAGAGAATTCTACTTTAAGGGCAGGGGTTAGCAACCTGTGGCACGTGTACCATGACACTCGAGGTGACTTTGCACAGCACTCATGGCTGCCAGAGCCAAACAGGCCGCAGCCTATCACGAGTCTCAGTAGGACTTCAGATATCTGCTATTGCAAACCGAGCGGTGATTGCAGGTGGTGAGGGACAGTCCTCAATTTACGCATTGCAGCGCTTAAAGGAAGTGATCTCAGAAAAATTCCTTGCAGCACGGAAATTCGCACTGGGGTAGAACAACCCACAGCAGCTATCACAGCTCCTGCCCTTGACCCCAGGGAAGCAATACACAGAGCTACAGAATAAGTCTTCCCCTCATATACACAATACAAGCAGCCCACACACTAACACACACAGTCCCCACAAACACAACATCAATTACAAATCCATATACATGCAGATAACTCATCAAGCAGCCTCACACATACACACACCACCAAGCACACAGTGTGACACATCCTGCACGCACACAATTACACAAGCAGCCCCATACACAGTCCACATTTATAGGTATCTCACACAATAGTACAAATTACTCATGAACATATACAATGTAACAGCCCACATACAAACAAATACAATGCTACAAAGCAACTGCAGCCCCCATAAATAACACAAGCAACGTACACACCTCAATTTACAAAAAATAGAACCGGCATGCCAAGGGACTTCAAGATCCTGCTTTGGCACAGTACTACTGAAATGTTGCCTATCCCTGTTCTAGGGCTGTACAACCTATTATTAGGCAAACAAATCGGAATCAATCATTTATGGGACACAGTGTGGCTTTTCTCTTTAGTGTCTGCTTGTAAATTCTATATCCAGCTCTTCTAACAGATCAACGGTCCTGTAGGTTTCAAATCAGAGGTTTTATTTATACAATCAAGACATGGGGAGATAAATTCCCTTTATTTACTTGTGTGAAGAGTTTCTTAGTTTTTGTTACATCTTGGAGGTAAGGTTTGTGATTACATTTTATTTTTTTATCGTTATGTATGAAACAAATTTATTAGATCGGTCCTAATCTGAGCTCATCTGGAAAACAAATGTTTAAACAGTGGATTTTTACAAATATATACCAGATTATACCCCATTTCTCCAGTTTGAAAGATTAATATCCTTGATATTTTCTGTACTGCTGACCTAGTAGTTCGTGGATTCTATATCCAAGCATTTTTTCTTTCTCACCCAATTTTTGTCTTTCAGTTCCCCAGGGCGCAGAGGAGGGAACCAAGTAAATCCACGGAAGTCAATATTTTTTAGAAATTTCTTCTCCCTACTTGTAGCAAGATCTTGATATCTTCAGTGGAGAGATAATTAGAATGGCATATTTTTATGTGAAGGTCATAATGACATATATACCTTAGATGACATAGGATGACATATTAATCTTAGATTTTACTTGTAATTTAGTTTTCTATCAAGTAGGCCGACCAAACTCCAGTGATTGATACTTACGCAGTTTTATCATTCAGTTAGAGAGAAAAAAACCTCTTAATTTTTAAGAAAGGAGTCTGGCTAACCTATCCTGTTTTTTCTTTTTGTTTTTAAACATTTTTAAAAACAATTTAATTTTCTTTTCAGAGACAGTCATTGTTCAGATACATAGTTATTGGCAAGTGTTTCTGAGTTTGTCACATGTTTTAAAGTTTGTCACATGTTTGTCACATGTTTTACAGCTTCTAGTGTCTACATTCAAAAGCATGCTGGAACTGGTTATAAACACTGGCTAGTAACACTTCTAGTAGCAGTCACTCAGATGGCCGCTTCCTAGTGCAGTGCTGCACAGCGTATTCACACTCTGCATGCGCATGCTCCAGGCTGGGGAAGGAGAGGGTTTCTTTATTATTTTTTTTTAACCTACGTGGAACGGAGGGAGTCGAGAGGGAATGCAGAGTGGATGGGAGGGGACAGCTAGCTTCCCCTTGCAGGTGCTCTACCTGCAAGGGGAAGACTTTCACGTATGTCGGCAGCGTGTAGCGAGCACTGACGATGGACATATTTTATGTACAGAATTGGCATTAGGTAGCCCAGGACAGTGTTCTGGGATGCCAATGTCATGTGTGCTGGAAGTGCAACTATCCCACACCACACAATTGACAATATCTCAGTATGTGCAGAGTTTTAAGCTGAAATACTGCACATACTGACTCCTCCCACCATAACCACTTCAAATCACTGAAGTGGTCATGGTGGTTGGAGTAACCCTTTAAATCACCATTCTAACCCATGAAATACCAGGTGATAGCAGATTAGCACTTGTACAAAGCCTGAGTGCAGATTATCCTAATACGCCGAGTAGACAACTGTCTACAGGGATGTAAATCCCAGCACTGCTGAGTTTTGGAATGTTTTTACAGTGTTCGGAAATATATTTTAATTCCTTCAACTGTTTAATTTGCTGTTTATTGTATTCTATATATCATCCTATTTGAGTGAACTAGAATTCAGCACAAAACAATAGCTATTAGTCATGTTATATAGAATATATTACCTGCCGTTTGTTACTGTCCATTTCTTACTTAAGGGTAGGATCCATTAGACCCAGATCATTGATTCAGGAGACTTTTCAGAATAAAGTTTTGGAGCTAATATATCATCTCCTGCTTAGGGAGTTTCATACCATCAGTTGGACTAGCTTGTTAAAACAGGTGGTGGTGAGCGAGATATCGAGAGACTTACGGCAAATTGTCTGCAGTGTAAGCAATGTTACGGCCACAGTCAGACAAGTAATAAACCTAGCACTTTCTGGAAATTTCTGTTTAACATATTCAAGCGTTATTGATTCCTCTGTCTATAGTGGATGAAAGGGAAATATCATTGCCCAATTTGCATGATGAAGCACTTAAAGAGGAATCATCAGTTCCTTGGAAATTGCAGAATTGAATTAAACATTGACCGTCGGCTGCAACCCGTGTTAACCTTTTCTCGTGTGATGTGTTTCCTTTAGATCTATATGAAAGATTTAGCAGTCTGCATTCCCATCTAAATTATTCTTTGTACAGGGTGGGCCAAAATTCACCGTAGGATTTGACAGGTGAATAACTTGTTAATAGTTACATTTTTTGTTGTTGCAAGTACATATTATAGCTGAGTCTTGTCACTAACGCACCCTACTCCAAGTATGCGCATGTCTTATTTTTGGTTGTGAAAGGTTTAAAATTCACTTTTTGTCTGCATTACACAGGAAATAATGATAAAAATCCCCCTTAACATTACCCATACTTAATTATAATATCATAACACTGACACCACCAAGACCACCATTTAAGAGAAAAGGCAATGTTTACATTCCTGCCAGTAAGACCACTCGTGGCAGTCATTGGGCTGAGATTATCATGAATAATTCCTTCAGCCATGGAGGCGGTGCCACCACGGTGAGGCCAGCACGGTGATGGATAATAGTTGTTTAAATTCCTTTTAACTCCATTCTGACATGGGCCGTTCACCTAAACATAGCTAACACTATATATAGTGTTCCTTTAAGTTGCTCCAGCCATGTTTATACTCTTTTATAGGGTGCCCTTTTGTATATGACTCTGGTATGCAATGGTCATCTAACTGCAAATGGCCACATAGCATATCAAAAGATTCCACGATGGGGCATAGTTAGTTTTCATTGAAGCTGGACTTAGAGACTACTCATGTCATTTCACACCTGGCAGAGGAGCTCTGCTTGGAGTCACAACTTCAAAAGAGGAATTAATGTTGTAAACCTTTTGACATACCGATACACTCAAATTAACCCTGTCTTCTGCTGAAATTGGCCATACCACCTCTATTAGGCAGCAAATTCATGTAGGCACTACACAAATCACATGTAATAGGGATATTCTGTAGTGAAGCAATGAATTATTCTCCCTGAGCGTGACAAAATCAGCCACTATGATCTACTAATTTAAATAACAGATTGATTACGCAATTGTTTAGACGCAGTGGTACCCAATCTTCGTTTCCCATAGATATCATCGGGAAAATAAGTTTTAGATAAAGTGTAGCTGAATATATCACCTACTATTGAGAGGTGTTCCTGACATCTTAAATCATTTTACATCAAGTTCTCCATGTAATTATTCTCTGGGGATGTGTAGTGGCTGAGCATGATGGTGTGTGGGGCTCGATTTAGTGTGATTGTGGTTGTTGGCTGAGTGTTATGTGTGGGGATTGTGTGTGTAATATTTATATTAAGTTTTTTTTAACCCCCTCCGTCTGCACAGAGTGGGGGTGTTATCCCTAGTGGTCCTGGGCAGCAGCTGACCGTATCCCTGAGGGAGCGTGCACAGCCGGCCCTGCAAACCATATTAAACGCTCTTGCAGTCCGCCAATCATTGAATGGGTGTTGCCAGTGCTCTGACTCATTCTCTGAGAGTTTGGAGGGAGAGAGAGCACTTAAAGTGCTCAGAGCAGTCATTTAATTGTTATTTAGTATATCGGCTAACTGACAATATGCAATATAGACAAGTGCATTTATTGCAGTTTTTCTTAAACAAATAGATTTGTTTGACAACTAATCCATATGTCTGGCATGAAACCCCTTTTGATATGTTTTCAATCTGATCAGTTAGTTTAAAAATGAATCGAAAGAGGATTTAAGCCAGACAAATCTATTCATCATAAAATAAATTGATAAGATTAAAGGGGACCTATAGTCCAGAAAATAACTATCTGTACTTCGGGACTTCTGTCCACCAGTCTTTGCCCTATTAAAATGAAGTAAAATAAAGATTACTCACATATTTCCAGCACTGGGTGTCAGCAAACATGCTGGCGTCACTCATGACCTCATCTCCTAGAGAGCATTGGATTGGAGTGTGCATGCGCGGCAAAACTCTGCTCTCATCCAATCAAATGCTGCAATCAGCATTTCTAATTCCCAGAGTTTTACTCAGTCTGGAGTAGGCCGTGACTCTAGTGGCTGTCAAGAAGATAACCCCAGAGGGGGGTTTAACCCTGCAATGTACAAGTTGCTCTTTCTACAAAGATAATGTTTTCTGCGTGCCTATAGTGTCCCTTTAAAGACAATGCTACAAATGCCTAATACTAAATAACAGTTTGGAAAGGGGGCCAACCTGGCCTAAGCCCAACAGTGACTTGGTAGTTCTGCCGCTGGGTGAACGTCCTAAAAGACACAGTCAGACACTCTTACACTCAGTTCTCAACAAATCCCAGATCAGTGAACACACATAGTGATTAATTCAATCCTGGAAATGTATATCTATTTTTATTGTTGCACATAACTGACAGCAATACCTGTTATTGTATTAAAATGTCCAAGTTGTATGTTTTGCAGTTGGTCACATATTATAATAGGAATTGCACATATTAAATTATAGAGAGCTAGTCGCTGGGCAGAATGAGGAGTCCATTATTGACTCCAACATACGGTAACGGAATATAAACTGCTTTACCCACCCCTCTGGCATAGTGAGAGTTAAAAATATTGGCCTTAACCAACAAGCTGACTTCACGGTTCATCTGACACTGGACAGACCTAGATACCACTTTATTAATGATTCAATGCCATGTATAATGGATCAGCAACTGAAAGCTATGTCCATTCTTCAGGATTACTAGTAATTGATTAGATTACTTTGAAACAAAAGGTCACTGGATGACTCCATTCATTAACAGTCTGAATATTGGAATGGACAACGTGCAATGTGGATACAATGCAGCAATTTGCCCAGTGCCTGATGCTTGTTGCTTTACTCTCTATAATAATAATAATATATTGGTAGCCTTGGCTATTTAACTGTCATGCTACAGTCATTGTGTTAAACAGATGTATTTTTTTTTCTTCATATATTTTCAACTAACTGTTAAATTAAAGCAGAAATTGCACATTTCTGGAAATGACAAGACTGAATAAAACAGTGAGAATGATCTGTTCCTTGTATTAAACGTTTTTTTTCTCCCCTGTGTGATTCTATGTTTTTGATTAAAATGTATGTTAAAGATTTAGCAAGTGACATCACGATGCAGCTCAGTCTAGGCACAATGTAGGTATACAATGTAAATGAGAAGCAGAACTGATTTGTCTTCTCTTCCACTGTATTCAAGGGCAGAAAAGAGCAACATTTATCACAATGATTGACAGGAAGCCAAGATGGTGGTGCCCAGTTCAAGGATAGAAAGGTGGATTTCTATATTTCACTTTTTTGTTTTTTGAGATCACAAGACATATTTGCTAACTATAGGCAATAAGTAAACATAATATTAAATATTCTGGGAGGTGACAATTCGCCTTTAATTTCATCATTGAAATAAATACATTTCAGATGTTTTTTTTAGAGATATGGGCCAATTTGCTTTGTATAGTAGACATAGTATACATAATTACCAATTAATCTTAGTGATGTCTGCTCTTTTTGGGGGACAAACTCTTTCTGCTGTGCCTCACGAGTTCTTTAAATGACAATGCTTCTTTAGCAGCAAATTATTGACATCTTGCAATCACCATGGGTCCTTCCTAGATTATATTGAACCATCTTGACACCATAACCATGACAGCGGGCTGTAGTACTTATGAAGCCAGGAGTATCTGGGTGTTCCACAGTAAGTGGTTAAACAATTGTAGCATGGCTTCACACAGCTGTCTCTGTACAGTAAAGCACAGCCAGTACAAGACGTTCTTTGTCTGAGAGTGCTCTGCTAATACTCTCAGTCATTCAGCTTGGTCTTGTGTCTCTTTCCCATGTAAGGTGTCAACAAACAGTCTGACTACTTACTATGGATCAGCACCAGAGCACACATCCCAGAAGCCCTGTTTTCAGTGCGGTGCATGGCCTTCTGGAACTCCAGCTACTTTCCAACAAGAATACCACCAGGCCAGTGACACCGATGAGATGGGCCAAAGAACACAGAGGGTGTCAGCAAGTACGAGCCAAACACCCACGACATTGGCACCAAAATGGCCACAGGGTTGGACCAAGAGGCCACGAGGCAGGATCCATCTGTTCAGATACACACACGGAGGAACCTAGGGAACCCCATGCGCATAAGACTGCTACAATGGTGCTAACAGCCATGGAGGTAAAAGACCTTCTGCACAACATGAAGCAGATGTTTACAGCAGACATAAACATAGTCAAGACTGCTTGTGTACAGGCCTCAGAAGAGGACATAATAGGCACACAACGCAATGTCTCTGGCTTGAAAGATGCCCTACGCCAAGTACAGTAATTTCAGGCTACCATGGCACTACAACTAGACCAGCTGGATTATAGACAGGCTAATTTTAAAATACGAGGAATCCCCGAAAGTGTTGACTTGGCTGAGGTACCCCATTACATAGGACACCTCCTTACTGAGCTACTGCCACCTGCATAAGCCAAGAAGGTTGGGATTGACAGTTTCTTTTGGATCAATAAATCCCCACAGGCCCCTACCTCTTCCACCTGTGACTTGATAGTCAGATGCCAATCATTCGCATGCAAATCTCGCATCATGGCCACCGTGAGGGATAAAACCATCTTTAGCTTTGAGTCTGCTCATCTCACATTCTACCAGGACTTATCCATGAGCATGCTACAATGGAGGACTGTGATCCCTTTAACCAACCAACTGAGAAGCGCAGTCTTATCTCTCACGGTCCTTAAGGATGGCTCTAATATACAAATGACCTCTATGTCGGAAGCTACGACCTTCCTTCAAGCTTTGCGACTCCCAAGTCACACCGACCTCTTCATCATCGACTGCTTTTCACTCTGGGATCCTGAGAGAACAGCGTCTTTCATTCCAAGAAGCAACCGAGGGTCGGCTGTGGTGACCTGAACTCTTAATACAACTTCAAGCACTCTACTGTTTCTCTTATTTTGCACATTTTAGTTCTTGTTTTATATGTTTTCGCTTCATTTGTTGTTAGCTGATCTTATGAACACCAGCTTACCTATTAACCACGGGAGGGCTTAAAGCCCTTACTGACCAATCTCTCCCCCGTTGGTTAGGGATCATTATATCCTAAATTAATCACACAATTCCCCCGACAGTCAATTGTTATCCTCAATAAAAAATAGATTGACAAAATACATTTTTTTTAAATGAGAAAGTGTGTTTTTGTTAGTGTTGTGTTCAGACCAAAGAATGTTGGACATCTCAAATCACAGCCTTACATTTTTCTAATATTGTTTTCTATATACAATTTTAAACCAATTCCAGTTTACTGGAGACTAATTAATAAATGATCCTGATTATCAGACTGATTTTATTTTACAGCGGAAAATGGCCACCAGTTCTTTGACAGCATCTGCTGAGCAGTGCTTTCATGAAGCACTTGAAATGTTGAAGTATATATTAAAACAGAACTGTGCAGGATATATATATATATATATATATATATATATATCTGCCTCTATAAAAACCTGTTTCACATTTTGTTCCACATGATTCATTATTGTGTGAGCCCCATGAGCCAGTTTAATTCTAGGATTCATTAGGTTATTAAAGAATGTATATTTTGTAACAATTTATCTGTATTTACATATTTATGCAGACTTCTTATACATACGGCATGTTACCCTGCAGTTAAATATCTCAAAAGATAACATAAAGTCTTTACAAAATACATGATTGTGACGATTTATAAAAATATATTAAAAACAAATTTCAAAAATAAAATAAAAATGTATGATTATTGGATAAAACTCTACTTTGATTCCCTCAGTTTGTATTAAGATTATCACATGGAATAATTAACACAGAATTTTTTTTCCTTAATACATGTCAAAATTAGCAGCCGTTATTAATTTGACAGCATAAAATGTTCCACCACGCGTTTTAAGCAATCCAATGGCTTGGTAGGTTCGGTTGTCATAGGAATGACCTGCTTGGCTAGCACTAGGCAAGATTTGGGTAAACTGGGCAGGGCATTGATATGGCTGGCATATAGCTGTACCTACTTGCATCCCGTGGCATTCACAACAGGTGATGTGCTATGGAAATGAAACAATGGCAAAACAGTGGCAATTTTGGGTGAAAGGGCTACATGTCAAGAGACGTTCTGTTGGCTTCCATAGTGATTGCTCACTATTTTGCTCTTTGCCCCAAAGCATCTGTTTTCCAACGTGTCTTGATAAGAATTCAACCCTGGCAAACAGACGTACAAATGAATTTAGCGAGTTAAAAGGTTACGTTTAGCCATTTTAATGTGCCGTTTGTGTGTGGAGGGGGGAACACTTTGGGATGATAGTGTTTAGTTAAATATTTGATTATTGTTAATTATTAAAATGCTTATTAAAATAGGGAATAAAAAGAACAGAAATAGATATTAATGCTTCTTTAATATCATACATATTTATGCTGTTTTAATTGTGTAAAAATGTTATTAATGTATCACACAAAAGTTTATTCACCATAAATGTATTAAAATATTATCTACAGGACATTCAGACACACAGGCTTGGAATGCCAAGTGCCAGGTTATACTCATAGCTCTAGTACGCAATAGATATACAACTGTCAGAAAGATTTCTAAATACTTTGGCTTATATTACCTCTTCAGTACACACAGACCTGTCTCAAAATGGGCCAGTGATGAAAAAAAATTAGTGTGATTTTTAATATGCGATGAAGGTTTACAAAGCAAGGATTCAGCTAGAAAAATGTCCTTTAGCATCCTGGAAGCAGCTGGGACGACAGAGAGACTGGACAGTGACAGAAATAAAATTAAGAAATGTCAGCAATTGTCAAAAGACTCGTGGGACGACAGCCAGAGGGCAAAGAGAAATGGAAATGGTAGGTGAAAATTGGTATAAGGCAGCTGAGAGGAATTGAAATAGGTGATAAAATAAAAATTTAAATCAGGGTTGTTTGTTTATTTTTACAACATTTATTCCTATATATTTTCTCTTTTTTGATAGGTAACACTTTCTGTATAAAGACATAAAGACTTTTTTGTTAAAGACTGATGCTTTCACAGAACTGAATGAGAGTTTGTGTAAATGATTAAAGGAAAAGTAACACATCTATATATTAGACTAGCTGTTTCATTTAGTTAAAGGTTTACTCTAACCCATTTTATTTTTATTTTTTATTTATAAAAAAGATGTGTTATTGAGCATTATTCTTTAGGTCTCCCCTCCCTATCACTACATAAAAAAGGTGTAAAATAAGTTTTACTTACCTGAAATCTAGTACCGGGCCAAGCTCTTGACGCTGCTTTTAATGCCCCCTCTTGATGTCACAGCAGCCAACGTACAGTTCCGTCAAAGGTTTCTCACAGAGATGCCTTTGATTGGGCCATTTAGCTGGCTCGGAGCGCATGCACGTGCTCTGAGTAGACAAGAAGAGGTGGGGAGGGAGTTTAAAACAATTAAACAACGGGATCGGGGGTTGGAAGGGATACAGGAAGAGAGGAGAGATATAAGACTCCACACTATGTAAGGTGCCAGTGTGCAGAGCTCACTGACAACAGATGTCAAATATGCACAGAACCGACATTAGGCAGCCCGTATTTGAGATATTTGGGGGTAACTAGCTCCCAGCGTACAAGTGCAAATAACTTTAGCTGTGCTGTGATTTAAGCCAGATTCCTTCCTCCATGACCACTTCTAAAAGCAGAAGTGATTATGGTCTTTGGAGTAACACAGGTACAGTTTCACATAGACAACTGAATGAATAGTATCTTTACATAACTGAATGCTTCATTTGGAAAATCATCCATATTAATATCCAATAAGCAAACCCTACACTTAAATAATGATAATATTATGTCAAGCTGTAGCCGGTTTGTGGTGTGTTTGGCCCGGATGGGTCACTGTATAACATAACAGAGTCTAGTAAGCCTCAGCCACTGAAATACTGGGGGACTACGCTTATATTATTTTTTGGCTTTTTAGCTACAATTTAGAAAATTAGGGAAGGATTGTCAGGGCCCTATTGGGGGAGGAGGTTATTGTCGGTACTAATGTCACAGGCGTGCGCAAAGGGTGTGTCCGGGCATACCCTAATGTAGGATGATATTGTCCCGTCAATCCCTTGTTTAGGTGTTTTTGGGCACTTTTCTGGATCTGGAGGTTGGATTTGCTTGCTATGTTTTTAAAGAAAAATCCTGTTTGTCTCAGTATACACCTGGTTTTCTGTATTTTTTTCCTAATTTTTTTAGCTCACACTTATGACGGAGGTAAGGGCCCTTCTCGAGCAGTGAGATTCACAAGGACACTTTAACACTGGGAGGTCCGCTTGGGAAGATTGAAACTTGATTCTCGAACATATTGAAACTCTCCCATGGAGTTAACTCCTTACCTGACTACATTAACGACTCCCTTGAGCTCACACACTGTAACACTGGCAGGAGGGAGCGCTGTGCACCCACCTCCTGCCAGTCACTTTAATCTAGAGCCCCCCAGGCCGGTGTGCCCTGAGGCAGCCGCTTGTGCCGCCTTATGGACGCGTCAGCCCTGCTGGTGTTGGTGGTGTAACTCCCCTGGTGATACACACCCTGGTGTGGTCTGCATCCCCCACTGTGTACAGTTGTCACTTCGTTTGAACATAGGTTAGAAATTTAAGATAAGAGATTCAGGGGGGGAAAAAAAACAACAACTATATATACAGTATACGCATCAACTTTAATATATGAAAACATTTTTATGATGCCTTACTGTCCCTTTAACGGTGAATCCAGGGCCAGTCTATTATTTATGTCAACCACAAGCAGTAAACTCATGCATATGATAATTAAGATTGAATCTACTTAATCAAATTAATGCACAAAACATGGTTCCATAATTGTCATCTTAATCACATGAATGCACAAATATGTTAGAAAAACTATGTAAATTCTATTAAAATTCATTCTTTCTTATTAGAGAGTAAATGGTGGATTTAAAAAAAAATGTGTTCGAGTTAAGGTATGTGAGAGAGATACATACACAGTTTTAAATTTTTTTTTTTTTTAAATGCTTGCCATGAATGGCCAACCTAACCATTTACTTTGGGTCAAACTAAGGGGTTTATTCTCTCAACAGCAAGTTGCGATAGTTTCAGACCCAAATTGCGTATGGTCTAAACAGATAATATTGTGCATTAAATCAAAGAGATAGTGAAAAGAAGGTAGTGAGTGCCCTTAAAATTTAACTTTTATTAGTAATAGTAAAATAAGCAGGGGAGGGCTGGCAGCCTTAGGCCTGGGGGGCAAAATCAGTCAAGTGGCCCATTGCACCACCAAATCAGTGCAATGGTGCCCACCTTTTCCTGGTTTTATAACGGATATTGATGTTATGCTAATCACTAGCTCTTTGCCATACCCGCTCCTTCACGGCTCTGACTTTCAATGTTGTCAAAGCGCAGGCTGAGAATCTCTGAGCGTGTGCTCTGACTCACTAACTGAGCGCCGGAACCACGAGGGAGAGGCTATAATCTGACTGCACCTACTGCTGGTGCGTACCAGTGGACCACCAGCGAATCGTTTAAATTGAATAGGCTGGTGTCCCCAACTTGTGAGCTGTGTTGTCCGCCGGGCGCCTCTGTTGTGATGGCACCCTGCGTGACCGCACAGCGTGCACACCCCAACGGCTGGCCCTGCTGACACACACTGATGTTACTACTTAGAAATCCCTCAATATTAATACAGACATCAGAGTAAACACCAATAAACTGTGGAAACAGAGCTGATCCCCCAAATTTATAAAGATTTGCTTACTGGATTTGTTGTAAGATTAAATCATGCCTCCTCCTCTCTCTCTCCCATGCGCTGCTCTGTAAGCTGGGAGGAAGTGAAGAGTAATCACAATCTCCCAGCACAGTGGCACCTGTGGCTGCATGGGGAACAGCTGTATTTCCCGCCCCCCATGTGACATCACAATGCCCCACCTATATGAGCTGCCATACGAACTAACGCCAGTGCTGCCCACAGTGTGTGTTTACATTAAAAAGCCTGCAGGGACCGGCTATAGACATCAGAACCACTTCATTAAGCTCCAGTCGTTCTGGGAAATATAGTGTCCCTTTAATGTGAGGTAAATTATAGATTAGT
>OW240922.1:92373531-92400103 GCA_933207985.1 Pelobates cultripes | reverse complement strand
AAATTGTTTCTACAAAGTTTGAACCGAAACATTGTCTAGATCTAGAATATCACTGTATGGTCTAGTGTCAGATTCTTTACTAAAAAATGAGTAACTAGGCATAAAAAGGCTTAAAGCATTATTTCTCTTACATCAAACGTTACAGTTGATACTATGTAGTCAGGTAGGTATCACGTGTCTAGCATCCTCCAGTTAGACAGAATGGTACATGATGGACAGCCAAAAGCAGCACAATATGTGATTGTGCTGCTTTTGCCCCAAGATGTCCCCACAACACATTAACAAAGGTTAGAGTTGACCTAAGTATTTCTGGCTGGGGAGACATTTGATGAAATGAGTCTTTGGAAAGGTTGCATCCTATGACTGTCTGCTGCCAATTTTTGCTTAGGAAACATGTGCAATCTGCTAATTTCAATGGATGTCCTCCTACTGTTGGCCATGTAGAGTCCATGTGTTCATTTATGCACACATTAAACCATCTATTACAGACTCACATTTGGAATTCTGTGCAAGATAATTGGGTAGCATGCTACAGGCCTCTATATCTAGTGCAGGCTTAATTTCCCAATCATAACACCGCCGTCATAGCTTCACTGTCTCGATGGATGTGTAGGGTTAAGGAGAGTGGCACCATGTGAACAGGACAGTAATACATTAGTCACAAAGACTGACATTTATTTAGGATCATCATCAAATAAACAAATATCATGGTGATATTCTGCTGTAATTAGAAATGTCCCGTGCTGCCTTCCATGGCTGTGTGATCACAAAAGGCACCACAAAGTAGCAGTGGCCCAGCTGTTTCAGAGATCTCTACAACTGACCCACAAGCAGGAACTGTCCACTAGTCTCGGAGTGCTAAACCCACTGAGAGCACTGCCACCAGTCTCAGAGTACTAAACCCATTGAGAGCACCGCCACCAGTCTCGGAGTACTAAACCCACTGAGAGCACTGCCACCAGTCTCAGAGTACTAAACCCATTGAGAGCACCGCCACCAGTCTCGGAGTATTAAACCCACTGAGAGCACTGCCACCAGTTTCGGAGTACTAAACCCACTGAGAGCACTGCCACCAGTCTGAGAGTACTAAACCCACTGAGAGCACTGCAACCAGTTTCAGAGTACTTAACCCATTGAGAGCACTGGCACCAGTCTCTGAGTACTAAACCCATTGAGAGCACTGCCACCAATCTTAGAGTACTAAATCCATTGAGAGCACTGCAACCAGTCTCGGAGTACTAAACCCACTGAGAACATTGCCACTAGTCTTCGAGTGCTAAACCCAACGAGAGCACTGTTACCAGTCTCGGAGTACTAAACCGATTGAGAGCACTGCAACCAGTCTCTGAGTACTAAACCCACTGAGAGCACTGCCACCAGTCTTGGAGTACTAAACCCATTGAGAGCACTGCCACCAGTCTCGGAGTCCTAAACCCATTGAGAGCACTGCCACCAGTCTCGGAATACTAAACCCACTGAGAGCACTGCCACCAGTCTCGGAGTGCTAAACCCATTGAGAGCACTGCAACCAGTCTCGGAGTACTAAACCCATTGAGAGCACTGCGACCAGTCTCGGAGTACTAAATATACTTAGAGCGCTGCAACTGGTCTTGGAGTACTAAACCCATTCAGAGTACTGCCACTAGTCTCGGAGTACTAAAGCTGAGAAGGAAGGCATAGCACTGTCCTGGGCACCCTCTACACTACAACAACTATGGTTGGAGACAGACATAACTTGAGGAGGTTGGCTAGAGAGAAATAACAAGAAGGGTCTGCTACGGCGAGAACTGTGGGATCGGTAACTAAATACTTGAAGAGGTCCTCTAGAGAGAGCTAACTGAGAGGGTATGAGAGATAACTATGGGGCTAGCTACAGAAAACTGAGGGAATCGGAAGAGATGGGGGAAGGTAGGGAACATCTATGGGGGTTTATTAATAAACATACAATTCACATTATACTCAGCCAACCCATAAGCCTTTTGGACATCATTGGAATTGCAGTTTAAAACATCTGGAGGGTTTGGCTTTTAAATATATTTTAATCATGAGATTCAGATTAATATAATGGGAATTGTACATCATATCGAACTTTATGTTAATCATGGTGCTAATTACTTAATTCTGCCCTTATACTGTGTGTGCGCCCACACACAGGAACACCAACAGACATAGAGACATTTTAGGCATACATGAACACCATCAGACACATGTACAGGCAATGCACGTGCACACACATGAACACCTGCAGACACATATACAATCAATGCACACACACACAGGAACACTGACATGCACATATATAAAAAATTCAAAAGCTCACTCACAGTATACCGATATACACACATACAAACAATTCATAAACACACAATATACAGGCATACACAGAGTTGCGCACCTACAGCTACAATGACAAATCTGAAGTGGCAGTGCACTGCACACAGAGCAGGTCTGATACACATTGACATTATTCACACAATATACAATATAACAAGACAAACTGACATGATTGTGCCCACAGAAACCATTACGTGTACAAATACTGCAGAAACCAAGCAGCTTTTACATGAGTGTTAGGTGGGTAAAAACCAAGGAGGACAAGTCTTCACTCATTCATTTCAAACAGGGCGCCTGAAGGCCCAAGGTCGGCTCTGCTCTCTTTTTTTTATTAACATAGTTGTATATTGTTCTACGCAAATAAAAGAGACAGCTGCAGAACACAGTGAGTCATATCCTGCCCTATTGCCAGATTATGGTCAGAGTTCTTCAGCAAATTATTGAATGCATGACAGTGAACTGATTGTCTGCGTGTTCCTGCCTGTGTGTGTCGGTGATTGTTAACCTTCATACTGCAGATGTGTGATCTTCATTTCCCGTAAAAAATTTGCTAAGCATCATGGGAAATGTAGTTTACACAAAACAAAATCTGGTTTAATTTCAATTATTTTGCCAGCCAAGTGTTCATATTAGCGGTTCATACTCTGACATCAGCCATGATTTTCCTAAAATGCATAATTTTACTAGTTTAATATTACATGTTTTTTCTGAGTTTTAGTGCCAGTGTGGTGATTGGTATTGTAAACCTGACACCTATCGTATCTATCTGATTTATTAAAAACAATAAAATGTTTTAAGAAAAAAAAAAAGAACAAAAATAAAAATAAAATCTGCTCAGGGTTCCAAACAAATGACAGGCCGCTATTTTGTATTTGAAGCTTTATTTATAATCTGGGCTTCGAGAGCAGTCGTGGTTATCTCATTTGAAGTGGAATCATGTCTGGAAATGAATTTATCGACCTGTTGGTTTAATACATTGAGTGGGAAAGAGACTTCAAGGGTTGGCATTGGAAAGTATTCAGGAATTTGAATATTGCAAAACAATTTATCATTAGTGTACTCAGCAAATTTCACAAGTAATATTGCTCCGAGCTAATTGCCTTCCAACTAAGTTAGGCCTCGACTAGAACATGTGAGAAAGGTGTATATATAACCACAAACAATATGAAAGATAAATATAAATGGATATTGGTAGTTATCTAAGATACAAAAAATATGAAATATTCTTCACTTGGAACAGCCACGCTATAGTTAATGCTCACCCTAAGGATGGGATAGGCATCCTTCTGCACTACATCTTCCTTGATGCTTTTCCAGCATTATGAGTGTAAGAGCATTATGGGAGATGTAGTCCACAACATCTGGAGTGCTGAAGGTTGCGTACCCCTGTTCTAAGGTATGAGATTAGGGGGTATGAGATTGGGATGGGTGGGTGCTCCAAACGAACAAGGGTTTGGCTCGCCTGGCAGTCAGTCTGTCTGGTCCACAACATATAGTATGCTGGGTCCAGCCATGGTCCTAGTGACTGCCGTACAGCATGAGCTCTGCGCTGCCCAGGGACACTTACCCAGTGTCTCTGGATGTGATACAACAGGGAACCTGAAATCAGGAGTGTCCCTCTGAAATCTGGACTGTTGTGAGGCCTACAAAAGGTTTGGTAATGTATATAATCTAAGATTCCTTTAAACTCTTAAGGACCAAACTTCTGGAATAAAAGGGAATCATGACATGTCACACGTCATGTGTCCTTAAGGGGTTAATCTCCCGGTCGCTAAACCTGCTGTAGTATATTGCATCATACTCTGGGTCTAAGAAGCCGCCTCCAGTTCTCGCACTTAGATACCCCAAGCCTCTGTCTCCAGACTACCCCCTGATTCAAATTCTCTTTAACTGAATACAGTCATCTCAATGAAGTTGTTATGGTGTCTAGAAGTACGGGGCTCTGTCTTACCCAAAGTGCTCTTGACTACGCCGGGCTTCCTACCCCCTGGCCCTAAGCTCAATGTATAGCCTTTCGTGGCTGCCAGTGATAGGCTGAGAGAGTCAGCTTAAACTCTCATCTTTGGCCTCCCATCGAGAAAAATACTTTAGAAAAACATGTACCTTCCAGATTTGTGTACCCAGTCCCCTGGCTCTATTTGCCTTCCAACAGAGCAATGTCCCAGGCTCTCAGCCTTCTAGAGTACCCCTATCCCTTTATATCCTGACAGTTGGGAATAAATAAATATCAATTTCATGTCCTACATAACATAACCCCCTCCTAAACCATTGTAAGTTTTAGGAAGGAAGGGTGTCTTCCACAAACTTTTACAAATAATAACACTGATAAAATTATGTTAATTTCTTTTACAGACTGTTCATCACTGCACATAATGTCACATTGCGCTGAAAGATTAAGATTAGTGAATTTTGCACACGCTAAGGCAGTACCGTGTAGGATTTGGGCTAATTTCCCCCACTGAGCCAGTGCCAGCTATTGGATGCCAAATGGTGCATCATGTAAAACTGTAGTTTAATTCATTTTGGTAGAAATACATTGTACCATTGTATTCAAAAGTGTTCACAAAACCAGCACCCTAAAACCAAGAGCTCCCAACCCCACCCCCCCCGCAAAAAAAAAAATCACTGCAGAAAATAATCTTGTTTTTTTTCCCCTTCTTTTTATAAATATCGACTCACCTACATCTATCATCAGCACAGTAAAGGCTGCAGAATTTTTGATTGGCTGAGTTTTTCTATAGCACTGAGCTTACAATCTTTCATTGCATGTTTGTGCTATCCAAATGAATTATGTACAAATATTAAGTTGTACTTCCTTTTTATAACATGCTGGAGGCAGGGAGTAGATTCATGGAGCAGAGGTGAAAAATGTTTGATAGAAACTCGAGCGGCTGCATCCATACCCACTTTTAAAAGCTTGTAGTGGTTATGGTGCCGAGAACATTAAATGTTTCCTCACCAGAGCATGGAAAATGTTTCACGTCCAGTGTATCAGCGCAAGATTTCCCTGTTCGAAAATACAATGCTTTCTCCAAAGATTTCAGCAAGAGATCAGCTGTAAAGAATTGCATATGCAGCCTGCCTCTGCTTCACTGCGGGGGATAGCAATCTGTGTGACATAATATATTTAATATGCTCTGCTGATTCCCTGCAAGATAATAATGCAACTGTATATTTTGTAAATCGATACGGACTGCTCCGCAGTCATCCATACACAAACTCTTTCCAGAGATAAGATCAAAATTCACAAAAATAAATAAATAAAAATGGCAGATTGTGCAGGACAGAAATTATATTATAGAATAATTATAGTCAAAAGTATTTTGCTGGTCAGGACTCGTCAGCCGGCTTGTACTATGGATAGATGCCATTCCTGAAATGTTTTTTTTTTTTTTTTTGAGATCTGAGCAGAGAGGACAGTGTTTAGAATACAGATTTACTGAAAAGAGGGAGAAAATGTTTCTAAAAATTTTAAGGAAATAATGATAGTTCAGAATATCCCTCTAGCAACCTCAATAAGGGAACAGTCCCATATGAGGCTGGTTTTAATTTTGCCTACCTTCATCAAACTTGCCAGTCTCCGCAAAGGCCAGGGTAAATTTACATTTTACCAAAACCGCTAAATTGGAAGACCGCTCCAAGTCAGTTATGTTTTGCTTTTGCCTACTTCGGCCTAATATTTGAAATTCACTTCGTATTCCAGACAGTACACACTTAAAGGAATACTCCTGAAATGCTTTATGTGTGAAGAGTGTGTCCTTATTTTATTTATTTTATTAACACAAAAAGTGCAGATTTCTATGGAAATTAAAAATATTTAGAAATGTATCTTGTTACACCCCCAGCTGTCAATCAGACAACTGGTCCTGTTACTTCCTGGTTTGAGTAGTTCAGTGGAGCTAAACCCAAGAGGCAGCAATTGTTCAGAACACCTGCCTTACAATGACTTCTCATTGAGCTGCATTGGGAAGTCTGATTGGTCAGCTACAGAAAGTCTGGGCGGGGTTAGAAGGGGAGGGCTTGCAAAAGCTGGAGACAAGAGATCTGATAATTAGAATTCATATATGTTTTTATTGGGGGTAAATCCACTATATGGTATTTTTTTCTTTTTTGGGGGGCAGTGGAGTGTCCTAAGTGAAAATATATTGTTCATTTGAGCACCAGTGTTGCAATTAAATCTGTATTAGAAATTGTATACTGAGGAGTATATCTGAATTCTAAAAATGCGTGTGATACTTTACATCCACTTATTATTTAACCCTGTAAAATGGCTCTGACCTTCTCTGTTTCTTTAATGTTCAGATAAGGGTTTATTCTGCTAAACAGTAATTTGGGTGATTAAAAATGTAGTAGTCAAACTGTGACTAGAGCGAATTTGGATAATATTTTTTCCAAATCAGCCACTTTATGCCTAAATTCTGTCTGTAAATTACTGCAAATTGATGCTTAGTTAATAATCTCATAGGTTTTACTGTCCACAATAAATCTGTCTTCAGGGGAAATACGAGAGAAAATAATATTTAGTCAATTTTCTCTTATAATTCACTGTATAAACAATTCATTTAATCGATTTAAACATTTAAAAATTATTTATTTAACTTTAATCTTTGGCATCTTTTTACAGAATTCGTCCTGAACCTGTGGACAAAGTATGATATATATATTTATATCCTTCCCCTTCCCTGATTTTGCTGTATTAGATGGTGAAGTATTTTGGCAGTTCAATCCTTCATTTAAAGGGACATATTTATTGCACTAATACCTCTAGCTGTCTGCTTTGTGTGTACATTACTACGGGACTCAGTGGGAGACAGCAGTAAAAATTTTCAGGGTATTGAAAGTTAATTTAATATAATTCAAAATAACACATCTGGAAAAATTATCTGAATCAGCATTGATTGAAAACATCAGTTACATGCTTCCCTCCAATAGTTGTCATTTCTAACCAGAATTTTACATTTAAAGGGACACTATAGTCACCAGAACCACTACAGCTTAATGTAATTGTTCTGGTGAGTATAATAGTTCCCTTCAGGCTTTTTTCATGCAAACACTGCCTTTTCAAAGAAAAGGCGGTGTTTACTTTGCCTCTAGAGACACCTCCAAGTGGCCACTCGTTAGATGGCCACTGGAGATGCTTCATGGCGCAGTGCTGCCGAAAAAGCAGCCCTGACATTCAGCGTCTCCACGCTCTGCGTGGAGACGCTGAATTTTCCTCATAGAGATGCAGTGATTCAATGCATCTCTATGAGGAAGTCCTGACTGGCCAAAATGGCATTTGGTCCCGCCCCCGTGCCGATTTTAGACAATCCAATGCTTTCCCTATTGGAAAGCATTGGATTGGCTAAAAATTGGCCATTTTGATTATGTCACAAAGGAGGCAGACCCGCGTGGTGCTGGAAATAAGGTGAGTTTTATTAACTTTTATATAGGGGCAAAAGTGTGGCAAACCACCTAAATGGTGGGTTAAACACTATAGTGTCAAGAATACATGTTTGTGTTCCTGACCCTATAGTGATCCTAAGAAAGCTTTTCCAATATACCTGTAGTGTATACGCATAGGTGTTAATATAATATTGTTGTGTATTTTTAGTGCTTTAGATATTAAAAATCCACTCATATTAGAAACCCAATTATTCAATTAGTGGGGCAATTTAAGGCTTACTCATTAAAATAGGAATTGTAAAAAAAAAAAAAAATACTAGGAGATTGGAAATTTTGTACCAAACTGTAAAAATGTACTAACCCATTTAGTCATCTTGTGTATTTTGGCCAGGTACTTTTTTTTTTTGACCATTAGTGTTTTGGTAGACGTGCTCCCCAGATTTGGTGGTAGCCAATACATAGTGACATTTTTTGGATCGCACGAGCCAATGCCATTAATTTACTTTACATGGTTTCTTGATTACACTTTGTGGTACCTTACCTGGGGGTGTAAGAGTATAGGGCCATCTAGTGGTCAGGTAAGATATTGCATTGTGTTCTGTTTTACATATTCAAACTTATTGAATATTCTCTCCTGCAGAACTGATGGACACAGCTAACGGGATTTAAAAAAAATCATATTAATGCACACAATTAGGCTGTGCTTTCTTATGCAAGTATACAGTCATAACCACGGTATACATAACTCCATAATGCCCAGTTGCCCACGATCACTAGTAAAAGGCTTTTATACAGCCCTGTACTCTCACAATGCTCTCAGCCATTACTAGTGCAGCGTTGTCCCATCCTATACGTTTCCCTTTCCACATAAGCTCTCAGGATAATGATACTTTCTTTCGGAACGTTCTTACCTTTTCTGTTAATCTGATAATTCATACTCCTAGGTGGCCATCTGTCGGCTTACCTATACAGTATTCAGGGCGTACTACAAACCATATAGTTTGGCTTTCGGCAGCCACAGTAAATGTAATAAACGTGGAGATTAGGTTCGGACCAAACTGCTATTTGCCCAAATTTTGGCCGTTTGGTTGTTCTGCTGAATTCTGAGATGAAATGTACCTGAATTATGGACTAATCAAACCAGACAATGCCGAACATGTTGGGGGGAGGGAGGTTGGGATAATATTCTCAATGCTGCCCATGCCAAAAAAATAGATGAACGATGACTAGGATACACTTACTCAATGCTGATTTTACTCACAGCTTAGGCGAGAAGGGGCAAAGAGACAGAAAAGCAGAAGAACCAGTAAACAATAAAAACATTATTTTCCTGTTACTGCTCCGCCTGTTTGCTTTCTGTTGGCTACTTTTTCTCACCTAATCTGTGAACCAAATGATGGGTATACTGCAAAAAGATAGATAAATAGATATACCGATAGACAGACAGATAGATATACAGATAGATAGAGAGATGAATGATATAGATAGATAGATAGACAGACAGATAGATATATAGATAGCTAGAATGATATAGATAGATAGACAGACAGATAGATAGAATGATATAGATCAGTGTTTCCCAATTGGTGTTCCGCTGTGACCACCCGATGGGCATTGCTGCAAAGGGACGCGGTCAGCGCCGTGGCCGATTTATTGCACGACCGGGTCCACGTAGTATGGGATGCTGGGAGGAAGTAACAGACGGACAGTCATTTCCTCCCAGCTTCATACAGAAAATGCCGCGCTGGAGGGAGAGAGGCAGCAGCCGTCAGTGAGCAGCTCCCCCCACACACACCAGCCTCAGCAAGCAAGTCACCCCCCTGCAGACAACAGGTATGCTAACAGCGGGGTGACTGCAAATATATAAAATGGCATGCGTGTGTATTTGACAGTGTGTGTGTGTGTATATCTGTGTGAAATCTTTGTGTCACTGTGTGTATTTGAGTGTGTCTATTAATGTGTCAATGTGTGTATCTGAGTGTGTGTATCTGTGTGTAAGTGTTTGTGTCACTGTGTGTATCTAAGTGTGTGTATGTGCCATTGTGTATCTGTGTGTATGTGTCACTGTGTTTACCTGTGTCAGTGTGTATCTGAGTGTATGTGCCAGTGTGTGTATCTGCGTGTCACTGTGTGTATCTTTCAGTGTGTGTGTGTGCCAGTGTGTGTGTGTATGTAGCAGTGTGTGTATGTGCCTGTGTGCTTATCTTTCAGTGTATCTATGTGTCGTGTATCTGAGTGTGTTTATTTGTGTGTCAGTGTGTGTATCTGTGTGCCACTATGTGCCAGTTCCAGTGTGCGTGTGTGTGCCAGTGTGTGTATCTGTGTGTCAGATTCATACACACTGACACACAGATACACACACTGGCACATACAAATACAGATGCACACACCTTGACACACAGACACACACCGGCACATACAAAAAAAAAAGGTTTATGCAACAGCGCCAATTATTTATTTTACAGGAGTGGATGGGAGGGGGACGACGACTTCACGATATTGATACACTATGTCAAAGGGTTCCATGGGAAAAATTAATTGGGAATCCCTGATATAGATAGATGAATGATATAGATAGATAGATAGATAGACACATTGATTGTCCCACTTTCGCACTTTTTGTGTTTTTCTGATTCGGTTTCTGAATCGGAATCTCATTTCTGAAATTCTTCCCAGCGGAAATGCAGGCATCCTAAAAAAAATTCTGTTTTTGGAAAATAGGATTTATCAGAACCAAAATGCACAAGTCAAGTGTAATATGTAACTTACAACTTAAAAACCACCAATGATCAAACTATGTGAATATTTGAACAATAAACAGCAGTTTCTATTTATGTTTTATAATAATAATATTAATTATTATTATAATATAACAATTTATAATTATGTGTACTATGAGATGATAGTTTATAGTGTTTCATGTATCCAATATTATTCAGGATGTGATATAATTTCAGGAATCATGTAATTATTGTGGTGTGTTTTTTGTATAATGTGATCTACCTTATTAATTGAACATTTATAATTACCAGAACGAGCCACCTTCATTCTTACAGCTAAGGGCACTTTAATACCGTCTGTCTGTATGACAGAATGCTGTCTGTTTTAGTTCACACACAGAGCAAGGTGTCTTAACAAGTCTGTGTAGCTGCAGGTTAATGATGGGATGGGGGTTGGGAAAAGCACATTATTAATGCTTCAAAGCACAGGCAATCCCTGACAGCTCTGCTATAGTGCAACCCCCAGGACAGGATGCTCTAGCAGCCAAACAGAAGGTAATGGTACTGCAGCTTTTGTGACATAACCCTGCCCCATTTATTAAACTGCAGTAAAATTAAAGAGACTCTCTACTGGCAAAATACAAAAATAAACAAAAGTCCCTGTTAGTAGATAGGCTTCCAATAAAAAAAAACAAAAAAACGTATGTCTTTAATTATGCATTTTTAAAATTGTTGGTATATCTCAAAACAGCTTGGAAATAGTTGCAGGAATCTCGTTTGCTGACTTTACAAGCCCTCCCCCTCTAACCCAGCTCAGACCTTTTTGTGGCTGTCCAATCACAGACTTCCCAATACAACTCAATGAGAAGTCTTTGCAAAGCAGGTGCTCTTTGTAATTGCTGCCTCTTGAGTTTAGCTCCACTGAAAGTAACAGAACTGGCTGTCTGATTAACAGCAGTAGGGGGAGGGGGAACAAAATTAATTTTAAAAGTGTCAGTTTCTATGGAAATCTTCAGCAAGCAGAAGTACTGAAGGGGATCTGGAGTAAACTGACCAAGAATTGAAGTCAGATTTGATATTCATTAAAGTATCCCTAACCCACTAATGTTCATCTGTACAGTTCCGAGGGCCTTCCCAACGGCATTAAAAAAAAAATTAGGGTTTTACTTACCTGTTCTCCAGTGCTGAGATTTCCACGGCACTGCTGCTGATTTGCTACTGGCAAGTGTCACTGTAAATCCGATGGTCCAATCCAATGCTCCTCTCCTGAATCACAAGCGGTGAATGCTTCTCATAGGAAGTGCTTCTCATAGGAAAGCATTTCATTCATTGATTTTCTATGAGTTGCACTTGGTCACATTGTAATGGAAGCACCTCGAGTGGCGTCAGGAAGACACTGCAATGTTTTTCACAGCAGGTTTTAAAGGCCTACTGCACCTGGACCGATCGATTGAGATGAAATATTCTGGGTGCCTTTACTGGGCCTTTAACGTGTATATTGGAAATTCAAGGTGATTTCAAATTGAATTTCAAATTTAAAGGGGATCTATAGGGTAAAAAAAAAACAATTTTTTAATGCATTTTAAATAATAGATTTTAAAAATGCAAAATATGTATATATATTTAAAATTAAATGAAATCATGTTTTTTTTTTTAATCCCTTATTTAGTGGGTTTACAGACACGGCCTGTCCATACACTGTTTTTCCACAAACCCATTTTCATCACAACTAGAGCAGTTTCACTCATTATTTCAGCAGCAAGCCAGGAATGATTAAAATGGTGGCTATTGCCAGTTGTTTTTATTCTAGAAAATGTAAATTTTAGCAACTTGATAATTAGTGGCTGCCAAAACTAATAATGTGTCTCCTAGAAATTGATAAGTTGCTTAGCACTAAGTAAGACCTAGTTTCCATGTGAACGGTAAAAATTATTGCCTATCAGACACCCAGATCACATCAGCTCAATGAAGTGGTCTGGGTGCCAGGTCCCTCTAGTTTTAACCCTGCAGCTGAAAACATAGCAGTTTCAGAGAAACTGCTATGTTTCACTGAGGGTTAATCCAGCCTCTAGCGGCTGTCTCATTGACAGCCGTTAGAGGAGCTTCCGCGATTCTCAAAATCACAGTGAGAAGACGCTGAACGTCCATAGGAAAGCATTGAGTAATGCTTTCCTATGGGCGGTTTGAATGCACGCTCGGCTCATGCCATGCATGCGCGTTCGGAGCTGAGAGGCGGATCGGGGCGGAGAGATCCCCAGCGCCAAGGGAGTTCGGTGCTGGAGAAAGGTAAGTGCTTAAGACACACACACTCTCACAAACAGATGCATATACAGGGAGTGCAGAATTATTAGGCAAATGAGTATTTTGACCACATCATCCTCTTTATGCATGTTGTCTTACTCCAAGCTGTATAGGCTCGAAAGCCTACTACCAATTAAGCATATTAGATGATGTGCATCTCTGTAATGAGAAGGGGTGTGGTCTAATGACATCAACACCCTATATCAGGTGTGCATAATTATTAGGCAACTTCCTTTCCTTTGGCAAAATGGGTCAAAAGAAGGACTTGACAGGCTCAGAAAAGTCAAAAATAGTGAGATATCTTGCAGAGGGATGCAGCACTCTTAAAATTGCAAAGCTTCTGAAGCGTGATCATCGAACAATCAAGCGTTTCATTCAAAATAGTCAACAGGGTCGCAAGAAGCGTGTGGAAAAACCAAGGCGCAAAATAACTGCCCATGAACTGAGAAAAGTCAAGCGTGCAGCTGCCACGATGCCACTTGCCACCAGTTTGGCCATATTTCAGAGCTGCAACATCACTGGAGTGCCCAAAAGCACAAGGTGTGCAATACTCAGAGACATGGCCAAGGTAAGAAAGGCTGAAAGACGACCACCACTGAACAAGACACACAAGCTGAAACGTCAAGACTGGGCCAAGAAATATCTCAAGACTGATTTTTCTAAGGTTTTATGGACTGATGAAATGAGAGTGAGTCTTGATGGGCCAGATGGATGGGCCCGTGGCTGGATTGGTAAAGGGCAGAGAGCTCCAGTCCGACTCAGACGCCAGCAAGGTGGAGGTGGAGTACTGGTTTGGGCTGGTATCATCAAAGATGAGCTTGTGGGGCCTTTTCGGGTTGAGGATGGAGTCAAGCTCAACTCCCAGTCCTACTGCCAGTTCCTGGAAGACACCTTCTTCAAGCAGTGGTACAGGAAGAAGTCTGCATCCTTCAAGAAAAACATGATTTTCATGCAGGACAATGCTCCATCACACGCGTCCAAGTACTCCACAGCGTGGCTGGCAAGAAAGGGTATAAAAGAAGAAAATCTAATGACATGGCCTCCTTGTTCACCTGATCTGAACCCCATTGAGAACCTGTGGTCCATCATCAAATGTGAGATTTACAAGGAGGGAAAACAGTACACCTCTCTGAACAGTGTCTGGGAGGCTGTGGTTGCTGCTGCACGCAATGTTGATGGTGAACAGATCAAAACACTGACAGAATCCATGGATGGCAGGCTTTTGAGTGTCCTTGCAAAGAAAGGTGGCTATATTGGTCACTGATTTGTTTTTGTTTTGTTTTTGAATGTCAGAAATGTATATTTGTGAATGTTGAGATGTTATATTGGTTTCACTGGTAATAATAAATAATTGAAATGGGTATATATTTGTTTTTTGTTAAGTTGCCTAATAATTATGCACAGTAATAGTCACCTGCACACACAGATATCCCCCTAACATAGCTATAACTAAAAACAAACTAAAAACTACTTCCAAAAATATTCAGCTTTGATATTAATGAGTTTTTTGGGTTCATTGAGAACATGGTTGTTGTTCAATAATAAAATTAATCCTCAAAAATACAACTTGCCTAATAATTCTGCACTCCCTGTACACTAGCTAACAGACACACACATTTACTGACAGACACACACTCAGTGACAGACATACACACTCACTCACTTACAAAACATATACTCACTAACAGACGCACACAAACTAACACACTCAGTAACAGACACACACACTAACACACACACTCTAATGCACACACTCACGTTTTTTTTTTAAATTTAATCCCCCCAGCATCCTTACCTGTGGGAGAGCTGAGGGGATTCCCTGGGGTCCAGTGGTGTCACCTGGCGGGCGGGCGTGCGAGGGAGCACTTCTGGCTCCGGCATCAGTACGCGGCGCGCGAGGGAGCTGAAGAGGAAGCACTCAGGGGAGAGTGCTCCCTCTCACGCCCGCCAGCCTGCCCGCCGGGTGATACCAGGGCCAGCCTCGGGGGGGCCCTGAGATGGCCAGCTCCTGGGCCCCCCAGGAGAAGAGGCTGGCCACAGTGGCATACATACCAGGTCGCAGGGCGGCCGGGCCCCCTGGTGGGCTGGGCCCTGTCGCAGCTGCGACCCCGGTATGTACGCCACTGGGTGTAGTTTTCAATAAATACCTGGGCAACCTGGGCAATCTGTCAAGACAGGTTAATGAAAACAATA
The DNA here is from genome assembly GCA_933207985.1 of Pelobates cultripes. Classification (NCBI taxonomy): domain Eukaryota; kingdom Metazoa; phylum Chordata; class Amphibia; order Anura; family Pelobatidae; genus Pelobates; species Pelobates cultripes. The sequence continues at coordinate 92,385,170 of OW240922.1, read as the reverse complement.
AGGGCAACTTGCTCAGACGATCACAGTTGAAACACGCATGCACTGAGCGAAAGGTTTATAGTTTTGTCGTGAGTTGCTATGGCATGAATTGGAAAATGTGTTGGTTTTTTTTGTCACGTTGCAAACTGGAGCTGTAATCTCTCAGCAGCTAATGGTACTTTTCAGTGATCTCCGAGAAGTGGATGGAAGCCTATTATCATCATGAATACCTAGCTTTAAAAGATTCTGGTCACTGATCTCACTAGAGTCGCTCCCGTTAGATCAGCAAAGTATACAATGCTGGTATGTCATTTAGGAGTTTTGTAGCCCCCCCACCCTACCCTCAGTGGTCCATTAAAGAGTTAAACCCGCTTTTTTAAACTTACCTCTTTCCAGGGCCAAATGCTCCATTAATGCTGGCTAGGGAACCATCTCCTGCGACTGGTGGCAATAATGGATCCTATTGCGCATGCTCATTAATAAACGCTTTGCTATGGGGACTTTGAAGATGTTAGATGCCCTCAAGCAAAGTGTGGGGACGTCCAATATTGCTTAACAGAGTAAAATACAGGGTAAAACAGTGGAAGACAGCCATTAGAGGTGGAGGTAACCCTGCAATATAGTCATTGTAGTATCTCAGGGTTAAACAGACATGGGCACTGCACCCGGAACACCAGAGATCAGCTCTCCTGCTAGATCTGCAAGATATACACCAAACCAGTTAGCATTTAATACACAAAATACTGAGATATTAAAACAATATTGACAGACACATAGGCTTTCTTCTGGACCCGCATTCATTTGCATTCTTAAGTAGTTATTTTAATATAAAACACAGTTTATCTGTTGTCGTTCCTAAATCATAATCCAGTGAGATTTTGAATAAAAAATAAAAATAAAAAAATCCCTCATATTATTAACCCAGACTCCCAAAATGTTTAGAAACCTCAGGGTGATAAGAAATATTCGTATGAAGCAATTTCAAGGCAAATAATCTAACATTTGTTTTTATGTCCGCTGAATATCTCCAGGCGGTCAGCGCAAAATTAAATGTTTGTTCTTTCGCACACAGAAAGCACGTTATTGTTTATCATGCTATAGAGGAAGGATGGCCAAAAGTTAGATCCCTGTAAGATTTAGACAGCTCAACTACCATGATGCTTTGCCATTCTAAATGCTGGCAAAGCATTATGGGAGCTTTAGTTCTACAACATCTGAAGGTCTACTATTGGGGCATTACTGCTATAGGAGTATATATGTACAGCCGGCTAATTCAAAAACTCTTCAGAGTGTGTTAGGATGTACTGTAAAAATTCTAATGTACACAGAAATAATGCCAAGTAGCCATATAGAAATAAAATACTGCTCAGATTATGGTGTCATGTTTATTTATATGGTATGAGATGACCATTGTGTGATTTACCCTTGTCCTCTGGCGGCAGCCATTTTAAGCTCTCTTTGATTTAAACTTTTGAACAGAACCTCATTATGATTATACTCTTTTAGTAATTATCATGTTCACCCTTCATTATTTTTTCTGTATATACTTTAGTTGATTTATTTATTTAGATTTCTACCATGATCTATTTCTACCTGGGAATTTGACCATTATTTTTATAGTGGTCTAATGTTTACATATTTCATTATAAATATTTCATGTACAAGAGATAGGTAATACGTTGGTTTATAACCTAGGTCTAATGGATTGTAAATATTTATGTATATATTCTTATTTATGAATAGCATTCCTATTTAGGATATTCAAACACTTATTTTACTATTACTAATAAAAGTTAAATTTTAAGGGCACTCACTACCTTCTTTTCACTATCTCTTTGATTTAATGCACAATATTATCTGTTTAGACCATACGCAATTTGGGTCTGAAACTATCACAACTTGCTGTTGAGAGAATAAACCCCTTAGTTTGACCCAAAGTAAATGGTTAGGTTGGCCATTCAGGGCAAGCATTTTTAAAAAAAAATAATTAAAAACTGTATATGTATCTCTCTCACATAAATTAACTCTAACACATTTTTTTTTAAATCCACCATTTACTGTCTAATAAGAAAGAATGAATTTTAATAGAATTTACATAATTTTTCTAACATATTTGTGCATTCATGTGATTAAGATGACAATTATGGAACCATGTTTTGTGCATTAATTTGATTAAGTAGATTCAATCTTAATTATCATATGCATGAGTTTACTGCTTGTGGTTGACATAAATAATAGACTGGCCCTGGATTCACCGTTAAAGGGACAGTAAGGCATCGTAAAAATGTTTTCATATATTAAAGTTGATGCGTATACTGTATATATAGTTGTTGTTTTTTTTCCCCCCTGAATCTCTTATCTTAAATTTCTAACCTATGTTCAAACGAAGTGACAACTGTACACAGTGGGAGATGCAGACCACACCAGGGTGTGTATCACCAGGGGAGTTACACCACCAACACCAGCAGGGCTGACGCGTCCATAAGGCGGCACAAGCGGCTGCCTCAGGGCACACCGGCCTGGGGGGCTCTAGATTAAAGTGACTGGCAGGAGGTGGGTGCACAGCGCTCCCTCCTGCCAGTGTTACAGTGTGTGAGCTCAAGGGAGTCATTAATGTCAGGTAAGGAGTTAACTCCGTGGGAGAGTTTCAATATGTTCGAGAGTCAAGTTTCAATCTCCCAGTGTTAAAGTGTCCTTGTGAATCTCACTGCTCGAGAAGGGCCCTTACCTCCGTCATAAGTGTGAGCTAAAAAAATTAGGAAAAAAATACAGAAAACCAGGTGTATACTGAGACAAACAGGATTTTTCTTTAAAAACATAGCAAGCAAATCCAACCTCCAGATCCAGAAAAGTGCCCAAAAACACCTAAACAAGGGATTGACGGGACAATATCATCCTACATTAGGGTATGCCCGGACACACCCTTTGCGCACGCCTGTGACATTAGTACCGACAGTAACCTCCTCCCCCAATAGGGCCCTGACAATCCTTCCCTAATTTTCTAAATTGTAGCTAAAAAGCCAAAAAATAATATAAGCGTAGTCCCCCAGTATTTCAGTGGCTGAGGCTTACTAGACTCTGTTATGTTATACAGTGACCCATCCGGGCCAAACACACCACAAACCGGCTACAGCTTGACATAATATTATCATTATTTAAGTGTAGGGTTTGCTTATTGGATATTAATATGGATGATTTTCCAAATGAAGCATTCAGTTATGTAAAGATACTATTCATTCAGTTGTCTATGTGAAACTGTACCTGTGTACAAGGTAAGTATTATACGTAAATGGTTACTCCAAAGACCATAATCACTTCTGCTTTTAGAAGTGGTCATGGAGGAAGGAATCTGGCTTAAATCACAGCACAGCTAAAGTTATTTGCACTTGTACGCTGGGAGCTAGTTACCCCCAAATATCTCAAATACGGGCTGCCTAATGTCGGTTCTGTGCATATTTGACATCTGTTGTCAGTGAGCTCTGCACACTGGCACCTTACATAGTGTGGAGTCTTATATCTCTCCTCTCTTCCTGTATCCCTTCCAACCCCCGATCCCGTTGTTTAATTTTTTTAAACTCCCTCCCCACCTCTTCTTGTCTACTCAGCACGTGCATGCGCTCCGAGCCAGCTAAATGGCCCAATCAAAGGCATCTCTGTGAGAAACCTTTGACAGAACTGTACGTCGGCTGCTGTGACATCTAGAGGGGGCATTAAAAGCAGCGTCAAGAGCTTGGCCCGGTACTAGATTTCAGGTAAGTAAAACTTATTTTACACCTTTTTTATGTAGTGATGGGGAGACCTAAAGAATAATGCTCAATAACACATTTTTTTTATAAATAAAAAATAAAAATAAAATGGGTTAGAGTAAACCTTTAACTAAATGAAACAGCTAGTCTAATATATAGATGTGTTACTTTCCCTTTAATCATTTACACAAACTCTCATTCAGTTCTGTGAAAGCATCAGTCTTTAACAAAAAAGTCTTTATGTCTTTATACAGAAAGTGTTACCTATCAAAAAAGAGAAAATATATAGGAATAAATGTTGTAAAAATAAACAAACAACCCTGATTTAAATTTTTATTTTATCACCTATTTCAATTCCTCTCAGCTGCCTTATACCAATTTTCACCTACCATTTCCATTTCTCTTTGCCCTCTGGCTGTCGTCCCACGAGTCTTCTGACAATTGCTGACATTTCTTAATTTTATTTCTGTCACTGTCCAGTCTCTCTGTCGTCCCAGCTGCTTCCAGGATGCTAAAGGACATTTTTCTAGCTGAATCCTTGCTTTGTAAATCTTCATCGCATATTAAAAATCACACTAATTTTTTTTCATCACTGGCCCATTTTGAGACAGGTCTGTGTGTACTGAAGAGGTAATATAAACCAAAGTATTTAGAAATCTTTCTGACAGTTGTATATCTATTGCGTACTAGAGCTATGAGTATAACCTGGCACTTGGCATTCCAAGCCTGTGTGTCTGAATGTCCTGTAGATAATATTTTAATACATTTATGGTGAATAAACTTTTGTGTGATACATTAATAAAATTTTTACACAATTAAAACAGCATAAATATGTATGATATTAAAGAAGCATTAATATCTATTTCTGTTCTTTTTATTCCCTATTTTAATAAGCATTTTAATAATTAACAATAATCAAATATTTAACTAAACACTATCATCCCAAAGTGTCCCCCCCTCCACACACAAACGGCACATTAAAATGGCTAAACGTAACCTTTTAACTCGCTAAATTCATTTGTACGTCTGTTTGCCAGGGTTGAATTCTTATCAAGACACGTTGGAAAACAGATGCTTTGGGGCAAAGAGCAAAATAGTGAGCAATCACTATGGAAGCCAACAGAACGTCTCTTGACATGTAGCCCTTTCACCCAAAATTGCCACTGTTTTGCCATTGTTTCATTTCCATAGCACATCACCTGTTGTGAATGCCACGGGATGCAAGTAGGTACAGCTATATGCCAGCCATATCAATGCCCTGCCCAGTTTACCCAAATCTTGCCTAGTGCTAGCCAAGCAGGTCATTCCTATGACAACCGAACCTACCAAGCCATTGGATTGCTTAAAACGCGTGGTGGAACATTTTATGCTGTCAAATTAATAACGGCTGCTAATTTTGACATGTATTAAGGAAAAAAATTTCTGTGTTAATTATTCCATGTGATAATCTTAATACAAACTGAGGGAATCAAAGTAGAGTTTTATCCAATAATCATACATTTTTATTTTATTTTTGAAATTTGTTTTTAATATATTTTTATAAATCGTCACAATCATGTATTTTGTAAAGACTTTATGTTATCTTTTGAGATATTTAACTGCAGGGTAACATGCCGTATGTATAAGAAATCTGCATAAATATGTAAATACAGATAAATTGTTACAAAATATACATTCTTTAATAACCTAATGAATCCTAGAATTAAACTGGCTCATGGGGCTCACACAATAATGAATCATGTGGAACAAAATGTGAAACAGGTTTTTATAGAGGCAGACATATATATATATATATATATATATATATATATATATATATATATATATATATATATATATATATATATATATATATATATATATCCTGCACAGTTCTGTTTTAATATATACTTCAACATTTCAAGTGCTTCATGAAAGCACTGCTCTGCAGATGCTGTCAAAGAACTGGTGGCCATTTTCCGCTGTAAAATAAAATCAGTCTGATAATCAGGATCATTTATTAATTAGTCTCCAGTAAACTGGAATTGGTTTAAAATTGTATATAGAAAACAATATTAGAAAAATGTAAGGCTGTGATTTGAGATGTCCAACATTCTTTGGTCTGAACACAACACTAACAAAAACACACTTTCTCATTTAAAAAAAATGTATTTTGTCAATCTATTTTTTATTGAGGATAACAATTGACTGTCGGGGGAATTGTGTGATTAATTTAGGATATAATGATCCCTAACCAACGGGGGAGAGATTGGTCAGTAAGGGCTTTAAGCCCTCCCGTGGTTAATAGGTAAGCTGGTGTTCATAAGATCAGCTAACAACAAATGAAGCGAAAACATATATTTTATTTTAAATCTTTATTTTATTTGTGCATAGCAAGAACAAACACGTTTGCACTGCCACGACAGCTGGTGCAGACAGATATGTAAACATATTTTAACATTGGTATGGCATCGAAAACATAGCACATTTTTATGTTTTTAAGAGTGAAAGTATGTAACAAGTTGAGTGTTAAACATGTTTATATAGTTCGAGCTACTGCTAGTTTACGCGTTTTTAAATCAAGGGATAATCTAGTAGTTCTTTTTAGTAGTATGTGACATGTAGTTTTAACAAAGCTTTGTGTAGACAAGCGTATGGAACATGCTTTGAAACTTTTATAATATATGCAGTGCTACTACATCTGACATTCAACATTGCGTTCTCTATTAACATTACTCTGTGAGCAGGCTAAAATTTGCAGACGTATTTTACGTATGAGTGGTAGTCGTGAATGGTTAGGCATGCTTTGAGCATATATGTTAAACGTGAGGTGGCAGACGTAGACCAGAGAATGTATATAATTAGACAAAACAGTAGAGAATAAAGCAAAAACAAAACATTACTTAGCCCCCCAAGCCTGCCCGTCTCTAGTGCCCGATTAGTTAAAGGCAATTGATAGTTACATGGCATTGTCACCCCTGCTGGTGTAGTAATAGTAAGTGCAGTTGATCTGGACGTGAAATGAAAGTCTCTAGTACCAAGGCAAGTACTCGGCAGGTGTTGGAGTCAGAGGTGGTAGTCAGGCACCATGCTAGAGACAAAGTCCCGTTCTCCCTTCATCTGACACCATGCACGGGCAGAGCAAGGTTCCCGGTATGTGGACTCTTCGTTAGGCTGGCAGGGTGCCTGGGTTCCGTGGGTGTTGCAGCTTGAGCCCCTCCGTATCTGCCTGGACCAGCCCTCCTCGCTTGAAGCGAAAACATATAAAACAAGAACTAAAATGTGCAAAATAAGAGAAACAGTAGAGTGCTTGAAGTTGTATTAAGAGTTCAGGTCACCACAGCCGACCCTCGGTTGCTTCTTGGAATGAAAGACGCTGTTCTCTCAGGATCCCAGAGTGAAAAGCAGTCGATGATGAAGAGGTCGGTGTGACTTGGGAGTCCCAAAGCTTGAAGGAAGGTCGTAGCTTCCGACATAGAGGTCATTTGTATATTAGAGCCATCCTTAAGGACCGTGAGTGATAAGACTGCGCTTCTCAGTTGGTTGGTTATAGGGATCACAGTCCTTCTCCATTGTAGCATGCTCATGGATAAGTCCTGGTAGAATGTGAGATGAGCAGACTCAAAGCTAAAGATGGTTTTATCCCTCACGGTGGCCATGATGCGAGATTTGCATGCGAATGATTGGCATCTGACTATCAAGTCACAGGTGGAAGAGGTAGGGGCCTGTGGGGATTTATTGATCCAAAAGAAACTGTCAATCCCAACCTTCTTGGCGTATGCAGGTGGCAGTAGCTCAGTAAGGAGGTGTCCTATGTAATGGGGTACCTCAGCCAAGTCAACACTTTCGGGGATTCCTCGTATTTTAAAATTAGCATGTCTATAATCCAGTTGGTCTAGTTGTAGTGCCATGGTAGCCTGAAATTACTGTACTTGGCGTAGGGCATCTTTCAAGCCAGAGACATTGCGTTGTGTGCCTATTATATCCTCTTCTGAGGCCTGTACACAAGCAGTCTTGACTATGTTTATGTCTGCTGTAAACATCTGCTTCATGTTGTGCAGAAGGTCTTGTATGTCCTGTTTCAAGGCCAAAGATTTTACCTCCATGGCTGTTAGCACCATTGTAGCAGTCTTATGCGCATGGGGTTCCCTAGGTTCCTCCGTGTGTGTATCTGAACAGATGGATCCTGCCTCGTGGCCTCTTGGTCCAACCCTGTGGCCATTTTGGTGCCAATGTCGTGGGTGTTTGGCTCGTACTTGCTGACACCCTCTGTGTTCTTTGGCCCATCTCATCGGTGTCACTGGCCTGGTGGTATTCTTGTTGGAAAGTAGCTGGAGTTCCAGAAGGCCATGCACCGCACTGAAAACAGGGCTTCTGGGATGTGTGCTCTGGTGCTGATCCATAGTAAGTAGTCAGACTGTTTGTTGACACCTTACATGGGAAAGAGACACAAGACCAAGCTGAATGACTGAGAGTATTAGCAGAGCACTCTCAGACAAAGAACGTCTTGTACTGGCTGTGCTTTACTGTACAGAGACAGCTGTGTGAAGCCATGCTACAATTGTTTAACCACTTACTGTGGAACACCCAGATACTCCTGGCTTCATAAGTACTACAGCCCGCTGTCATGGTTATGGTGTCAAGATGGTTCAATATAATCTAGGAAGGACCCATGGTGATTGCAAGATGTCAATAATTTGCTGCTAAAGAAGCATTGTCATTTAAAGAACTCGTGAGGCACAGCAGAAAGAGTTTGTCCCCCAAAAAGAGCAGACATCACTAAGATTAATTGGTAATTATGTATACTATGTCTACTATACAAAGCAAAATTGGCCCATATCTCTAAAAAAAACATCTGAAATGTATTTATTTCAATGATGAAATTAAAGGTGAATTGTCACCTCCCAGAATATTTAATATTATGTTTACTTATTGCCTATAGTTAGCAAATATGTCTTGTGATCTCAAAAAACAAAAAAGTGAAATATAGAAATCCACCTTTCTATCCTTGAACTGGGCACCACCATCTTGGTTTCCTGTCAATCATTGTGATAAATGTTGCTCTTTTCTGCCCTTGAATACAGTGGAAGAGAAGACAAATCAGTTCTACTTCTCATTTACATTGTATACCTACATTGTGCCTAGACTGAGCTGCATCGTGATGTCACTTGCTAAATCTTTAACATACATTTTAATCAAAAACGTAGAATCACACAGGGGAGAAAAAAAACGTTTAATACAAGGAACAGATCATTCTCACTGTTTTATTCAGTCTTGTCATTTCCAGAAATGTGCCATTTCTGCTTTAATTTAACAGTTAGTTGAAAATATATGAAAAAAAAAAATACATCTGTTTAACACAATGACTGTAGCATGACAGTTAAATAGCCAAGGCTACCAATATATTATTATTATTATAGAGAGTAAAGTAACAAGCATCAGGCACTGGGCAAATTGCTGCATTGTATCCACATTGCACGTTGTCCATTCCAATATTCAGACTGTTAATGAATGGAGTCATCCAGTGACCTTTTGTTTCAAAGTAATCTAATCAATTACTAGTAATCCTGAAGAATGGACATAGCTTTCAGTTGCTGATCCATTATACATGGCATTGAATCATTAATAAAGTGGTATCTAGGTCTGTCCAGTGTCAGATGAACCGTGAAGTCAGCTTGTTGGTTAAGGCCAATATTTTTAACTCTCACTATGCCAGAGGGGTGGGTAAAGCAGTTTATATTCCGTTACCGTATGTTGGAGTCAATAATGGACTCCTCATTCTGCCCAGCGACTAGCTCTCTATAATTTAATATGTGCAATTCCTATTATAATATGTTACCAACTGCAAAACATACAACTTGGACATTTTAATACAATAACAGGTATTGCTGTCAGTTATGTGCAACAATAAAAATAGATATACATTTCCAGGATTGAATTAATCACTATGTGTGTTCACTGATCTGGGATTTGTTGAGAACTGAGTGTAAGAGTGTCTGACTGTGTCTTTTAGGACGTTCACCCAGCGGCAGAACTACCAAGTCACTGTTGGGCTTAGGCCAGGTTGGCCCCCTTTCAAAACTGTTATTTAGTATTAGGCATTTGTAGCATTGTCTTTAAAGGGACACTATAGGCACGCAGAAAACATTATCTTTGGGTTAAACCCACCTCTGGGGTTATCTTCTTGACAGCCACTAGAGTCACGGCCTACTCCAGACTGAGTAAAACTCAGGGAATTCTGGGAATTAGAAATGCTGATTGCAGCATTTGATTGGATGAGAGCAGAGTTTTGCCGCGCATGCACACTCCAATCCAATGCTCTCTAGGAGATGAGGTCATGAGTGACGCCAGCATGTTTGCTGACACCCAGTGCTGGAAATATGTGAGTAATCTTTATTTTACTTCATTTTAATAGGGCAAAGACTGGTGGACAGAAGTCCCGAAGTACAGATAGTTATTTTCTGGACTATAGGTCCCCTTTAATCTTATCAATTTATTTTATGATGAATAGATTTGTCTGGCTTAAATCCTCTTTCGATTCATTTTTAAACTAACTGATCAGATTGAAAACATATCAAAAGGGGTTTCATGCCAGACATATGGATTAGTTGTCAAACAAATCTATTTGTTTAAGAAAAACTGCAATAAATGCACATGTCTATATTGCATATTGTCAGTTAGCCGATATACTAAATAACAATTAAATGACTGCTCTGAGCACTTTAAGTGCTCTCTCTCCCTCCAAACTCTCAGAGAATGAGTCAGAGCACTGGCAACACCCATTCAATGATTGGCGGACTGCAAGAGCGTTTAATATGGTTTGCAGGGCCGGCTGTGCACGCTCCCTCAGGGATACGGTCAGCTGCTGCCCAGGACCACTAGGGATAACACCCCCACTCTGTGCAAACGGAGGGGGTTAAAAAAAACTTTTTAATATAAATATTACACACACAATACCCACACATAACACTCAGCCAACAACCACAATCACACTAAATCGAGCCCCACACACCATCATGCTCAGCCACTACACATCCCCAGAGAATAATTAATTACATGGAGAACTTGATGTAAAATGATTTAAGATGTCAGGAACACCTCTCAATAGTAGGTGATATATTCAGCTACACTTTATCTAAAACGTATTTTCCCGATGATATCTATGGGAAACGAAGATTGGGTACCACTGCGTCTAAACAATTGCGTAATCAATCTGTTATTTAAATTAGTAGATCATAGTGGCTGATTTTGTCACGCTCAGGGAGAATAATTCATTGCTTCACTACAGAATATCCCTAATAGAGGTGGTATGGCCAATTTCAGCAGAAGACAGGGTTAATTTGAGTGTATTGGTATGTCAAAAGGTTTACAACATTAATTCCTCTTTTGAAGTTGTGACTCCAAGCAGAGCTCCTCTGCCAGGTGTGAAATGACATGAGTAGTCTCTAAGTCCAGCTTCAATGAAAACTAACTATGCCCCATCGTGGAATCTTTTGATATGCTATGTGGCCATTTGCAGTTAGATGACCATTGCATACCAGAGTCATATACAAAAGGGCACCCTATAAAAGAGTATAAACATGGCTGGAGCAACTTAAAGGAACACTATATATAGTGTTAGCTATGTTTAGGTGAACGGCCCATGTCAGAATGGAGTTAAAAGGAATTTAAACACAACTATTATCCATCACCGTGCTGGCCTCACCGTGGTGGCACCGCCTCCATGGCTGAAGGAATTATTCATGATAATCTCAGCCCAATGACTGCCACGAGTGGTCTTACTGGCAGGAATGTAAACATTGCCTTTTCTCTTAAATGGTGGTCTTGGTGGTGTCAGTGTTATGATATTATAATTAAGTATGGGTAATGTTAAGGGGGATTTTTATCATTATTTCCTGTCTAATGCAGACAAAAAGTGAATTTTAAACCTTTCAC
>OW240922.1:92274298-92373431 GCA_933207985.1 Pelobates cultripes | reverse complement strand
GTCTTTTTTTTTTTTTTTGCATTTGGGGCAAATGTAAATTCAACAAAATGTGAGTTAGTACAATTTATGATCGAGCAAATATATTCACAAATTAGTACTTTTTTAGCATACTACATTCATATTTATTATAGTAGCAGAGTTATAATATCTATATTTATTGTTTCTTCCCTCCCTTGTGGTTTCTGAGGTCATCACTGTGTGCCAGGTCACATGACCGGGTTCATCACACATATAAAGATGCTGGTCTGGAGCGTGCAACGTCAGAAACACTGTCCGTCTGGAGCATGGCGGCGGGGACAGCCGCACGCCGCGGACAGGGACGAGATGGCGCTGCTCGCGGTGACGAGGTAAGCAAGGCTGCTGGAAGCGCCGCGTAGGCAGGGGACCTGACAGTTACATAGACAACAACAGTGTTTAAGTGTTGTCCTTCTTTATCATTTCTCTTGTGGGATGTTCAATCACTTAGAAAAAAAAGGTTTTGTTGTCATTGAGAATCTTTGGGTCTTGGGCACCTGACACATTTACCAATTAAAATAGTAATCCTGATAAAAAAAAAGAAAAAAATATTCATCCTTGTACGTCAAGTCGTATTGACTGGAAGAGCATGTTTATCTTTTCCCAGCATTCAATTGTATAGGACGGAAGGGGCCTTTATAGCTCTTACTCTTACTTGTGAACATGCACATCTGACTACATACATATCTGCTTACATGCCCCCTAATTGGGTCTCGTTCCCAAATATTCCATTCTTGTACCTCTCAAATTTGTGAAATATTCCATATGAAATTATTATTGTATTATTTTTATTGTACATAGAAGAAACTCCATTGTCAAAAATGTACTAGTTTAAAATATATCAGATTTAACTTTAAATATTTTCACTCAGTAGACAGAATTCCACTTACATTTTCAAAGTTCAACCTCATTTTTCTTATTCTCTTTTCAGATCCTGTAAAGATGTATGTTTTCCAGCAATGTGAAAGACACAAAGGGATATGCATCACTTGACAAATATTTTATTAAACCAGCAAGCAAAGACTTTTAAACAAATATACAAACCAAAATTAAACAAAAAAAAAAAACATTGAAAAGTATATAATAAATGTTTAGAAACTTACCATGAACGTGGTCATATTTCATTACTGGGCACACCTCTCAATTAGGGGAGCTTCTTGTCCCTTAATGAAGATTTAGGACTAAACATACAAATGCTGTTAATGTGAACATTGCAGTGTTACGTATGGGTTTGGGGCTGTAACATTTTAAATATAGGCTACATGAGATGGAAATTGCTACAGGTAATTGTAGTTAGGCTATACCTTCACGTCATGAGATTCATTTCAAACATAAAACATAAGTGACTGAATTTTTCCAGTTTGACAATTTTGACCTAAAAGTAGAAATTGCCAAAATTCATATGTAAGTGAAAAACTCTGAATAACAGGTTATTCATGTTATTTGAGGTGGTTTCCATAAATGACAAGTCTACTTTAAGAAATGTGAATCTTGCATTTTATCTTAACATAAACCTTTAAGGTTACATATCCACAAAAATGCACTACTGAATGAAGAATACATTAAAAATCTGAGATTTAAACTGTAATGTCCAAGGTTATCATCGTTTATCATAATCTGTCGACGTCCCGGTCACAGTGATCTAAATTATATTCCTGCTTCTTGCTATGTATCCATTTGATAGCGAAACCAAATGCAGAAAATGTCATTTCTCATAGAAATGGAAAAATAAAACTTTGCAGTAAAAATAGGACCTTATCAGTTACTTTCCTAGAGACAGACGTTACATAAGTGAGGTATTTTGTGTCTAATATTTCCATCCCAGTTCCATTATAAAAATGCCATTTTCCAAATTGATAAAGTAAGAGATAGGAATATATTGAGCAGAAAAAAAATAAATAGCCTAGCATAATCTAAACAGTTCTATTCCTTCACTCCTCTACCAACCCAGTCTGGTTGTTATGGACCCTCAATATCTATTTAAAGTATAGAAATCTTATGGATATCTATCTGCCTTGCCCTTTTCTTTTATCAACAAAACACAGCTTTTATAGACTTTTAAGGCAAACATGCTCTTTTCATTGCATGTCAATTGGTTATAAATATTTAAAGAGGCTTTTTAAAAAAAACCTCTCTTGTTTAACAGAAGCAAAGGTTAAAAGGAAACTCCACGCTGGAAGTGACCTCCATTTTTAATGCATTTACATAGATAATGCATTAATTGCAAAATATGCAAAAAGTATTCCTCATTTTTAAAGTTCCTGCATTGCACCTCTATGCAAGTAACGGTGGGAAATAACACAAGTGTGTAGCATCTGGTGGCCCCAAGGCGGGTCTTTGCTATCGTGTGTGCCAGGGGAAATGGAGAAGAGCTTGATCAGTCCAAAAATTATATTTCTTAAATTTCCTTTTGTTTTTTTAACTGGTTTCTCACCTAAACTCTACTTTGAATTTTGCAATCAAACTTATGTTTGTTATCCATCAAGCTTTTCACACATTTTGTCTTAGGCAACCCTTACACTTCCTGCCAGTTTATCTAGGATACGTTTTAAATTCAGATTTTCAGATGTAACGCAGACTACTGCAGTTGATAACCACAGCCTATGTTAGCCCTTCCACTCTGTACATAACCTGCAATCATCTTCTTTGATCAAACTCACGAAGGGGTTGGAGTGTCCATATAAGTATAAAATATAAAGAAAAAACATGTCACACTAGGTGGCCATTCTATTTTCTGTAAAGTTCCTCTAAAGTTGAAGAGATCTACAGTAATGGGGACTAAACTAGGACAGATATGGTCTACTACCATCTACAAGAACTTCACATCTGGTGAATCACAAGACTTAAAAATGAAACAAATGAATGATCATTAAATAGACCCTGGTGAATTGATATAAAACTATCTATGAAACTCAATTCTGAATTATTTCATGAAGTTGATGTTTAAGGGTTACCTCTTACAGCAATCACTTTCGGCTTGGCTTACTTGCAGTCTGCTGTGTGCTGCTCCAGGCCCACACTACTTCCGACAGACAGCAGGAAGCTCTCCGTGTGATCAAAGTCTAGTGGTGCAAGGCTTAACTCATTGGCTCAAAGCAATCAGCCGACACTCTCGATATGACCTAGTCCTGTACTAATCAGGAGCTTCCAGCTCTTTGTCGGAGAGAATAACAGTTTGATTACTTACATTGAGGGATTCCAGGGCTCTCATTGCACCATAACCAGTGCACATGTTGTAGTGGCTATGATGCTTTTCATAAAAAGTAACCAGATATTCCTAACAATATCACTGTATTTCTCTTCATATAGACCAGGGGTAGTCAACCTTTTTCTACCTACCACACACTAATGCATCTTTCTTGATGGAAAAATTTCCTTACCGCCCACCAGGTTTCGCGCAAGTGCAGAATATTTTTTAGAAAGGAGGGTGTTTTAAAAATAAAATAAATGTACGTACATTTATCTTTTTATTTTTTACTTTATCCATGTTTATAATGTTTTTAACTTTATAAAGTTTAATGAGAAAACAATAAAGTAAATTGAAATTACCTTTACTAGTAATTAATGAGGTCCTTGAGGTTGATGCTGCGAGACTAAATATTATCTGGTTCGATTTTCGTAATGTGGATGGGGGACTGTGAGGTGAATAGGGGGCAGTATAGTGGGTAGGGGGCAGTATAGTGGGTAGGGGAGCTGTGAGGTGGGTAGGGGGCTGTATAGTGGGTAGGGGGCTGTGAGGTGGGTAGGGGGGCTGTATAGTGGATAGGGGAGCTGTGAGGTGGGTAGGGGGGCTCTATAGTGGGTAGGGGGCTGTGAGGTGGGTAGGGAGGGCTGTATAGTGGGTAGGGGACTCTGAGGTGAATGGGGGTCTGTCTAGTGGTTAGGGGGCTGTAGGGTGGGTGCAGGGGGAGCAGCTAATATATAGTTGGTGGGGGCAGTATGGTGAGTGGGGCTGTATAGTGGGTGGGGGCTGTGAGGTGGGTAGGGGCCTGTATGGTGGGTAGGGGGCTGTATAGTTGGTAGGGGTCTGTGAGGTGAATAGGGGGCAATATAATGGTGGTTAGGGGGGCTGTGAGGTGGGTGGGGGGCAGGAGGTATAGTGGGTAGGGGGACTGTGAGGTGAATAGGGAGCTGTATAATGGGTAGGGGGACTGTGAGGTGGGTAGGGGGGCAGTATATATGGTGGTTGGGTGGCTGTGTGAGAAGGGGTGGGTAGGGGCAGTATAGTGGAGGGACTCTATATAGTGGGTAGGGGGCTGTGAGGTGGGTAGGGGGGCTGTATAGTGGATAGGGGGCGTTTGAATGGTGGGAAGGGGGCTGTAAAAAGGTAAATACCTTTTAGTTTCCTCCTGGTCCGGTGGCAGCTCTCCAGAAATGTGCGTGGGGGCGGAGCTTGTTTGCGGGAGGTGTAGCTTCTGTTAGGAGGCGGGGCATGCGGCCCAAATGTTTTTAGAGTGTGCAGGGAGACTGAGAGGTCTCCCTGCAGCCACTGACAGCCACACCAGCTTCCAGCTCCTCCCTCCCCTCGGACTGACAGGCTGGCACAGTCCGTGGGGGGGATTAATCGTAATGATCATTAGGGCTGTCAGCCCAGCCCCAGCTTGCTGTGTCCGGCCCAGCCACCCACTCTCTCAAACCCGGGGATTTAGCCATGAAATCCTACGCCCTTGGAGTCCTGGGCATACTGGTGGTAGGGACAGGTTGTGACCCATGATATGAACAGAATGACAGGCTGACAGATGGATTGCATTACTTTCCCATAACATTTTGGGGGCCTGTTCCACCATCCTGGGTTCGCCCTCTGGTGTCTCCAGAGGTGGTTTCCATAAGGCACAGCACAAATGTGTCACTTGGAGTTCTTGTACTGTACACACTGCACAGGGCATATTGAGTCCAAGGGCAGAGTGTACATTGTGCATTCATGCCAGGCTGCCATGCCTCCTACTAGATGGGTCATCCTCATGCCCTTTCCAGATAGACCTGCCTATTTTGACTATCACCAGTGACACAATCCCTTAGGATCACCCCCATTTGTCATGGTATGCCTGTTTTTATCAGCTTGAAAATAATATTTACAAATCCTGGGCTGCACCATGCGCACTCAAGAGCGCATTGCATAGTTTGCCCCTGCACGGTGAAATACCCAGCCCATAATCTCCCTGCAGTGCATGCATGAGCCCATTTTCCCAGGATAGATGGTAGTAATAGGTCTGTGCTATTCAATCAGCCCCCCTCCTATTAATGATATGCCAGAAGAAGAGGTGGGGACAGAGAATCGTTGTCTGCCACTCCCTTAATCTTCTAACATGTCAGTAATGGGAGAGGGGCTGAATTAACGACAGTAGTTACAAATAGCAGCTGCTCCCCAGAAATAGCTGTGTTGGTGCTGCCCTGGGATTAAGAAAACCCTAGCCCAACCCTAGTTTAAAAAAACCGCATGTAATATAAATGATTTGGGGGTTATGCAGTCAATACATATCCAATGTACTGATATGCACCAACACACTGCAGTATCACCTTCAGCTGTCTGCGTTGTTAACTTGTATTCACCTCTGTAATGTCAGTGCGCCCCTCCCTGTGACCTCACACCAGCTCTGAGTACCCTGGCCATGTGGCACAGATGGTTTAATCCTGTCAGTGTGCGGCAGGTGACAGCTCTGCTCAGTGCTGAGTAATCAGTGGCTGTAATTAGTTAGACTGGACTCACGCTCAGATAATAAAGCAGACGGCCAGCTGCCAGTCAGGAGGATTGCCTTTTCAGCCATTCCAGTTCACGGGGGATGGGAAACCTTTAGATCACTTGTGTCATATGAGCAGTGTGTCAATAGGACATAGGAAATGTGAATTACCTGCTCTGCAACATGGAGAAATACAATGCACAGAGGGGAGAGATCAGAGATAACACGATTCTTTTTCAGATCAGAGATTACACAATTCTTTTTTTTCAGATCAGAGATAACACAATTCTTTTTCAGAACAGAGATAATATTTTTTATTTTTTTTGGTATATAACGTAATCTATGTAAGATCGAATAACCATCACCTTAGCATAATTACACGTTACATATTTCCCACATTATATGGGGTGTGTGAAAACAAACTAATTCTGGTGCAAAGGTTAAAAAAAGTACTAGTGATCAGCAGTAAACAGTTTAACGGTTTCAATGGCGATTGCTTCATTTTCAGAAATTA
This sequence comes from Pelobates cultripes, assembly GCA_933207985.1. Lineage (NCBI taxonomy): Eukaryota > Metazoa > Chordata > Amphibia > Anura > Pelobatidae > Pelobates > Pelobates cultripes. The sequence goes on along the minus strand of OW240922.1, from coordinate 92,367,224 downwards.
GCCCCATAACCAGACTAAAAAAAAAAAATATTGACATATATGATAATAGATATTATATGCAAGACACTGAATTATAATGAAATGAAAAGTAAATTGTAAAAAAGTGCTCATTTAAAAGAATTCTTCTGTTCAGCTTTAGTTACAAAAAAGGCTATTTTAGGCTAATTTTATTATTTTTGGATTTATTGTTTTTCTGCAATTGACTACTAATGGACCATAGAGTTGTTTTTAGCAAATGTATAAATCGGTTGTGTCCTAAAAAAATAAGCTCAAATTATCATCACAAGTCTGATAACAAAATAATTATTTTTAGACTTTAACATTGGAATACATCAAGATTTGATAGACCTAAAAATAGATATTATGTGGTTTATTCAATAAACAGTTAATTGCCTTACGTTAGCTAGTTTGTAATTGGTCTATTTTTTCAAGACATTAGTCAATTCACCAAAGCTCACTGCATTGGAATAAACTACTAGCTTTATAAAAAAGAGGCAACACAATAAATTTTTTTTAAATATTTGTACAATTTAATATGTCACCTGTAATGTAGCTTTATGTATACAGGGAGTGCAGAATTATTAGGCAAGTTGTATTTTTGAGGATTAATTTTATTATTGAACAACAACCATGTTCTCAATGAACCCAAAAAACTCATTAATATCAAAGCTGAATATTTTTTGAAGTAGTTTTTAGTTTGTTTTTAGTTTTAGCTATGTTAGGGGGATATCTGTGTGTGCAGGTGACTATTGCACAAGCTATGCATAATTATTAGGCAACTTAACAAAAACAAATATATACCCATTTCAGTATTTTATTACCAATTAGGAAACCAATATAACATCTCAGCATTCACAAATATACATTTCTGACATTCAAAAACAAAACAAAACAAATCAGTGTAAGCCACCTTTCTTTTGCAAGGACACTCAAAAGCCTGCACCATCCATGGATTCTGTCGATGTTTGATCTGTTCCACCATCAACATTAGATTACGCTTGCTTTTAACCACAACCTCCCAGACACTGTTCAGAGATTTGTTTTTACTCCTTGGCAAAATATCTCACATTTGATGATGGACCACAGGTTCTCAATGGGGTTCAGATCAGGTGAACAAGGAGGCCATGTCGTTAGATTTTCTTCTTTTATACCCTTTCTTGCCAGCCACGCTGTGGAGTACTTGGACGTGTGTGATGGAGCATTGTCCTGCATGAAAATCATGTTTTTCTTGAAGGATGCAGACTTCTTCCTGTACCACTGCTTGAAGAAGGTGTGTTCCAGGAACTGGCAGTAGGACTGGGAGTTGAGCTTGACTCCATCCTCAACCCGAAAAGGCCCCACAAGCTCATCTTTGATGATACCAGCCCAAACCAGTACTCCACCTCCACCTTGCTGGCGTCTGAGTCGGACTGGAGCTCTCTGCCCTTTACCAATCCAGCCACGGGCCCATCCATCCGGCCCATCAAGACTCACTCTCATTTCATCAGTCCATAAAACCTTAGAAAAACCAGTCTTGAGATATTTCTTGGCCCAGTCTTGACGTTTCAGCTTGTGTGTCTTGTTCAGTGGTGGTCGTCTTTCAGCCTTTCTTACCTTGGCCATGTCTCTGAGTATTGCACACCTTGTGCTTTTTTAGCACTCCAGTGATGTTGCAGTTCTGAAATATGGCCAAACTGGTGGCAAGTGGCATCGTGGCAGCTGCACGCTTGACTTTTCTCAGTTCATGGGCAGTTATTTTGCGCTTTGGTTTTTCCACACGCTTCTTGCGACCCTGTTGACTATTTTGAATGAAACGCTTGATTGTTCGATGATCACGCTTCAGAAGTTTTGCAATTTTAAGAGTGCTGCATCCCTCTGCAAGATATCTCACTATTTTTTACTTTTCTGAGCCTGTCAAGTCCATCTTTTGACCCATTTTGCCAAAGGAAAGGAAGTTGCCTAATAATTATGCACACCTGATATAGGGTGTTGATGTCATTAGACCACACCCCTTCTCATTACAGAGATGCACATCATCTAATATGCTTAATTGGTAGTAGGCTTTCGAGCCTATACAGCTTGGAGTAAGACAACATGCATAAAGAGGATGATGTGGTCAAAATACTCATTTGCCTAATAATTCTGCACTCCCTGTATATGCATCTGTTTGTGAGAGTGTGTGTGTCTTAAGCACTTACCTTTCTCCAGCACCGAACTCCCTTGGCGCTGGGGATCTCTCCGCCCCGATCCGCCTCTCAGCTCCGAACGCGCATGCATGGCATGAGCCGAGCGTGCATTCAAACCGCCCATAGGAAAGCATTACTCAATGCTTTCCTATGGACGTTCAGCGTCTTCTCACTGTGATTTTGAGAATCGCGGAAGCTCCTCTAACGGCTGTCAATGAGACAGCCGCTAGAGGCTGGATTAACCCTCAGTGAAACATAGCAGTTTCTCTGAAACTGCTATGTTTTCAGCTGCAGGGTTAAAACTAGAGGGACCTGGCACCCAGACCACTTCATTGAGCTGATGTGATCTGGGTGTCTGATAGGCAATAATTTTTACCGTTCACATGGAAACTAGGTCTTACTTAGTGCTAAGCAACTTATCAATTTCTAGGAGACACATTATTAGTTTTGGCAGCCACTAATTATCAAGTTGCTAAAATTTACATTTTCTAGAATAAAAACAACTGGCAATAGCCACCATTTTAATCATTCCTGGCTTGCTGCTGAAATAATGAGTGAAACTGCTCTAGTTGTGATGAAAATGGGTTTGTGGAAAAACAGTGTATGGACAGGCCGTGTCTGTAAACCCACTAAATAAGGGATTAAAAAAAAAAACATGATTTCATTTAATTTTAAATATATATACATATTTTGCATTTTTAAAATCTATTATTTAAAATGCATTAAAAAATTGTTTTTTTTTTACCCTATAGATCCCCTTTAAATTTGAAATTCAATTTGAAATCACCTTGAATTTCCAATATACACGTTAAAGGCCCAGTAAAGGCACCCAGAATATTTCATCTCAATCGATCGGTCCAGGTGCAGTAGGCCTTTAAAACCTGCTGTGAAAAACATTGCAGTGTCTTCCTGACGCCACTCGAGGTGCTTCCATTACAATGTGACCAAGTGCAACTCATAGAAAATCAATGAATGAAATGCTTTCCTATGAGAAGCACTTCCTATGAGAAGCATTCACCGCTTGTGATTCAGGAGAGGAGCATTGGATTGGACCATCGGATTTACAGTGACACTTGCCAGTAGCAAATCAGCAGCAGTGCCGTGGAAATCTCAGCACTGGAGAACAGGTAAGTAAAACCCTAATTTTTTTTTTAATGCCGTTGGGAAGGCCCTCGGAACTGTACAGATGAACATTAGTGGGTTAGGGATACTTTAATGAATATCAAATCTGACTTCAATTCTTGGTCAGTTTACTCCAGATCCCCTTCAGTACTTCTGCTTGCTGAAGATTTCCATAGAAACTGACACTTTTAAAATTAATTTTGTTCCCCCTCCCCCTACTGCTGTTAATCAGACAGCCAGTTCTGTTACTTTCAGTGGAGCTAAACTCAAGAGGCAGCAATTACAAAGAGCACCTGCTTTGCAAAGACTTCTCATTGAGTTGTATTGGGAAGTCTGTGATTGGACAGCCACAAAAAGGTCTGAGCTGGGTTAGAGGGGGAGGGCTTGTAAAGTCAGCAAACGAGATTCCTGCAACTATTTCCAAGCTGTTTTGAGATATACCAACAATTTTAAAAATGCATAATTAAAGACATACGTTTTTTTGTTTTTTTTTATTGGAAGCCTATCTACTAACAGGGACTTTTGTTTATTTTTGTATTTTGCCAGTAGAGAGTCTCTTTAATTTTACTGCAGTTTAATAAATGGGGCAGGGTTATGTCACAAAAGCTGCAGTACCATTACCTTCTGTTTGGCTGCTAGAGCATCCTGTCCTGGGGGTTGCACTATAGCAGAGCTGTCAGGGATTGCCTGTGCTTTGAAGCATTAATAATGTGCTTTTCCCAACCCCCATCCCATCATTAACCTGCAGCTACACAGACTTGTTAAGACACCTTGCTCTGTGTGTGAACTAAAACAGACAGCATTCTGTCATACAGACAGACGGTATTAAAGTGCCCTTAGCTGTAAGAATGAAGGTGGCTCGTTCTGGTAATTATAAATGTTCAATTAATAAGGTAGATCACATTATACAAAAAACACACCACAATAATTACATGATTCCTGAAATTATATCACATCCTGAATAATATTGGATACATGAAACACTATAAACTATCATCTCATAGTACACATAATTATAAATTGTTATATTATAATAATAATTAATATTATTATTATAAAACATAAATAGAAACTGCTGTTTATTGTTCAAATATTCACATAGTTTGATCATTGGTGGTTTTTAAGTTGTAAGTTACATATTACACTTGACTTGTGCATTTTGGTTCTGATAAATCCTATTTTCCAAAAACAGAATTTTTTTTAGGATGCCTGCATTTCCGCTGGGAAGAATTTCAGAAATGAGATTCCGATTCAGAAACCGAATCAGAAAAACACAAAAAGTGCGAAAGTGGGACAATCAATGTGTCTATCTATCTATCTATCTATATCATTCATCTATCTATATCAGGGATTCCCAATTAATTTTTCCCATGGAACCCTTTGACATAGTGTATCAATATCGTGAAGTCGTCGTCCCCCTCCCATCCACTCCTGTAAAATAAATAATTGGCGCTGTTGCATAAACCTTTTTTTTTTGTATGTGCCGGTGTGTGTCTGTGTGTCAAGGTGTGTGCATCTGTATTTGTATGTGCCAGTGTGTGTATCTGTGTGTCAGTGTGTATGAATCTGACACACAGATACACACACTGGCACACACACGCACACTGGAACTGGCACATAGTGGCACACAGATACACACACTGACACACAAATAAACACACTCAGATACACGACACATAGATACACTGAAAGATAAGCACACAGGCACATACACACACTGCTACATACACACACACACTGGCACACACACACACTGAAAGATACACACAGTGACACGCAGATACACACACTGGCACATACACTCAGATACACACTGACACAGGTAAACACAGTGACACATACACACAGATACACAATGGCACATACACACACTTAGATACACACAGTGACACAAACACTTACACACAGATACACACACTCAGATACACACATTGACACATTAATAGACACACTCAAATACACACAGTGACACAAAGATTTCACACAGATATACACACACACACACTGTCAAATACACACGCATGCCATTTTATATATTTGCAGTCACCCCGCTGTTAGCATACCTGTTGTCTGCAGGGGGGTGACTTGCTTGCTGAGGCTGGTGTGTGTGGGGGGAGCTGCTCACTGACGGCTGCTGCCTCTCTCCCTCCAGCGCGGCATTTTCTGTATGAAGCTGGGAGGAAATGACTGTCCGTCTGTTACTTCCTCCCAGCATCCCATACTACGTGGACCCGGTCGTGCAATAAATCGGCCACGGCGCTGACCGCGTCCCTTTGCAGCAATGCCCATCGGGTGGTCACAGCGGAACACCAATTGGGAAACACTGATCTATATCATTCTATCTATCTGTCTGTCTATCTATCTATATCATTCTAGCTATCTATATATCTATCTGTCTGTCTATCTATCTATCTATATCATTCATCTCTCTATCTATCTGTATATCTATCTGTCTGTCTATCGGTATATCTATTTATCTATCTTTTTGCAGTATACCCATCATTTGGTTCACAGATTAGGTGAGAAAAAGTAGCCAACAGAAAGCAAACAGGCGGAGCAGTAACAGGAAAATAATGTTTTTATTGTTTACTGGTTCTTCTGCTTTTCTGTCTCTTTGCCCCTTCTCGCCTAAGCTGTGAGTAAAATCAGCATTGAGTAAGTGTATCCTAGTCATCGTTCATCTATTTTTTTGGCATGGGCAGCATTGAGAATATTATCCCAACCTCCCTCCCCCCAACATGTTCGGCATTGTCTGGTTTGATTAGTCCATAATTCAGGTACATTTCATCTCAGAATTCAGCAGAACAACCAAACGGCCAAAATTTGGGCAAATAGCAGTTTGGTCCGAACCTAATCTCCACGTTTATTACATTTACTGTGGCTGCCGAAAGCCAAACTATATGGTTTGTAGTACGCCCTGAATACTGTATAGGTAAGCCGACAGATGGCCACCTAGGAGTATGAATTATCAGATTAACAGAAAAGGTAAGAACGTTCCGAAAGAAAGTATCATTATCCTGAGAGCTTATGTGGAAAGGGAAACGTATAGGATGGGACAACGCTGCACTAGTAATGGCTGAGAGCATTGTGAGAGTACAGGGCTGTATAAAAGCCTTTTACTAGTGATCGTGGGCAACTGGGCATTATGGAGTTATGTATACCGTGGTTATGACTGTATACTTGCATAAGAAAGCACAGCCTAATTGTGTGCACTAATATGATTTTTTTTAAATCCCATTAGCTGTGTCCATCAGTTCTGCAGGAGAGAATATTCAATAAGTTTGAATATGTAAAACAGAACACAATGCAATATCTTACCTGACCACTAGATGGCCCTATACTCTTACACCCCCAGGTAAGGTACCACAAAGTGTAATCAAGAAACCATGTAAAGTAAATTAATGGCATTGGCTCGTGCGATCCAAAAAATGTCACTATGTATTGGCTACCACCAAATCTGGGGAGCACGTCTACCAAAACACTAATGGTCAAAAAAAAAAAGTACCTGGCCAAAATACACAAGATGACTAAATGGGTTAGTACATTTTTACAGTTTGGTACAAAATTTCCAATCTCCTAGTATTTTTTTTTTTTTTTACAATTCCTATTTTAATGAGTAAGCCTTAAATTGCCCCACTAATTGAATAATTGGGTTTCTAATATGAGTGGATTTTTAATATCTAAAGCACTAAAAATACACAACAATATTATATTAACACCTATGCGTATACACTACAGGTATATTGGAAAAGCTTTCTTAGGATCACTATAGGGTCAGGAACACAAACATGTATTCTTGACACTATAGTGTTTAACCCACCATTTAGGTGGTTTGCCACACTTTTGCCCCTATATAAAAGTTAATAAAACTCACCTTATTTCCAGCACCACGCGGGTCTGCCTCCTTTGTGACATAATCAAAATGGCCAATTTTTAGCCAATCCAATGCTTTCCAATAGGGAAAGCATTGGATTGTCTAAAATCGGCACGGGGGCGGGACCAAATGCCATTTTGGCCAGTCAGGACTTCCTCATAGAGATGCATTGAATCACTGCATCTCTATGAGGAAAATTCAGCGTCTCCACGCAGAGCGTGGAGACGCTGAATGTCAGGGCTGCTTTTTCGGCAGCACTGCGCCATGAAGCATCTCCAGTGGCCATCTAACGAGTGGCCACTTGGAGGTGTCTCTAGAGGCAAAGTAAACACCGCCTTTTCTTTGAAAAGGCAGTGTTTGCATGAAAAAAGCCTGAAGGGAACTATTATACTCACCAGAACAATTACATTAAGCTGTAGTGGTTCTGGTGACTATAGTGTCCCTTTAAATGTAAAATTCTGGTTAGAAATGACAACTATTGGAGGGAAGCATGTAACTGATGTTTTCAATCAATGCTGATTCAGATAATTTTTCCAGATGTGTTATTTTGAATTATATTAAATTAACTTTCAATACCCTGAAAATTTTTACTGCTGTCTCCCACTGAGTCCCGTAGTAATGTACACACAAAGCAGACAGCTAGAGGTATTAGTGCAATAAATATGTCCCTTTAAATGAAGGATTGAACTGCCAAAATACTTCACCATCTAATACAGCAAAATCAGGGAAGGGGAAGGATATAAATATATATATCATACTTTGTCCACAGGTTCAGGACGAATTCTGTAAAAAGATGCCAAAGATTAAAGTTAAATAAATAATTTTTAAATGTTTAAATCGATTAAATGAATTGTTTATACAGTGAATTATAAGAGAAAATTGACTAAATATTATTTTCTCTCGTATTTCCCCTGAAGACAGATTTATTGTGGACAGTAAAACCTATGAGATTATTAACTAAGCATCAATTTGCAGTAATTTACAGACAGAATTTAGGCATAAAGTGGCTGATTTGGAAAAAATATTATCCAAATTCGCTCTAGTCACAGTTTGACTACTACATTTTTAATCACCCAAATTACTGTTTAGCAGAATAAACCCTTATCTGAACATTAAAGAAACAGAGAAGGTCAGAGCCATTTTACAGGGTTAAATAATAAGTGGATGTAAAGTATCACACGCATTTTTAGAATTCAGATATACTCCTCAGTATACAATTTCTAATACAGATTTAATTGCAACACTGGTGCTCAAATGAACAATATATTTTCACTTAGGACACTCCACTGCCCCCCAAAAAAGAAAAAAATACCATATAGTGGATTTACCCCCAATAAAAACATATATGAATTCTAATTATCAGATCTCTTGTCTCCAGCTTTTGCAAGCCCTCCCCTTCTAACCCCGCCCAGACTTTCTGTAGCTGACCAATCAGACTTCCCAATGCAGCTCAATGAGAAGTCATTGTAAGGCAGGTGTTCTGAACAATTGCTGCCTCTTGGGTTTAGCTCCACTGAACTACTCAAACCAGGAAGTAACAGGACCAGTTGTCTGATTGACAGCCGGGGGTGTAACAAGATACATTTCTAAATATTTTTAATTTCCATAGAAATCTGCACTTTTTGTGTTAATAAAATAAATAAAATAAGGACACACTCTTCACACATAAAGCATTTCAGGAGTATTCCTTTAAGTGTGTACTGTCTGGAATACGAAGTGAATTTCAAATATTAGGCCGAAGTAGGCAAAAGCAAAACATAACTGACTTGGAGCGGTCTTCCAATTTAGCGGTTTTGGTAAAATGTAAATTTACCCTGGCCTTTGCGGAGACTGGCAAGTTTGATGAAGGTAGGCAAAATTAAAACCAGCCTCATATGGGACTGTTCCCTTATTGAGGTTGCTAGAGGGATATTCTGAACTATCATTATTTCCTTAAAATTTTTAGAAACATTTTCTCCCTCTTTTCAGTAAATCTGTATTCTAAACACTGTCCTCTCTGCTCAGATCTCAAAAAAAAACAAAAAACATTTCAGGAATGGCATCTATCCATAGTACAAGCCGGCTGACGAGTCCTGACCAGCAAAATACTTTTGACTATAATTATTCTATAATATAATTTCTGTCCTGCACAATCTGCCATTTTTATTTATTTATTTTTGTGAATTTTGATCTTATCTCTGGAAAGAGTTTGTGTATGGATGACTGCGGAGCAGTCCGTATTGATTTACAAAATATACAGTTGCATTATTATCTTGCAGGGAATCAGCAGAGCATATTAAATATATTATGTCACACAGATTGCTATCCCCCGCAGTGAAGCAGAGGCAGGCTGCATATGCAATTCTTTACAGCTGATCTCTTGCTGAAATCTTTGGAGAAAGCATTGTATTTTCGAACAGGGAAATCTTGCGCTGATACACTGGACGTGAAACATTTTCCATGCTCTGGTGAGGAAACATTTAATGTTCTCGGCACCATAACCACTACAAGCTTTTAAAAGTGGGTATGGATGCAGCCGCTCGAGTTTCTATCAAACATTTTTCACCTCTGCTCCATGAATCTACTCCCTGCCTCCAGCATGTTATAAAAAGGAAGTACAACTTAATATTTGTACATAATTCATTTGGATAGCACAAACATGCAATGAAAGATTGTAAGCTCAGTGCTATAGAAAAACTCAGCCAATCAAAAATTCTGCAGCCTTTACTGTGCTGATGATAGATGTAGGTGAGTCGATATTTATAAAAAGAAGGGGAAAAAAAACAAGATTATTTTCTGCAGTGATTTTTTTTTTTGCGGGGGGGGTGGGGTTGGGAGCTCTTGGTTTTAGGGTGCTGGTTTTGTGAACACTTTTGAATACAATGGTACAATGTATTTCTACCAAAATGAATTAAACTACAGTTTTACATGATGCACCATTTGGCATCCAATAGCTGGCACTGGCTCAGTGGGGGAAATTAGCCCAAATCCTACACGGTACTGCCTTAGCGTGTGCAAAATTCACTAATCTTAATCTTTCAGCGCAATGTGACATTATGTGCAGTGATGAACAGTCTGTAAAAGAAATTAACATAATTTTATCAGTGTTATTATTTGTAAAAGTTTGTGGAAGACACCCTTCCTTCCTAAAACTTACAATGGTTTAGGAGGGGGTTATGTTATGTAGGACATGAAATTGATATTTATTTATTCCCAACTGTCAGGATATAAAGGGATAGGGGTACTCTAGAAGGCTGAGAGCCTGGGACATTGCTCTGTTGGAAGGCAAATAGAGCCAGGGGACTGGGTACACAAATCTGGAAGGTACATGTTTTTCTAAAGTATTTTTCTCGATGGGAGGCCAAAGATGAGAGTTTAAGCTGACTCTCTCAGCCTATCACTGGCAGCCACGAAAGGCTATACATTGAGCTTAGGGCCAGGGGGTAGGAAGCCCGGCGTAGTCAAGAGCACTTTGGGTAAGACAGAGCCCCGTACTTCTAGACACCATAACAACTTCATTGAGATGACTGTATTCAGTTAAAGAGAATTTGAATCAGGGGGTAGTCTGGAGACAGAGGCTTGGGGTATCTAAGTGCGAGAACTGGAGGCGGCTTCTTAGACCCAGAGTATGATGCAATATACTACAGCAGGTTTAGCGACCGGGAGATTAACCCCTTAAGGACACATGACGTGTGACATGTCATGATTCCCTTTTATTCCAGAAGTTTGGTCCTTAAGAGTTTAAAGGAATCTTAGATTATATACATTACCAAACCTTTTGTAGGCCTCACAACAGTCCAGATTTCAGAGGGACACTCCTGATTTCAGGTTCCCTGTTGTATCACATCCAGAGACACTGGGTAAGTGTCCCTGGGCAGCGCAGAGCTCATGCTGTACGGCAGTCACTAGGACCATGGCTGGACCCAGCATACTATATGTTGTGGACCAGACAGACTGACTGCCAGGCGAGCCAAACCCTTGTTCGTTTGGAGCACCCACCCATCCCAATCTCATACCCCCTAATCTCATACCTTAGAACAGGGGTACGCAACCTTCAGCACTCCAGATGTTGTGGACTACATCTCCCATAATGCTCTTACACTCATAATGCTGGAAAAGCATCAAGGAAGATGTAGTGCAGAAGGATGCCTATCCCATCCTTAGGGTGAGCATTAACTATAGCGTGGCTGTTCCAAGTGAAGAATATTTCATATTTTTTGTATCTTAGATAACTACCAATATCCATTTATATTTATCTTTCATATTGTTTGTGGTTATATATACACCTTTCTCACATGTTCTAGTCGAGGCCTAACTTAGTTGGAAGGCAATTAGCTCGGAGCAATATTACTTGTGAAATTTGCTGAGTACACTAATGATAAATTGTTTTGCAATATTCAAATTCCTGAATACTTTCCAATGCCAACCCTTGAAGTCTCTTTCCCACTCAATGTATTAAACCAACAGGTCGATAAATTCATTTCCAGACATGATTCCACTTCAAATGAGATAACCACGACTGCTCTCGAAGCCCAGATTATAAATAAAGCTTCAAATACAAAATAGCGGCCTGTCATTTGTTTGGAACCCTGAGCAGATTTTATTTTTATTTTTGTTCTTTTTTTTTTTCTTAAAACATTTTATTGTTTTTAATAAATCAGATAGATACGATAGGTGTCAGGTTTACAATACCAATCACCACACTGGCACTAAAACTCAGAAAAAACATGTAATATTAAACTAGTAAAATTATGCATTTTAGGAAAATCATGGCTGATGTCAGAGTATGAACCGCTAATATGAACACTTGGCTGGCAAAATAATTGAAATTAAACCAGATTTTGTTTTGTGTAAACTACATTTCCCATGATGCTTAGCAAATTTTTTACGGGAAATGAAGATCACACATCTGCAGTATGAAGGTTAACAATCACCGACACACACAGGCAGGAACACGCAGACAATCAGTTCACTGTCATGCATTCAATAATTTGCTGAAGAACTCTGACCATAATCTGGCAATAGGGCAGGATATGACTCACTGTGTTCTGCAGCTGTCTCTTTTATTTGCGTAGAACAATATACAACTATGTTAATAAAAAAAAGAGAGCAGAGCCGACCTTGGGCCTTCAGGCGCCCTGTTTGAAATGAATGAGTGAAGACTTGTCCTCCTTGGTTTTTACCCACCTAACACTCATGTAAAAGCTGCTTGGTTTCTGCAGTATTTGTACACGTAATGGTTTCTGTGGGCACAATCATGTCAGTTTGTCTTGTTATATTGTATATTGTGTGAATAATGTCAATGTGTATCAGACCTGCTCTGTGTGCAGTGCACTGCCACTTCAGATTTGTCATTGTAGCTGTAGGTGCGCAACTCTGTGTATGCCTGTATATTGTGTGTTTATGAATTGTTTGTATGTGTGTATATCGGTATACTGTGAGTGAGCTTTTGAATTTTTTATATATGTGCATGTCAGTGTTCCTGTGTGTGTGTGCATTGATTGTATATGTGTCTGCAGGTGTTCATGTGTGTGCACGTGCATTGCCTGTACATGTGTCTGATGGTGTTCATGTATGCCTAAAATGTCTCTATGTCTGTTGGTGTTCCTGTGTGTGGGCGCACACACAGTATAAGGGCAGAATTAAGTAATTAGCACCATGATTAACATAAAGTTCGATATGATGTACAATTCCCATTATATTAATCTGAATCTCATGATTAAAATATATTTAAAAGCCAAACCCTCCAGATGTTTTAAACTGCAATTCCAATGATGTCCAAAAGGCTTATGGGTTGGCTGAGTATAATGTGAATTGTATGTTTATTAATAAACCCCCATAGATGTTCCCTACCTTCCCCCATCTCTTCCGATTCCCTCAGTTTTCTGTAGCTAGCCCCATAGTTATCTCTCATACCCTCTCAGTTAGCTCTCTCTAGAGGACCTCTTCAAGTATTTAGTTACCGATCCCACAGTTCTCGCCGTAGCAGACCCTTCTTGTTATTTCTCTCTAGCCAACCTCCTCAAGTTATGTCTGTCTCCAACCATAGTTGTTGTAGTGTAGAGGGTGCCCAGGACAGTGCTATGCCTTCCTTCTCAGCTTTAGTACTCCGAGACTAGTGGCAGTACTCTGAATGGGTTTAGTACTCCAAGACCAGTTGCAGCGCTCTAAGTATATTTAGTACTCCGAGACTGGTCGCAGTGCTCTCAATGGGTTTAGTACTCCGAGACTGGTTGCAGTGCTCTCAATGGGTTTAGCACTCCGAGACTGGTGGCAGTGCTCTCAGTGGGTTTAGTATTCCGAGACTGGTGGCAGTGCTCTCAATGGGTTTAGGACTCCGAGACTGGTGGCAGTGCTCTCAATGGGTTTAGTACTCCAAGACTGGTGGCAGTGCTCTCAGTGGGTTTAGTACTCAGAGACTGGTTGCAGTGCTCTCAATCGGTTTAGTACTCCGAGACTGGTAACAGTGCTCTCGTTGGGTTTAGCACTCGAAGACTAGTGGCAATGTTCTCAGTGGGTTTAGTACTCCGAGACTGGTTGCAGTGCTCTCAATGGATTTAGTACTCTAAGATTGGTGGCAGTGCTCTCAATGGGTTTAGTACTCAGAGACTGGTGCCAGTGCTCTCAATGGGTTAAGTACTCTGAAACTGGTTGCAGTGCTCTCAGTGGGTTTAGTACTCTCAGACTGGTGGCAGTGCTCTCAGTGGGTTTAGTACTCCGAAACTGGTGGCAGTGCTCTCAGTGGGTTTAATACTCCGAGACTGGTGGCGGTGCTCTCAATGGGTTTAGTACTCTGAGACTGGTGGCAGTGCTCTCAGTGGGTTTAGTACTCCGAGACTGGTGGCGGTGCTCTCAATGGGTTTAGTACTCTGAGACTGGTGGCAGTGCTCTCAGTGGGTTTAGCACTCCGAGACTAGTGGACAGTTCCTGCTTGTGGGTCAGTTGTAGAGATCTCTGAAACAGCTGGGCCACTGCTACTTTGTGGTGCCTTTTGTGATCACACAGCCATGGAAGGCAGCACGGGACATTTCTAATTACAGCAGAATATCACCATGATATTTGTTTATTTGATGATGATCCTAAATAAATGTCAGTCTTTGTGACTAATGTATTACTGTCCTGTTCACATGGTGCCACTCTCCTTAACCCTACACATCCATCGAGACAGTGAAGCTATGACGGCGGTGTTATGATTGGGAAATTAAGCCTGCACTAGATATAGAGGCCTGTAGCATGCTACCCAATTATCTTGCACAGAATTCCAAATGTGAGTCTGTAATAGATGGTTTAATGTGTGCATAAATGAACACATGGACTCTACATGGCCAACAGTAGGAGGACATCCATTGAAATTAGCAGATTGCACATGTTTCCTAAGCAAAAATTGGCAGCAGACAGTCATAGGATGCAACCTTTCCAAAGACTCATTTCATCAAATGTCTCCCCAGCCAGAAATACTTAGGTCAACTCTAACCTTTGTTAATGTGTTGTGGGGACATCTTGGGGCAAAAGCAGCACAATCACATATTGTGCTGCTTTTGGCTGTCCATCATGTACCATTCTGTCTAACTGGAGGATGCTAGACACGTGATACCTACCTGACTACATAGTATCAACTGTAACGTTTGATGTAAGAGAAATAATGCTTTAAGCCTTTTTATGCCTAGTTACTCATTTTTTAGTAAAGAATCTGACACTAGACCATACAGTGATATTCTAGATCTAGACAATGTTTCGGTTCAAACTTTGTAGAAACAATTTGGAGAATGTTCTTTTCTATCTCTGCATCATCATTTCCCAGGAAATTTTTTTTACATCCATGCAGTAACAATTGTGAAGATTGGTGTTGCACATATTGACTGGCCTAAATGCTTTCCCCCTGAATATCTATGGGATGAATTGCATTTGTGGACAGTGAACCAGGCCTAACGGATCACGTCAGTGACTAACTTTACTAATTGCTCCTGTGGCCAAATGGAACCAAGTACCAGCTGCAAAGCTCCAACACTCAATGGAAAATATTACTAGAAATATGGACAATGTACTAGGCCCCAAATCTACAAAGTCCAAAATATATTCTCTACCACAAGACATTAAGAATTCCACCAGTCATTCTTTCTAATTCACAGAATTTATTGGAATTATTGCTGCAGGTTTGAGTTTATAAAGAACATTATGAACATTTTGTTCAAAGTGTAAATTGTAATTGTCTGCGTTACGGGGGACGGTTTGTGTCTGACCCATACAGTAAGGTGACCTTTCTTCACCCCCATCTATGAACGTTGCAGTGCAGTACAAACACAAAGAACATACAGCTCCAACACAACCAGAACTGTAAATCCACTCTGCAGAATCCGCTGATAGCTTTATAGTCACTGTTCCTGATTTGTAGCTAGTCCTTATGTTCCATCTCCAGACAGACAATGTTTTCCTTACCAGAGTCTGACCTTTTGTCATGCTGCTCATATCAGCTAATTTCGACTTCTACTCACAAATGCAAGGACTAGGAATTCCAGTCCTGACACAGCCATCAATCAGGATGGCTCACAGAAACCAGTGAAATCTAAAGAGGTTTGGGCAATGTCCTAGGGATACAGAGTAACAAAAGGTTTTCGATAGAATGTTACTTACAAATACAGTGTTATTTGCAGGGTAATGGAATAAGGTCAGCGCTAACCAGTACAGAATATAAGTGACTTATCTGGCAATCGTCTTAATTATAGGCATCTAAACAACCATAAATTTAACATAGAAAGAGTAAGTCATATAGGTTTGCAACTATACAATGAATTACATGGCCAGATCTTCATTTTCAAAAACAGAGTATGCATCCTGGTTAACCCCTTAAGGACACAACTTCTGGAATAAAAGGGAATCATGACGGAATATTTCCATCATGTGTCCTTAAGGGGTTAAAAAAAGGAAAATCAAAGAGAAACTCCACATCCTTCACCACTATAACTTAATGTATTTTCTCGACTCTCCGTTTTTACCTTTAGCTTTCGAGTCATCTTGCTAAGCACTTTGCTGTAATTGCTAGATTGTAAGCTTGCTGACAGTGTCCTGTCTTTCTTTTGTAATATTATTTTATTATTTATATAGCGCCATCAGATTCCGTAGCGCTGTACAAAGGGTGGACTAACAGGCATTTAATTGTAACCAGACAACCAGTGGCGTACACATGACCCATGGGGCCCCGGTGCGAAAATTGATCCGTGGGCCCCCCCCGCGTGCGGGCCGGCCGCAACACATGGCGGTGGGCACCTGGTCGCAGGGGTTACAGGGCTGCGACCCCTGCGACCGCGGTATGTACGCCAGTGCATGCAGATGCACACACACTTAAAGGACCATTCTAGGCACCCATACCACTTCAGCTTAATGAAGTGGTCTGGGTGCCAGGTCCAGCTAGGGTTAACCCATTTTTTCAAAAACATAGCAGTTTCAGAGAAACTGCTGTGTTGATGAATGGGTTAAGCCTTCCTCTATTTCCTCTAGTGGCTGTCCCATTGACAGCCGCTAGAGGCGCTTGCGTGCTTCTCATTGTGATTTTCACAGTGAGAGCACGCCAGCGTCCATAGGAAAGCATTATGAATGCTTTCCTATGTGACCGGCTGAATGCGCGCGCAGCTCTTGTGCGTGCGCATACAGCCGACGGGGAGGAGAATCGGAGGAGGAGAGCTCTCCGCCCAGCGCTGGAAAAAGGTAAGTTTTTACCCCTTCCAGAGCCGGGCGGGAGGGGGTCCCTGAGGGTGGGGGCACCCTCAGGGCACTATAGTGCCAGGAAAACGAGTATGTTTTCCTGGCACTATAGTGGTCCTTTAAAGGACCACTACAGACACCCAGATCACATCAGCTCAATGAAGTTGTCTGGGTGTCAGGTCCCTCTAGTTTTAACCCTGCAGCTGAAAACATAGCAGTTTCAGAGAAACTGCTATGTTTCACTGAGGGTTAATCCAGCCTCTAGTGGCTGTCTCACTGACAGCCGCTAGAGGAGCACACTGAACGTCCATAGGAAAGCATTGAGTAATGCTTTCCTATGGGCGGTTTGAATGCGTGCGCGGTCGCATTCGGAGCTGAGAGGCTGAGGGATCCTCAGCGCCAAGGGAGTCCGGCGCTGGAGAAAGGTAAGTGAAGACACACACACACTTACAGACGCATACACACTAGCTAACAGACACACACATTTACTGACAGAGACACAGTCAACGACAGACATACACACTCATTTACAAAACATACACTCTCATTGACAAACACACACTCACTAACAGACATCAAACAGACTCACTAACACACACAGTAACACTCACTCACACTCACTAGCAGACACACACACTAACACTCACACACACACACTAACACTCACATTAACACTCACTGTAACACATGTTTTTTTTTTAATGTAATCCCCCAGCCTCCTTACCTCTTGGAGTGCTGGGGGGGATTATTCCCTGGGGTCCAGTGGTGCTGCTGGGCGGGTGGCCAGTCGGGCAGGCAGGCAGGCGCGCGAGGGAGCACTCAGGGCTTCCTCTTCAGCTCCCTCGCGCGCCGCGTAGGGATGCCGGCGCCGGAAGATGACGTCATCTTCCGGCTCCGGTATCAGTGCGGTGCGCGAGGGAGCTGAAGAGGAAGCCCTGAGTGCTCCCTCGCGCGCCTGCCTGCCTGCCCGACTGGCCACCCGGTGTCAGCAGGGCCAGCCTCAGGGGGGCCCTGGGGTGGTCGGCTCCTGGGCCCCCCAGGGGAAGAGGCTGGCCCTGTGGCTACATACCGGGTCGCAGGGGCGGCCGGGCCCGGTCGCAGTCGCGACCCCTGCGACCCTGGTATGTACGCCAGTGCAGACAACTCAACGTCAATTTCTGTATATAATTCTTTGTCTATACTGTGTATAATTATTACCAATATTCTTTATGAATAAATGAATAAATTATAAGGCACTCTGGATGAAAGCGCTATATAAAAACAGTTTAATATGTAAAATCGATCATGTAAAATTATCCTGCTTTCTGTATACATTTTAAAACGTAACCATTACTCCATCCCCTGGTTTATGATGTAATTTGGGGACTTTTTCATGGTCACAATCATGTTTACATTTTGTCTATATTGGCATAAATTTTAAATTCAATTTGAATACCCGACAATTCACATGTTAGTGAATAAACCTGTGTGTGACTAATACCTCTGCCTTTATTTTTTCTTTCTCTTGACTCTCCCATTCAACAAAAATCTTGTTGTAGAAGCTTGTAGATGGTGGTGTCTCAACCTCATTCCAATGATCTAAGTTAGGCATACGCCTGTATTGGGCTTGAACATTATAAAATACATGATGTCAGGAAATTTAACAAAAAGAGAACTTTTACTAATTCCTAACCCCTTGTTAATACTGCTGGGAGTGACAGGGGTGTTTGGTGTAATTTCTCACTATTGTGTATATTCATTTTTTAAATTACTTCCTTATTTTACACTGTCAGTAAGAGATTTGCACAAGGCAATTCTGAATAAAATAAATCTGTAAATTATAAGGGTACATGATCTCATATTGTTGGATAGGCGTGCATAGTATTGCTCAGTAATGCTATCTCCTCTTTCTTGTATATAACAAGCTCTAGTACTTAAAGGGACACTATAGTCACCAAAATAACTTTAGCTTAATCAAACAGGTTTTGTGTATAGATCAGTGGTTCCCAACCCAGTCCTCAAGTACCCCCTACCAGTCCAGGTTTATGGATTACCCAGTTGTGTCTAAGGTGTTTTTAAAAGAAGAAAAAAACAAACACTTTAGACACTAAATCCTGGACTGGTACTTGAGGACTGGGTTGGGAACCACTGGTAAAGATACTGTCTCTGAAGTTTCACTGCTCAATTCTTTGCCTTTTAGGAGTTAAAGCACTTTTGTTTCTATCCATGCAGCTCCAGCCACACCTCCCCTGGCTGTAACGGACACAGCCTGCATAAAAACAAAATAGTTTAATTTTCAATCAGATGTAATTTATGTCATGTTTTTATCTCTTGCTCTGTAAATTGAACTATAATTACATACATGAGGCTCCTGTGGGGTCTAACAAGCAATAAAGGAGATAAAAAAAAATCTAAATTAAACAGAATTTGAAATAAAAGTGTACACATTAGATAACTCCTTACAGGAAGTGTTTAAGAAGTCTGTGTAAGTCACATGCAGGGAGGTGTGCCTAGGCCTGCATAAACAAACTGACAGAGAATTGAGCAGTGAGACTGTAGGGGTATGATCAATACACAAAAACTGCTTCATTAAGCTAAAGTTGTTTTATTGACTAAAGTGTCCCTTTAAAGAAAAACTGTCCTCAAAACAGTATTTTTAATATAGTGATCCTTTCATCAAGTTTGAAAGGAAATAGATTCTGTGTTAAATGAAGTATATGTAAAAAAAAAAAAGGAAGAAATCTACCCTTACCTTTCGTATATGACAGAATCCTTCCACCATATACATACACCTTGGGTCAGACAGTGATTGAAAACCTCTATATAGTCTCTATGGTCTTTCCTGCTTCACTTCCTGCACAGTGCATTGACATCATCACACCATAGAGACTAACTGTCCAATTCAGACACTGTCTGACCCAAGGTGCATGTATATGGCGGAAGGATTCGGACATATACTAAAAGTAGGGATTCATTTTTTCATTTACGTCACTTAACACAAGAATCCATTGTTGGTGTTGGCATATTATTTGTAGAAAATAATGGCTTTGCGTATGCCGACACAACTTTGTCTAGGAGATGAATCTAAATATTAGCTTGTAATAAAAGAAACAAGGAGAACTTGGTTCTTTTCATAGATGAAGGGTTTATTTCTGTGAACCAATATCCAATGAGATCCGCAGGGTTACACCAGAAACGTCCAAAATCAATGTACCACAATGTATGAGAGCTCGAACATACTTTTAGGAAGTTGTGCAATGGATCAAAGGAACCAGTCACATCTGATGACTTGAAGCAATAAAACTCATTCAGTTATGTTGTAACTGGGCTGAAACCTATCACAATGCACACAGCTATGCTGTAACTGGTATATACCTTAAAACAATGTATTCTATTATATTGTAAATGTACCGAACCTTAAACCATTCAGATAACAATAGAAGCTGCTTGTACCATTCATATGGTGACAAGCCCCTTTTTAATACTTTTTTGTAAGTGCAGTCTTATATAAAGATTTTGTGGTTTTATGTTTAACACACTATGTTGCATTTTCCCTTCCATTCCTTGACAGTCTCCATATTTCAAGCCGGAAGATTTGTCAGGTCTACAATCCGAGATATTGGGAGAGATGCCTTGAATAATCTAATTTTGTGAGTGCAACACTAAGAAAGATTAGTTTGGCATTATTACAGTACTACTTTATGTGTATATTGAGCATTTTTATATGTGTTGATTTGCTTTATTTTGTTGATATCTTCTCCTGAATAAGACAGTCTCCTTGTTAAATTTTTACTTTAATCTCTCAAAATCGTATTATCAATGCAACAGCATATCCACTTACGTTTGGCCCTGAGATGGTCTACCGTCGCTTATACTATATCTATATATCCATTTCCTTTAAAGACTTGATAAAATTATCATTATATTAAAAGATAGAGTTGACGTGACAGTTCGTCTTTAATAAATCACACAAAAGAATGTTTGGGAGGAGATAAATAACTCTAAAAACTAGTATAGTATATATAAAAACTATATATTATGACAATTGTGGTAGAACAATACCCATATAAGAAGATCTATTACCCACACGCCATCCGTCTTTTATAAGATAAATTATTGATATGAATTGATGTAAGATGTACCTTTTGCAAGGGAAACACTTATAATCCCTACAGTTATAAATGCATTTGTGCTCTGGCTGATCACAGCTAGAAATTAATACTAATGTGTTCTTCTAACACACAGCTTCTGGCAATTTATATTTTGTGCGCACATTTTTATATTTTCATTTTTGCAGGTGTAACATATCTGTTAGTGTGTATTTTGAAGGGTTAATGCAGGAGTAAGATGAAATAACCACTCCAAACATGTATAGGACTTCAGCTTGCTGTGTAAAGAGTGTCTTATTTTTCAATTTTACAAAAAAATGATTAGAATGTAGCACTTTTATAAAGTAACCTTGTTATACCCCCTGGCTGTCAATCAGTCAACAAGTCCTGTTACTTCCTGGTTTGGTAAGTACAGTGGAGCTAAACTCAAGAGGAAGAAATTGCCCAGAGCACATGCCTTGCAAATTGTAATTGAGCTGCATAGGGAAGTCTGAGTTGGGGGAGGAGGGGAGGGCTTGCAAAGATTCTCTCTAGATTTATAGTATAATGAGACACATTTTCATTGCCTCTCCAAACTATCTTTATAATTAATGTATAAATGTATTTTACAAATGTCTTAACTTTGTACTTGCACATTATACTATTCCATTTTATGAAAAATTGTGATCTAATAACTAGCCATCTGAGGGACTAATTTCTGTCAGAGACCATCTTAGCTTTCCTTGCCTCTCGCTTGAATCTGTGGTAGATCAATAAACATTAAAAAAATATAGATCTACTAAAGCAGTGGCGTACACACAACCCATGGGGCCCCGGTGCAAAAACTGATCCGTGCCCCCCCCAGCGCTTACTCTGCGGGGGCCGCAACACAAAAGAGTACTGGATACCAGAAGCCATAGCCAGAATGATCCGCAGCTAGGAACATAATGTGACAATATGTAGCTAAGCGGTAATCTATGCCAGAGATAGGCCTCACCTTGCTTAAGGGTACAAGGTCTGCCCCCTTCCCATGCCCCCTCCCTTACCCCTCTAATATATAGCAAAATATTACCTTTATTGTAGTCTTCTGCTGCTTGCTCTGCCCTGATTTGTCTGCTTGGCTGACATCATCAGAAGTAATTATCTTAGCCAATCACAACGCTTTCCCTCATCAGGTTCTTTTTCATTTTTCATTCTTTCATTTACATGTTTAACAAAATGAATGGAAGAAGAGATGGGCTGCAGTGTTGGCCATAGAGTTAAAGTCCTGCAATGCAGAGCTGTGCCGTCCCATGAGGAAATGGGGTGTCACATTGCTGAGGTGAGAACCATAATACCCCAAATTTATTCAGCAGCATAACAACTACCCCAAACAGGCAGTCAAAGTCAATAAAAACAATCTTCGGTGTAAAGAAGAATAAGGCGTCCCAGAAGTAATGGTATGGCCCACAGAGTCCTGATCTCAACATCATCGAGTTTGTCTGGGGTTACACGAAGACTGAGGCTGTCTAAACCCACAGAATAACTGTGGCTAGTTCTCCACTTCTGAGGAGGAACGACCTACCTGCAGAGTTCCTTACAAAACGGTGTGTAAGTGTCCCTACCAGAATGGATGCTGTTTTGAAAGCAATTGATTCGATTTAGATTTTTAAAAAAACATTTTTACACACTTTGCATTTTGCTAATTGATAAAAATAAACTATTAACGTTTCCATTTTTCTAAGCATTTTTATTTTACAGCATATTAAAAACTTGTCAAATATTTCCACAGTAGTGTAAGTATTTATTTATTTTAATGTTAGAGTGTTTCTTTAAGTATTACCCACTTGCCACACATCTCAGCTATAAAACTCACTTAACCCACAATACACACTACTCAACACTATTCCTATACTCAATCCAGCCAACACACATGTGTAAGCAAAATCCAGTTCTCTAAACACTCTCATTTATGTATGAAAGTATATATTATCTTAATCATGGACAGATATGCAAATTCAGTAATAATCCATTGATAACAACACAATAAAATACAGAGAAAATTCTGCATTTTATGTCATACTTTTTGCACGAACTAAACCCCAAGGCAAGTAGTTGGGTCTAATCTATGAAGGTTAGCAGGAATTATACAGTGAGCAGACAGATGGGGCTACAAGTCGATTGTTCTCCTGTTTTCATCTGAGCATGTGCAAGCACTTATAGGTATCCTTAGAGATAGCCGAATAACTGCAAACACTAGCAGACAGGAAGACTGAATTATGGCAAAGTTGCAGCCAATTTAACAATTAGAAATGTGCAAAATAAATAAAATAAATAATAATAAAAAAAAAACAGCAAAACAAAGTTTAAATGTACAGATCTGAAAAAATGATGGTATTTGTTTATCGGATGTCCTGTATTTCATAATTAGCAAACTAGGGCACTATATCACAGTTAAAATCATTTGGCATAATTGTTTGAATTTTCAATCTGCTGTGCATTTACAAACTGCTGAGCCTGATGTCTTCTGTGTTCCGTGTTCGGAATAAACATGTATTATGAACGAGTGTGGCCAGATACTGGCATGGTTTATTCATTTATTTCTATCTATTGTTTGTTTTAATCGAATGCAAATAAAGACCCTGTGATTTCTGAAATCTTTATTCATCGTCCAATTGATGTTAACCCATTATTACCCGAATAACTCAGGAACACTCTGGATCACAAAGCTTCGCAGTGGTACAAATTGTCAAAGTTTGGAAGCCAGGGATTTGGAGCAACTTGTGAAATCTCTGGTCACTGAGCTGTACTGGGTAGATGCGATTAGTGCACAGCCTCAGAGAATGATCTAGCCTTGCACTGAAGGGCATCGCTCAGGAGAGCAAACGGTGGCTCCTTGTAGCAAGTAGCAGGGCCGGTCTTAGAGGTGTGCGAGCTGTGCGACTGCACAGAGTTTCAAACGTCGCCCCCAAGTAAGGGAGTTGGGGCGGAGCCTAACAAGAGGCAATGCACCCTAAACCCGCTGCCCAGTTTCTGCTGCACACTGAGGGGAAGCAGGAATGAGTAACAAACACACAGATACACACACACACACAATACACACACATTACACACATACAAACATATACACACACTACACACATATCTACACATTAGACACATACAGATACAAACACTTCAAATACACAGTTACACACATACACACAGATACACACATGACACACATACAAACACACAGAAAACACACACAATGCACACACATTACACAAATACAGATACACACACTACACATACACAGATACACACACTACACACAGATATACACATTAGACACATACAAACACACACTACACAGATACCCACACTACAAACACATTACACACATAGAAACAGATACACACACAAACACACAGCTACACACACATACAAACACACATTAAAAAAATTAAGCCACCCAGCAGGTTCTTACGTTCTGCTGGGTGTGGCTGGTAAGAGTTGGGGCCTACTCTCTCGATCCGACCCCATCCTTGTGGCTCCCTCCTCCTCCTGCGCGGCTCGCTCTCGGTGTGTGAGCTGGGAGGAAGTGATACGCTGTCACTTCCTCACAGCTTTCTGTGCAGGATAGAAGGGGCCCAGTTGCGCTGTAAAAGCGCCACAGCGCATGGCTGGGCCCCTCATTGCATATGTCCATCGGGTGGCCCTAAGGGCATGGGCCACCCGATGGACCCTCACACAGTTTCCCAACCCGTATGGCCCTGGGTTTGGAACTCCTGTCTTAGATTATGACAGGGGCAGCAAAATGCTCTGGACAGGCCGGCCCTGATAGTGGTTATATTGCTTGGCATGTTTCTTTAAGTTGGAGGAAGCCCAGGAAGGCGGGCGAAACGCCTCATGCAGACGTCATCGGAAGGCGGACCGGGTAGTCGTCACGTGAGCGGGATATTCGGAAGCCTGTAGTGAGCATGACTGTGGAGTTTTATTGATTTTACACATGCTTTTATGTTGGTAGCTTTACCAGCTAAAACCCACCACTTAACCCACCACTTTATAGTATCCAGCATACAGCCTTCATCTACCATTTGTGGGATTTTTCCCTCTCAAGTGGAGTCTTGCAAACACAGAGCCGGGAGTGATAGGGCTCTGGTCCATGTGAGTTCTTTCCCCCCAACCTCTCCTATTTACTGCTTATTTATACCATCTGCACTATATTTTTCTTTGCTTATTTACAGACTTACCATCTCCAGTAATAGCGCACTATTTTGGTAATATTATGTTTCTTTAAGCCTTCCTTCATTCACCCTGTTTCTCGCCTTCTATTCAACTTTTACAAGGGTATTTTTTTCTTCTTAATTATTACAAAGAACATTGAGAGGAACTTTAAAAATTATCTCATAGATATATCCACGCCCTATGAGATATATATATATATTTTTTTTGCAGAATGTTTCCCTGTTCTTTTCAATATTTTGTGAGGCTTTAGAAGAGCCTCAGGGAATACAGCTTTTCAGGAAGAGTATATATATTTATTTTCACTAGGTGTAATTTTAGTTTGTTTTTACCCATTGTGTAAAATATAAAATGTGTTTGGCCATGCTGCACAGCAATGTATCTTTTCAGTTGTACCTTACTGAATGACTTAAAGGGTTACTCCAGGCACCATAACCACTTCAGTGATTTGCATTGAACACTGTACAAAAAGAGAGCTTAACACCTTTGCTGTCAGAGCAAACTCCACTCATTAGCGGGCTCTGGGCTGGGTAACATCAATTCTCTACATATTTCTATGCACACCAGTGCCAGAATGACCAGAGGGACTGAGGGCCCGAGGTGGTCAGGGGCCCGGCTGGTAATTCAGGGCCCCTGCAACTTATCGTACTGTTAGTGACCCCCTCTCAGTGAGACCTGGCAGCGATAATTTAGTCCTTGCCAGGTCTCCGCCATCCTCTCCCATGCGGGGCTCTGTGTGAGGGGAAGACGCAGAACCAGGGGTATGGGAAGTTGCATCACTTCCTGTCCTAGTCTCCTCTCCTTCAGAATGTGCAGTGCGCTCTGTGGCCTCTGAGCACACTGAAGGCAAGGGGCAGCAGCCTGGCAAAGACAGCATAGGTATGATCTATGTAGATATTTTCTACTGCCCCTATGTTCCCCTTGCACCCACCTCGGCATCCCACCTCTCCCTGCACCTGTCTCACACTCTATCCATCCATGCACCCACCTCACCAACTACAGCATCTATGCCCAGCCTGCACCCACCTCACCCACTTCATTCTATGCCCACCCTGCACCCACCTCACCCACTACATTCTATACTCACCCTGCACTCACCACAACTGCTACATTCTTTGCCCACCCTGCACCCACCTCACCCACTTCATTCTATGCCCACCCTGCACCAACCCCACCCACTACATTCTATGCCCACCCTGCACCAACTCCACCCACTACATTCTATGCCCAGCCTGTAGCCTTCTATGCTCACCCTGCACTGACCTCAACCGCTACATTCTTTGCCCACCCTGCACCCACCTCACCCGCTACATTCTATGCTCACCCTGCACTGACCTCAACCTCTACATTCTTTGCCCACCCTGCACCCACCTCACCCGCTACATTCTATGCTCACCCTGCACTCACCTCACCCGCTACATTCTATGCTCCCCCTGCACCCATCTCACACACAACATTCTATGCTCACCCTGCACTGACCTCAACCGCTACATTCTTTGCCGACCCTGCACCCACCTCACCTGCTACATTCTATGCTCCCTCTGCACTCACCACACCCACTACATTCTATGCCCAGCCTGCACTCTCTGTACCCTCTACATTCTATGCTTCCCCTGCACCCACATCACCCACTACATTCTATGTCCACCCGGCACCCACCTTACCCACTACATTCTATGCTCCCCCTGCACCCACCTCACCCGCTACATTCTATGCTCCCCCTGCACTCACCACACCCACTACATTCTATGCTCCCCCAGCACTCACCACACCCGCTAAATTCTATGCTTCCCCTGCACTCACCTCACCTGCTACATTCTATGCCCAGCCTGCACCCACCTTACCCACTACATTCTATGCTCCCCCTGCACTCACCACACCCACTACATTCTATGCTCCCCCAGCACTCATCTCACCCGCTACATTCTATGCTCCCCCTGCACTCACCTCACCTGCTACATTCTATGCTCCCCCTGCACTCACCTCACCTGCTACATTCTATGCTCCCCCTGCACTCACCTCACCTGCTACATTCTATGCTCCCCCTGCACTCACCACACCCACTTCATTCTATGCCCACCCAGCACCCAACTCATCCATAACATTCTATGCCCACCCTGCTCCCACCTCGCCTGCTACATTCTATGCTTCCCTACAAATGCATGCTGGCATTCAAACACCAACTCTACATACAAACACACCCCTACATTCACTCAAACATTCTCCATACAAAAACATGCAGACACTGCACAGCGCTAAATACATAAAAAAAAATTTTTGATTGTTTTTTACATTTTAAAAGGGGGGGGGAGGGAAAGGGGTGGCAAAAATAGGACCCGCCACAGGTGCCAAATGCTCTACGTACGCATCGCCAACATATTCTGCAGAGCAGTACAATAGGTAAAACAAGACAAATAATTAAGTCTAACACAACACGTTGCCAAACAGGAACACAAAATCACAAGCCGCATCCCACACACACAACCCCTCCATGATTACACATGTGGGGGACGCTGCTTGTGATGTCACCAGCACCAATACAGTAGAAGTGTGTAATTCAATTTGCTTTATTTCTTTATTTTAACGGTGGGGGAGGCATGTCAGCAAGGTTTACTCCATCCAAAAGCAGAGTTTTATTGAAATACTCTTTTTGGTTGGATTAACCCCTTAAAAGTAAATCTGGCCCGGTTTAAAGGCCCTGCGGGTGTGAGAGTCATGACTGTGTGGCTCTCACACAGCCAATCTGGGTGCTGGGCTGCGTGCACATAATATCAGTATGAGAGCTGATCAAAGAAGGGGGAGAATAGTAATAGTAGCCAAAAAAAAACCACATCACAAGGTTGTCACAACCCCCCACGACCCGAGGACCCCATGAGTCGCCAGCCCGCTGCCAACCACAGAGGCCTGCAGTGATCATGAGGGTTGGAGTAACCCTTTAAATACTTGCATAAAAAGTTCCAACACTTGCTATTAAACTTCAGTTTGTAGTGTCTGCTGTGACATAGAACCACAAAGACACTCATTACTTCATTTTCTGTGGTACTAGTGAACGTATTCTGTAAGCAGTGCCTTATGGGAACAGTAAGGGTTTTATGACTGATGCAATTCCATTGTGACAAATGCTGGTTCATGACACGCCCGTGTATTGGTTGTGCATGTAGTAACAGCAACTATTAAATAAGACAAAAACATTATTTACACACACCAGTGTCTAAACAGAACTATTTTTGTAAATTAACTTTAATGCTGTGGAGCTTAGTTTTTACAAACATTTTGGTGACACTTAGATAGAAAAGAGGGACAGAGTGATCAGGATCAAAAATAGGGACTGCCCCTCTTCAAGAGGGTCACTTGGTAAGTATGTAAATGTAATTATGAAAAAATAAATACAACTCTGTATTAGAAGCAGAAGCTTAGTAAACTAGTGCACAAATGGTTTACAAAAAAAAAAAAAAATCGTTTCTGTTATTTCTCAGACAGTGCAATGTCTAGATCTTGTTCCCAGAGCATGAGCCAACCCACTAAGATTTTTGGAAACGCCACTAAGATTTGTAGAGTAGTGTCTGTAGCTGCCGGATCTGCGGCAGATGCCCTCTAGAATACAGATTGGCCTGGGAATGTGCCGAGAGGCAGGATTTTCAAAATTTTCCTTAACCCCTAAGTTTAAGAAGAGACGGAACGCGTTTTTTAAGGAGCGTGTTTTAATTTTAGATCTGTCTTGCTAAGAAAACATTATGTTGTTCAACAATTAAAGAGTAGAACATTTTTTATTACATCTTAAGTCCCTGCTGAATACAGTCTATGCCTGTTTATGTACCCTGAGATAACATAGGATATTTTAAAAGAGAAAATCAGCAGTGAGACTCTAGTTACAAGGATAGGCAACCTTCAGCACTCCAGATGTTGTGAACTACATCCCCCATAAGGCTCTTACACCCATAATGCTGGCACAGCATCATTGGAGGTGTAGTCCAAAACATCTGGATTGCAGAATGTTGCCTATGCCTGTTAGTAGTTGATAGTTGAACAAGAATATTCAATTAGTTTCCATGGCAACTGCTCCATTTCAGAAAATTGCCCCAGAATGTTGCTTTATACATACAGTAAGGGAAAAAAGTATTTGATCCCCTGCTGATTTTGAACGTTTGCCCACTGACAAAGAAATTATAAAACGTTACACCATGCTACAGTGAGGGGAAAAAGTATTGGAATGTTTGCCCACTTACAAAGAAATTATAATTTCATTGTCAGTGGGCAAACATTCCAATACTTTTTCCCCTCACTGTAGCATGGTGTAACGTTTTCAAAGTAAATTTATATGGCTTATATGGAAGTACATACTGCATGTGATTCACAAAGCATTCCGAATCTGTTGTTTCCCATAGGGTTATTCACAAAAGTGAGAATTCAAAGTAAATTCAGACTGAATTTGAAATCTGAGGCAAAAGTAGATGGATTGCAAACATAGCTGACTTGGAGATTTTTTCCAGTTCGACTATTTTGGGCTTAAATTTCAAATTCACTTTAAAATCTCACTTTAGTTAATAAGCATGTCAGTGTCACTTTCTCGGAATTAATCACTAAGTGGAACTACACATTTTACCCCAAAATAGCCAAATATGGACATATTTACGCCCAATGGTCCTCTATAGAAAGCATTCACTCCGACAATGCACAGCCAACAACCATCATCCACATACATTGCATGCTGAAGCCGCACATCAGGTAGATTTAGTTACTGGATCTATTTTAGTCTGAAGCCCCTGAATAACAGCCACTAGAGGACGCTAGAGGGATGGGCATTGCAAAAGATGTACTGTGCCATTTCTCGGAAATGTCACTGTTTGCAACAGAAAGGATGCAGGGACACCAGTTATGCCCCTGTTTAAGATGGGGTGGTTTTGATGCTTAGCCTGTCCATTGAATTATAAAATTTTTAATAATACTACGTACTTGAAAAGGATTTACATAAGCATTTTTCTCAAGCCTTATAGCTACTTTCTGAGTGATTGCAGTACACTTGCTGACCCTCTTCACGCTTTTCCTCTCTGCCGCTGTGATGATAACACTCCAATACAGTGGACCTGTTGCCAGGTCAAATCTACATATCATGCTGTAACTGGAGGCCATGCGTGGCCTTCCGGACAGTCTCTATAGCACTTTCTAGTCTGCCACTGGCTGTGTTATATCCTGTTTTGTTTTATTTAAGTCCAAATCCATGAACATGTGATAACTGAGGTACTAAGTCTTATCCCTTGAAAAACTAGGACAGTATTGCTGCAGAATAGTAATCAGAACACGTGGGAGGTGGCATCAACCTACGTCTGTTCCAAAGGCCAACTAAAGCCCATATGTTCTGTCAGGTGAAATTTCATACTGGCGTACTATTTGCGAGCTCTCTGCTTTACATTTTGGAGGGACAGTGTTAGCTGCTAAATTCAGTATCATGAGCTGTAATTAAAGTTTGCCTCTGATTCCAATCGCAAAGCTGCTCATCTTAAAGTGACATTGTCACTTGTGAGATCAATTTTTTTTCTACAGCCCAATATTATTATTATTATTATTGCCATTTATATAGCATCAACAGATTCCGTAACGCTTTACAATATTATGAGAGGGGGATTTAACTATAAATAGGACATTTACAAAGAACTTACAGGAACGAGAGGTTGGAGAGGACCCTGCTCAAACAAGCTTACATTGTATAGGAGGTGGGGTGTGAAACACAATAGGACAGGATAGCTGAGCAACTATTGGTTGTGCATGTATTTTTCCAAAATATACAGAATTTATACTTTGTATGCCATGGCAGCCCATTCCGGCACAGCCACGGCATGACATTTAAATTTAAGATTACAGAATTATTGAAAGAAAGTCTGAGTGTGCATGCGCACATCCACCATTTCTGTGCAGTAAGGAGTTTGCCCAGAGCATCCTGATGTCTGAATACAGAAGAACCACAAAGATAAGTATGTTTTTTTTCTCTCTTTTAGTCATTTTACAGTGTCAATTCCCATTTAAAGCAATCATAAAATGATATGTATGTATATATATTTCTGTAACATCTATATGTATATATAATGTTTAGCCCATCATTAAAAGCTAAGAACCCCACTACAGTTTCTATTAAGCGCAATAAGTTTATGGCTTAGGGACACTATAGCGTTAGGAATACACTTTTGTACATGTATTCCTAACGCTATAGTGTTTTTTTAAATGCTTACTCCAAACACCACGACCACTTACATAGAAACATAGAAACATAGAATGTGACGGCAGATAAGAACCATTTGGCCCATCTAGTCTGCCCAATTTTCTAAAGACTTTCATTAGTCCCTGGCCTTATCTTATGGTTAGGATAGCCTTATGCCTATCCCACGCATGCTTAACCCCTTAAGGACACATGACATGTGTGACATGTCATGATTCCCTATTATTCCAGAAGCTTGGTCCTTAAGGGGTTAAACTCCTTTACTGTGTTAACCTCTACAACTTCAGCTGGAAGGCTATTCCATGTATCCACTACCCTCTCAGTAAAGTAATACTTCCTGATATTATTTTTAAACCTTTGCCCCTCTAATTTAAGACTATGTCCTCTTGTTGTGGTAGTTTTTCTTCTTTTAAATATAGTCTCCTCCTTTACTGTGTTGATTCTCTTCATGTATTTAAATGTTTCTATCATATCCCCCCTGTCTCGTCTTTCCTCCAAGCTATACATGTTAAGATCCTTTAACCTTTCCTGGTAAGTTTTATCCCGCAATCCATGAACCAGTTTAGTAGCCCTAAATTTCGTTGTAAAACTTTACACCTACGGAGTTAAACGCCTCGGCTGATAACGGTCAATCGGAATTGCAACTCTGCTTACACACCCGTCTGGACAATTTTCCTGCCTATTTGCCATATTTTCTTGTATATTTATATCTAAAATTGATGTTCCTGTTCAATGCTGCACAATTCTATCAATGCACAAACAAAAGTGTAAATGTTTCGTTGTTTTTTTAACTTACAGTGACAGCTGGATATTAAAGGCATATTAAGGGTTAAAGTCATCTGAGGGCCATCATGCTGTCGATGCCATATGCAGCTGTTAGCAATCACACATCAATGCAGCAGATTTGCAATCACATTGCCGAGATAACGAGAATGGCATTATTTTTTTTTATCATTCGAGGATATTTTTTTAAAAGGATATTTTTGTTCTTCAAAGATAAATGGAAACTGTTGTGTTTCTGTATAGAACAAAAGTACTCACAGTTTAAAAAAAATATTTAGCTTTTATTTAGTACATTGCGATTATTTAAATGGTTACTAAAATGACACTGTATAACAAAGCTGAACTTTATTGCCATTTAAAATAGTAAAAGTCGCTTACTTGTAGCCCAACGCGCTGCGTATCGGTAATATACACCGCCAAACATTTAAAACATTTAAAAAGAAAAATTAAGGGGCATATCTACTAAACTTTGCTTGTGCACCCATAGCAGAATAAAACTTTTTGATCACACTTTGCAAACTAAATGGAGTTTTGCACACATTCGGAGATAAGTGTCAGATCTGAAAACTGAATTTAGTGTCGGCTAAAAAAGTCAAATGTGTACAAATTCCATGAAAAGTACAGTAGTTCTGAGAAGCTAGAACTACGTATAGAGGTACATTGTAAAAGATGTGTATTATTAGAGACGTCAGCTTTGTTTGGCCATTTGCCAGAGGTATATATCTACCTTATCCAATGTATTTATTTAATTTACTTCCTCCAGTGGTTTTGTTATTGTAGACAATTTCTGCTGAATGTTTTGCATTTTGCTTAACATCTAAACCATAAACGCTTTTTGATACAATTACACTTGCAACGCAGGCAAACAGCTGGGACGGAAAGTGTCCAGAAGTTGTTTCACATCTAATGGTGAATAATAATTAAATTAGAAACATGTTGCACCATCCAGTCCTGGCTGTCCACCTGTAGTCACAGCTGCCAATGTTGGATGCAGATTGTACAATAAAGTTTCATTGCTTTGAATGTTCCAGGAGTCTCATACTCTTGTTTATTGAATATTGTTACATTGTTGAGTTAAAAGGGCGCTGAGTTAAATTAGATGTTCTTTTAATGATCACTGCCACCTCCCCCTTGATTTTTTTATGTATAATTAAAATGTGCCATTATTGTAACGGAGGGACAGTCTCCTCGCAACAGTCCGATGCTCCTCCAAAGAAGTTATTAATTATGATAATTTTTGTCCAATCAGTTACCTCTCATGGGGGAGTATTGATGACCACATGGCACAGAAATTGACAGTTCAATGATTCTCCATATAAAGCGTTAGCCTTGTTTGTTGTCATCAAACTCTGTTTGATGACATCGATCTCACTGTTTTTTAAATTTAAGGTCTGAATGAGGACCTTAGTGTCTAGTGTCTGTCGGCCACTGTTCTCATGCAAATATTTACAGTATCCAAGAAAAGGCATAACCTCTATGCACCAAAACGCTACATTAAAGGGACATTAATGGCACCCATACCACTTCGGCATATAGAAGTGGTCTTGGTTAGTGATGTCCCGAACTGTTCGCCGAATGGTTCGCGAACGGTTCGCCACGAACGGTTCGCTGCGGACTCATCATTGAGTAAACTTTGACCCTGTACCTCACAGTCAGCAGACACATTCCAGCCAATCAGCAGCAGACCCTCCCTCCCAGATCATCCCACCTCCTGGACAGCATCCATTGTGAAGCTGCATTCTTAGTGAGCTGTCCAGGAGGTGGGAGAGTCTGGGAGGGAGGGTCTGCTGCTGATTGGCTGGAATGTGTCTGCTGACTGTGAGGTACAGGGTAAAAGTTTACTCAATGATGAGTCTGCGGCAAACCGTTCGTGGCGAACCGTGGTGAGCCGTTCGCAAACCGTTCGGCGAACAGTTCGGGACATCACTAGTCTTGCTAAAGTGTCCTTATTACACTTAGTGCTGGAATTTGACTTCCAGAGAAACTGCAATGTTTACATTGTTAAATCTTTCGGCCAGAAATTGTTCAGTTCAATTAGAAATTTAAGTTTAATTTAAAACATTTTGGATCAATCCAAAAATTGCCCAAGAAAGCGCTAAAATAAAGGAAAAAGAAGTGCCTAAAGTATCCTTTGAACCGAAAAACAGTTCTCAAACTGTAAACACGTGTCAAAGTTAGTGTTTTGTGGCAGTGGCTATTAGATTTGTGCGGGACGAGGATTTATTGTTTTTTCCGATTAAGAAAAATTTCAGGCGAAGTTCTTTTTAAAAATCTGATATTTAAAAAGAACAGAATCAGTTGAAATTTCTACCGAATTTCAATTCTAACTTATCTGAATCTCCAAGTCTATTAATGACATTGTAGCTTCATGGTAGAATTTTAAAATCTAATATAAAATGACCAATCACATAGATTTCAGTGAAAGGTGACACTGAAAGGTATATACATAATGTTCTTTCATTTTATTAAGTACCGATTAATCTTGGATCTTCTAGTAACGTAGACAGTGGAAATCATAGGAACCTGTACAAAGAGCTTCAGAAAGGTTAGACTGATTCCTATCGCCAATTGCAATCTTATCCCTACCCACCAGCGGGGTCCTACCCAGCAATATCTATAACACTTTTTATGGTAGACGCTGTATTTGCTAAAAAGGTTTGCTGTTTGTTAACCATTATAGCTAACAAGAAAATATTTACTATCTGTTGCCATGTCAGTATGGAACTTTATACATTTTGTGAATGAGTAATACAAACCTTTACATTTTATTGTCAGTATTGCACATATCCGAGCCACATGTCACATGATATACGCCCTGTTAAGTAGACAATCAAGCCTTTTTAGATCTTAGGTGAAACCAACCACAGAATGTCAATGGATAACCAGAACAGCCAGAGGATAAAAGAGAATGAAATGTTAACAGAAGTTTGAGTGGACAGCCCTATGATTTATACATCCAATAAGCATTTTTTTTTGACATTCTATTTTTTTTTTTATTAAGGCAGGATTGATCGTCACTACAGACAAATAACAGTTACAGTGGGACCTCGGTTTACAAACACCTCGTTTAAGATAATTATCGGTTTACAAATGAAAATCCATTGATAATAATGCCTCGGTTTACAAATTTTTGTTCGCAATACAAAGCAAGTTTCCCCAGGATGCATTGCACCTGGGAGGTTAATAGCACTGCCCCCTGCATGCTGGAGCCTGTGGGTATTCCTATGGGACACTGTGTTTTGGTTTGCAAATTTTTCACAATATGAAACGACCCGGAGAACGCATTAAATTCCTAAACCGAGGTCCCACTGTATATCAGAAATACATATGTATAGAATAGCATGAATACAATCAAGAATACCACATGTTGAATAGTGCTAAGGCGGTAAACCCCTAAGGGAGTCAGCTTAATTTTTAGAAGTAAATAAGTGAAAATATAAAATACACAGTGCATATGAAAACAGTTGAGGTTATATGCATCAGGAATAACTAAAAATAAGAATAAACTCTCGGAGGCTCATAAAGCCAGTTAGCTGTGAGTCCCATACACATAAAAGACAAAAAAAAAAGAAGCACAGAAAATAAGGCAAAAATGAAGCTTCCTCTGGACTTATGATAATGTTGGAGGTGTTGTTGGGACCCCATGCCAGGAATGGGAAGATCCTCAGCTCAGCTTCAGAGTTAGCCAATTCCTGTTAGGGCCAGACCGAGTTCTGCCATGAGAGGCCCGGACCCAGGCCTAGCTGCCCATAGGAGAGGGTGCTGGTGAGCCTAGAATAGTATCCAGGCATGTTGATTGGGATCTGTCTGATCCTTGCTAGTGGAGGCAATATCTTGCTTGGGTTGGGGTGCAGTGTAGTTCTTGTGCTGCGCCTCATTGAGTCACTCAGCATCTGCCAAACCTTGGGCCTGCGTAGCCGTAGCCAGCATTATAGGCATCATCTGCAGCTTGGAAAGCTACACTTCGCTGTTTTTCTGCAACAGGCAATCTGCTTGGTGCAACGGGTCCCAGACAAGCTTGAAGCTCACCCAGAAGGAGTCGAAAATCAAATCTAGTTGATGCAAGACTTCATCATGCCTTCCACGAGGGTATGAGGAGCACGTGGAATCCACCATCTTGCGGGCCTATACCGGGACGCTGTCACAGCAGTTTTGCCATGCACCCGCAGCACAAGACTGGAACCTCCAAAGGGTAGACCTTGGATCACACCCAATGGTCCAGGGGGTGGGGGTGGGGGGGGGGGAGAACGGGGCACAAGATAGTAGCACAGTTCAGATACTCAAGGACTCCAGACTAACAATCAGCCCCCCACACTTGCTTGAAATCAGCACCAAGATTATCAGGAGCAACCCCAGTCGGGGCTAGGATGTCAGCAATGTAAGTAGCGTCGTCTGTGGGGCACAGTAAGCAGAAATATAGTATATTTTGGAGGTCAAGTGCTGGAGCTACCCGAGCATTTAATACCCAAATTTAGAGCATTGCTTGCTAGTATTCCTCTTTGTGTCTCATAGTACAGCAAAATGTCCAATCTTGGTATAATGAATACACATACCTTCTTAAAGAATTTGAACATTTTTGAAATCTACTGTTATTGTACTGCAGAACACAGAGCTGAAACCGAGACTGTATAGATTTACTATCGTCTGCCTCTGGACAACATATCTGCTGCTATGGCAATGCACTATGTCATGCAAAGAATATTGTATCAACTTTAGCTGTCTCAGGGTGACTAATGTACCCGGCTACCCCGCCTAACAGACTCACTGACTTGGCAATCCTTGTGACTCTGATCTATCTCTTTACTCCTCACATACAGATCATCTGCGTTTAAACTTTTCATCTTAAAATTATTATTATTCTGTTTTCTCAACACAAGATTAACTAAAGTACTTGTTTACATGCTGATTACCTCCAGTCTATCTTACTGTAAAACTCAATCTTTGGTAGTTTATATATGTCCAAATTAGCGCCTAAATTTTGTGGCTAAACTTACCCCTGCCCCCTTGCGTTGCTTTTTTCCAAATGAAGAGTCACGGGGAACATAGTCTACAAACATCAAGGTAAATGTGATTACTAGTAATGACGATTCATCTTTTAAATGGTAATGCTAATTAACCATAGCACTGTGGATGTTTGAAGATCACATAACCAATTTATTATACTATATAAATATATCTAGTTCAAAATTTTATTTACAGACTATTTTTCCTATAACAAAATGAAGCATTATTGGAAAAGAGTTCCCAAATGTGATATATATATATATAGTTATAAATAAACACATACCTCCCAAGTGTCCCTATGTAGGAGGAACAGTCTGTATTTTAGGACTAAATCCCTCTGTACCTCTTTTCTATCCTAATGCCCATTTTAGTTGTATAGATTATAAATAGGTCTCCCCAAATTAAAAGGGTCATTCAGATGTGGACCTGTGCCAACTGTGCCTAGAGGGGTATCTGCTACACCTCACTGTTGATGCCCAAAGAAGGCTGAAACGATTGACTGGGGTTGCTGTGTCTCTTGTGTAGAGAGAACTTGCAAGCATTTCGGTTCTGGACTGCCTTTATTGGAGGGATCGGTCTGATATGCCCTAGAACCGGTTCTCACTGTGGGGAACTGTGATGTGACTAAGATGACTGTGATGTGAACATTTATATGTGTGTGTGTTTTACATGTGAGTGTGTGACTAATGCATGTATGACATATGTAAAGGTGATATGTTTTTTTAAATTTAATTTGATGAACCTTTGCATTATTTACTGAGCAGCGAAGTCAATCCAGCAGTCGGGTTAGAAGGTTGAGCCATTGTATATTCCAGGAATTAGAAAGTACTTGTATCAATACAAATCCCAGGACCCTCTGATTCCTGGAAGCCTCAATGATCTGCAGTATTTAACAAATGACTCACTTCATACACACTTAAAACCATGGCTCATCATACTTTCAATTTTATTTCTTAGCAGTCACATTGTATGTACTATGCTGGTACAGGAAGAATTTCCCCATAGGCTTCTTACACTACACAGAGCAACGTTGCATCTAATTAACCCATACATTCCCAGCGGAATGGAATGGTTTAATCAGCACGCCAGGCACGCTGGGCAGCAATATTTCTGCACTCTTATAAAAATAATAAACTAGCATCATTTTAAAAAGTGACATTTTACATTTAGTATTTACTTGAAAAGTATAGATATTTTTGAGTGTAATGTACCCCTTTAATATGTAGGATAAATCAAGGAAATCCATGGGACAATTTATTAAAACAGACTTTTAATATCCAACCTGCTAACCCATCAGCATCTGTAGATGGATTCAGACTTAAATACAGCAACTAAGGACCACTTTGGCTGTTTAAAAAACATTGAATCGAAGGAACACTATAGAGCTCGCAATGCAAATGTGTGTTGCTAATGCTAAAATGCCCTAGTCACTGTTTAGGTGACTGGGCCCCCGCTGCCACAGTTAATTTTATATTTTACTGACTTTTTCTCATTTGTAGCGTTGGTCTCCAGCATTCTACTCTGCCTCTTTGGCGGAGATCATCGAGATCGATGGTCTTATCCAATCCTATGCTTTCCCATAGGGCAGCATCGGGAGGCTAGTGTGCATGCACGTCAAAACACCACACAGCGTCAATCAGACGGTCTTTTTGAGAGTATCAGCTAGAATTAGAGAAGTTCTACTTTGACAGAAGTGCCACTGGTAGCTGTCAGTATGACAGCCGCAAGAGGCAGTTTCACTCTTTAATGAAAACATTATCGTTCCTGCAGAAAGGCAATGCTTTCAGCTGCAGGGTTAAAACAGGCGGGCATGGCACCCTGACCGCTTAATCGAGATAAAGTTGTATGGGCGCCATGTCAAGATAAGGTGGTCTGGGTGCCTATAGTGTTCCTTTAGAAGCCTTATTGCCCCATTGTCCCTTAGTGTGGCTCATTTGCCACTGTGGATGAGTTAATTGCTACAATGTCCAGTTTATATATGTATGCTGAGATACTGTTATATACCTGTAATGACAATTTATAAAGGTGTACAATGTTCAGTGTACAAATATACATAAAATATCGATTGAAATACAGCTCTAATAATCGCCAATATTTGTAAACAAGTGCCATGTCTGCAGTATCCATTTACTGTATACATATACATATTTATTTTATAGCTTTATATGAAACAGACATATATGCTTGCAGACACAAGTTTTTGTATATATAAATGGTAGTGATGGTTCAATATGTGTAATACAATCGTAATATCGGTTAAAATATAATTGTTGGATGCAATTCTTCAAACTAATATTTGGTGAACAT
Organism: Pelobates cultripes; assembly: GCA_933207985.1. Taxonomy (NCBI): domain Eukaryota; kingdom Metazoa; phylum Chordata; class Amphibia; order Anura; family Pelobatidae; genus Pelobates; species Pelobates cultripes. Next base: position 92,327,807 of record OW240922.1, on the reverse strand, counting down.
TAGGACAAAGGCCACAATTTAATAAGCTTTCCAAATGATTCAATATTGTTAGGGAAATCTTTCCTAATTATTTATCTATAGAAGTCACTATTATTATCTATTGGGGATGTTTGTACAGAAATCATTTAGAAAATGTTTCAAAAAGTATTCATTAATTTTGGAAGCTGATGTCTAAAAATGTATGTGTGTAGTTGAATTGAACTAAATATTTTAATTAATAATAATAATAATATATATACATATATTTATTATATATTAAAATTATTTAAAATTGTATTTATTATTATATATATATAAATATTATTATTAATAATATTTATTTTGTGTATTTAATGGTATGTTTATTTCTTTTACATTTTTGTTGACATACCTATACAAAACCTTTTAAAAAAAATGTTTTTATTTTTTTTATTCAAAGCATGCACTAAATTCAGGCAACTTGCTAGCAGAACTGAAAGTAAAGATAGGGGGCGCTGCTCAGCTGCAATAGAGGACAGGCCTGTGCTTGCATATAGATATATATATAGGGCAGAGAGAAAGAGACTGTGACGCAGGCAGCAGGGAGGAGGGAGGGGTTAGCTGGGAATCAGTCTGCTGCTGGCTTGGATCTGTTCAGACAGACAGAACTCCATTGCCCCCCACCCTGTCCATCTGGACCTTGTATCTGCCTCTTTCTTGGGAGGGGGTCCTCAAAGAACATTTCTGAAGGTTCCTCAGTCCTCTCAGCCTGCAAGGACCCAGCATCTTGCCCTGGAGAGTGTTGGATTAATGTGCAGAGCTGGCTGTAGATCAGAGGGGTATCTGCTGGGGCATTTAAAACCTATACCTTGTGGCTGGAGGCATATTCATGAAAGCTAGCCCCCCCTCTACATACCCATAAAGAAGAAGCACAGGACATTGTGATTGCTGATTGTTCTGATCACTGGAGAAGAAGGATTATTTGAGGAATTATTTACCCCCTGCCTTGAATTTGCTGTGAAAATACAAGCACCCTCTTCTTTCCTTTTCTTTTTAAAGACTGAATTTTGGGAAGTTCTATAACATTCCCCATATTTCCTGGAAGATTCTTATAGACAACACCAGCAAACAAACAAAAAAAAATTACCCTACTGAAAAGGATTCTGAAAGGAAATCCATATATTACATAAATTATATTGAGAAACAAAATAGGTAAATCAAGAAGGACGTCACAGATTTTATTATTGCATGATCAATTTTTTTTTTTTAATTTGAGATCCAATATATAAATATTTGTATGTTTTATTTATGATGACCCAGACTTTTTTGAGTCCTCATTAAGGTTTGCTGTTATTCTTAAAAGAGGAAGTGTCCAAAAAAATGGTTGGAAAACCGTAACAATTGAGGACAATAAATAACAAAACATTCAGCCAATAGATACTTTTATATAATTGCAGTGTTGGGGGCGGGAGGGGAGGGGGGAATTGTTACATTTTATTAAAATACAAAATGGCTGAAGGTAGATTTTTTTTATTTATTTATTTTTTATTTTTTTTGATCTGGTAATCGAGCCAAACAGAACAGCTGCAGGATCAGTTTGAAGTTTCAATTTTGAGCTGAATTTCTGTTTACAAGGAAAATAGCTGAATATAGCGCGGTTTGTTGATTTATTTTTCTTTTAAAAAGAGGTTTGTTTCGTGTTGGTTTTTTTAAAAAAAATTTAAATTTTTTTAATATAATTGCATTTCGTATATACCGATTTTTTGCAATATGTGTACAGGGCAAAAGCTTAGCTCTCTCCTTAAAGCAAATCCTGAAAAAGAAGAAGGAAAAAAAAGTGTTAATTTTCCCTGTCTGTTTCCCTCATTGGCCTCACTGTCACTGCCCTTGCATATTGAATGTAAAAGCAGAAATAGCTTTTATGTCAGAAGGGGGAGTCATTGGGGGAGGGAAGTGATTAGCAGTTGAGAAATTCCTTTTCTGCCTCATCAAGGCGAGCTTTTCTTCAAAGCTTAGACCCACTCATTGCAATCTAACACTTCTGTGTTTTATTCTATTTTTTTTCCTCCCCGGTTTTGTGATCCATTTTATTTTAAAATAATATATGGCATAGGAGAGGCAGAAAGTAAAAAAAAAAATAATTATAACAATAATTCTATTTGATTGTGTTTCATTTTGACTTGCGCAGTTTTAACTATTTTCTTATGCCTCTTTTTTTTTTCTTATTTACGGAACAAGGAAGAGGTGGGAGGACGTATTCTTGCTTCAGGCTGGAATTTGATCTACAACACTGAACTGTCTCTCCTACATCAACCGTGAGGATCTCGCACTATGGAAACCACCTCATGAAATTGGCTGCCTCGGTAATTACTAATCCTTTAGGTTTAAGTAGACTGTCCGATTTTACTTACACATTTTCATCAATGTGGCTTTCTTCTGTTTCGACATATTTTTTTGCCGAACCTATTAAAAGGTACAATTGTTGTACCCTTTGTTTTAAGAGGATTGCTTTTTTTCTAATGGATTATGTTCCGTGAACTTACTGTTGGCAACCTATTAAAAACACCTCTTTATTGTCAAGGATTTCACGATCTTCAAATCATTCGAGGATTTAAAATTTTTGTTTATTGCTTTTTGTTGATTATCTGGAGTTAAAGAAATATATTTAAATATATGTGAATATATATATATATATATATATAAATATATATATATATATAATATATTTTTGTTTAGAATAACTGATTCTCTATTTTGCCAGAAATTCATTTTTAAGCCTTTTTTTTGTCTGGTTGCTTGTGGCCTGCACTTCAGTAGCTAAATTTCTGTAGCCTGCTATATTCTGATAAAAAAAAAAAAATATTGATATATCAACTCCGTTTGGCATAAAATGGCAGAAAATTGGAAAAACTGCTTTGAGGAAGAACTTATATGCCCAATTTGTCTGCATGTTTTTATTGAACCTGTTCAACTGCCCTGTAAGCACAATTTTTGCCGAGGGTGTATAAGTGAGGCCTGGGCTAAGGACACTGGCTTAGTTAGATGTCCTGAGTGTAATCAGGCCTATAACCAAAAACCCAACCTTGAAAAAAACCTTAAACTCACAAACATTGTGGAAAAGTTCAATTCCCTCAATGTGGACAAGGCACCATCTGTCCTACACTGTGTGTTCTGTAGACGAGGACCACCACTTCCTGCTCAGAAGATCTGTTTGAGATGTGAAGCACCTTGCTGCCAGTCCCATGTCCAAACTCACCTTCAACAGCCTTCAACAGCCCGTGGCCACCTTCTGGTGGAGGCCGAAGATATCAGAGCTTGGAGTTGCCCACAACACAATGCCTATCGACTGTACCACTGTGAGGCTGAGCAAGTTGCTGTGTGCCAGTTCTGCTGTTACTATAGTGGAGCACATCAAGGACATTCCGTGTGTGATGTTGAGATACGAAGGAATGAGATACGGGTAAGTGGCCATTGCTTCCTTAAATAATGTTTTCTGTTTTCTTTTGTACAGCTTAAGGCCTTTAGGTGCGTATAACTCAAAAAACCCCAACAACAAACAAACCCAAAACAGTATGCTCTAATATGACGTAAAAAGTAAAGTCACCCACTTCACTCAGAATCTGCCTCAATTTCTCCACCCGGTCCCAAAGGATCCCATGAAACACATTTTTATTTCCTTAAAGAATAGATTTCTTTTTTTCTAGATTTTGGCCAAAAGTGTTATTACACTCGTGATTTTTGTCAACCTTTATTTAGCATTTCTTAAATAACATTCTTATCCATGGTGATGACAAGGAAGACAAAGGCCTGACTTATAATTCTTGAGCCACAAGCCTAGGCCATGTTTTCTCCCCAAGCCTTCTTCGTGGTATTGTAATTCTCAGCAAGAAGCTAAGGTTACTGTAATAGACCTTGCCAAGTGATCTTTTTTTTTTGTTCAAAACCACACAAAATTCCAAGGTTTAGTGCTTTGACTTTAGAAAAAATTAAAAGAATAAAAGCACTTTCACTTACAGTTTGTTTTTGAATTTCACTTTTAGGATTGGTTGCCAGTATCTAGATACCAGTAAAGGTTAATGTAAGATACATTACCTTGTTTCATAGGCCCAGACCTATTAAGTGATAGCAGTAATATAAACAGTAGCAACTTATAGGGTGAACTGGAGGCTGTTAAAGTGAAACTGACACTTTTATAGAATGTATTGTACACTATTGAACAGAACATTACAAATCAACTATAAATTGTGTTAACCTTTTTTTTTCATTAAATATTCAGTTTTTTTATTAAAAGTTTTATAAACAATTTTGACAATAAAATCATAATCCAGTTTAGACAAGGCAAAGCCATGGCAAATATTGCAAATTAAGTGGAAAAATAGAAATGTTGTTTCATGTCTCCGCTATTCTGTATGCAAAGCACAGAGTTTATAACAATGATTGGCAGGGGACTAAGATGGAGGCACCCAGTTGCGGGATTAAGAGGTGTGGATTTCTAAATTTCATTTTATTTTTCACACCTCACAAATAGATATTTGTCAAATATAAGTATATTAAAAATCTGGTAAAATAACAGTTCTCCTTTAACGGAACACCCAGTCCACAACTATACAGGTTAAGACCTACTTCTAGAGGTGAAACACTTCTATATTGTGCTCTGTAATAAAACCTTCACTTTAGAATCCCTAAGACATTTTGTTGATAATGATAATTATAACTAAAAGGTATCAAAATATGTAGAATGTATTTATGCAAATCAGTTGATCTACTCTGAGGACCTGCAAATTCAACATGTACAGCCAGTGCACAAAATCCTGTAGTTGTTTTGGTGGTTAATTTGTAATAATTGTAAAGCAGAGAGTTTCGCTAAAACAAGTTCTAGGCCTTAACAGCAAGTTGGTCTGGCCATTGTAGTAAGCTTTAGAGGAATACCGTAATCATATCTTCTTCACTCGTTTAATATCACATAGTGATTATACTCATTATTTTAAGCCATAATGGGCCATACCTGATAAAATCAAACTTTGTCAATTGTCTTTAAATAATTATATTTTTTATTTAATTTTGTTTTATTTCTTTCATTTGTTACACTCTGCCTATGCGTTTCACCTTCCAGCCAAATGTATGCATTATCCTTACGGTTTTTTGTTTTTTTGTGAGTGTTAAAACACGATTTTGCGCTGTTCAAATAAATAAGTGTTAAGCTTCACAGGGGCAAAATACAACAAGCAATCCACTTCCTCTTATTAGATTTTTTTGTAGCAACAATTTAGAATTTAAATTCGTTGTTTTGTGAAATCTTTGTTATGTTCATAAAAAAACTGAATCTTTGAAGGATAGGATATCCATCTCTAAACACACAAGCTAATGAACAGAGTAATCTACTGGGGGAGCAAGAGGTATACATGAATGCTACCTGTCCAGGGGATCCATCATATGGGGCAAAAAGGGTCCATGTGCAAAGGGGCCTGGAGATGGGATAGGTTCCTGCTATGGGAAAAGTGCCCAAGGCATATTTGGGTCCCTCCACTTGTTAATAAAGGCACAGATCAGATATCGATTAGAGCATAGAGAGTCAAAATTACCTTTGGCACTTGGGGTTGTTTTGAACTTTGCTTATGCAGGTTAGGACATCCTTGGCCTAGTGTGATTATGGCATCAACATTCCATAGCTTCAGTTACAATATGAATTTATGACTTGGAATCAAATTAAGTACATGCATTAGCTTGATGTCCTATTTAATATAATATATACACAAATAAATTCTGGAAAAAAAACCTCAAGATATTCCTTCAATTTTCAGGAGGCTCTCCATTAGAGTAGGGAAGAGGATACCATTACAGTAAAATACTTATGATGGCCAGAAATCTGTGCTCTTATCAACTGATCCAGGGTTTAAGGGTCCAGGGTTTAAGAACCACTAATCAAGATATTTCTCTAAAACAATTATAAAAACTATCCTCCGAATGTTTATGTTGAAAGTCATCTGCAGGTTGGTGAAACCAGGAAGTGATTGGAACATGTCAGCCAATCAAGGCTGTCCCATTCAAATGAATGGGGCAAGCACTGCACACTGATGTCTGATTTGAAATTACCGAAAATCACTCAAGGCCCCAAACATTTGTAATATTTCCACAAGCGCTTTTATTGTTTTACATAGATGCTCTTGCAACAATACTGCTCATGTGGTTTTGTAATTATGGTCTTTTGTATGTTAGGTACCACTGTATTGTTCCTATTTTCATAGTCCATTACCTGTTTGAAATGGTAATGATGAAAAACTAGTGCATGTTTTCCAGAGTAGTTTATTTTTAAAGCTTTACATGTTTTCTGTTTAATGTTAATCAACGTGAAAGCGGTATGGGTACTAGGGATCACATAAGGAGGATTGACCCAACGAAAAGTCTTCCAGAACCAATTGTATAACTACTGCCTACTTCAATGTTTGTACTCTAAATAAATTCAAGCCATATTGTGGGTGTAAGTGTAGAAAGAATGCTAAAATTTATGTTTTTGATGGGAAAAACCATGAGTGCTTAACAGATCTCGTGGGGCTTTGAATCAACATGAGTGGATCATAACCAGTTCTGACTAGATTATTCAATAAATGGGGAATTTTGGAAATGACTAGCTGAGCTTGACAATGTTTCCAATGCAGGTTATTGTGATGAGAAATGTCATAGAAAAGTAATTTCTCTACAATTATCACATTTTTGGATTCCAAGAAGTAAACACTTCAAAGTTCTTAGATTCTGTAATCAAATTTTATCCAGATCACTGGATTCAAACCCCATAGATAAATGAAGATATATTTGATACATTCTACCTTCTCATAAATATTTTAAGAAAGCGAATTTAAAAAAAAAAAAACCTTTGCGTTTTAGCTGTATTCCTAAGTTTTCTCTTCTGAGATTGGATGATACAATGTATCCAAATATCGGGTCATTCAATTTCTGTGTGACCTTTAACTTTGTTTATATCTGTGGGAGCACATTTTTCATGCCCATTGTCAAAATCTCAAGCCAAACATTTTTCACCACCCTGCGTTTTTCACCGCCTCAGTGTTTAAGGCAGGCATGGTCAAAATATATATTCCTAGCTATCACATCTGGTGCTCTTATGGTGTAAACCCAGAGTTGACGTTTTTCAACAGCTAGGTATATATATATATGTTTTAAGCATATGTTCAGTGTTTGCATTTTCGTCTCCTGATGTGGCAATATTCCCACAGATCTATAGAGAAACTCCTTTCTATATCTCTCCTATTTCTTCTTTGCGTGGGAGCTCACAAAGCTTTGTATCCCGTGGAGAGATGTGATTGAGTAATGTTATTATCATTGGTTGTCCTGTGAAATCCATTGTAAATGTGAGGCATTATATGCAGTGGGGGATCAGCTGCATATCATACAAAGAATTGGTCAAATCTTACTCTGCAGTTACAATGAAGATTACGGAGTGAAGAAAATGTACAGGAACACTTCTGTGCAATTTCAATTCCATTTCCTTTAATTTATAGTCATAGGCTTGGCAATTAAACATTTATAAAGCATTACTTTTGCATACTAATATCATTCTACTAAAGCAGAGACATTCATTTTAAAAAATTTTTTCCTTGTGCTGCGTCATTATTCTTTGTATGAGGCCTACGGTGGCACGATGTCGTAACTTGATATATTGCACTTGTCTTTATGATTTTACATGATATAGTTTCGCCCCTCTGTGCAGGTTTATGTATAGAAATTGTTTGCTGCATTGCAGCCATTAAGGATTTGCAGATTATGTATGTGATGGCTTTTAACCTCATGGTTTCATCCTCTTAGTAGAATTTAATATTCAGACCCCAGCCTTATTCAAACATGCAGTCTTGTAGCATTAGAACAACAACAGGCTGGCTTGGTTCTTAAGGGTTGGCAAACTGGGAGGAATCTGAACACAGGAAATTTCTTTGGTGCATTGATAGAAGCTAAATGCTACCTTACGGGGGCCTTACACATCAAACAGTTGACATTCTTCTTTACATTAAACCAATGTTTTCTTTTTGTACCTCCTAGATAAACATTAAATTCTAACAAAACATGATTTACATACTGGAACAGTAGGTGAAGAATGCCCTGTGCAAACAAGCTTACAATCAAAAAGATAAAAAGATATACAAAGGGATATTTTAAAATTGTGTCAGAGGATGTTGACACCTTCAAAGTTAATTCAAAGTGTATTTCAAATTTAAAGGACCACTATAGTGCGAGGAAAACAAACTCGTTTTCCTGGCTCTATAGGGTCTTTGGGTCCCCCTCACCATTTGGGCCCCCCACCCGCCGGGCTCTAGGGTGAGGAAGGGGTTAAATTCTTACCTTTTTTCCAGCGCCGGGCTCCCTCGGCGCTGGGGACTCTCCTCCTCCTTTGGACGTCACCAACTGAATGCGCATGCGCGGCAAGAGCCGCGCAAACATTCAGTCAGTCATTCTCAATGCTTTCCTATGGACGCTGGCATCGTCTCACTGTGAAAATCACAGTGAGAAGCGCGGAAGCGCCTCTAGCAGCTGTCAATGAAACAGCCACTAGAGGCTGGATTAACCCATTTGTAAACATAGCAGTTTCTCTGAAACTGCTATGTTTACAGCAGAAAGGGTTAATCCTAGATGGACCTGGCATCCAGACCACTTCATTAAGCTGAAGTGGTCTGGGTGCCTATAGTGGTCCTTTAAAGTCAAAGTAGCTGGGAACTGGAAACATTATCTAAGTCAGCTATGCCTTCAATGTGGCTAACCTGGCTTCAACGTTGAAATTCACTTTGATTCTCACATTCTCAACAACTTTTATTATAAACAACTTTTAGGGTAGCTGTTATATCCTTGGATTTTTAATATTATTTTTTATTTAAAAACCTTTGCACAGTCTATTGGCATTGAAAAATTATAGAGAGAGGAAGAGGAATTGAAAAGACGGTGGAGATCTATCAATGTGTCACTGTCTAATCTTTCTGGAATTTATTTTTCTGGACTGAATGACCAATTGTGACAGTCTTGTGATTTTTGTGTGTACTGCATTTAATGTTTTGATTGTTACACTTTTTTTGCACCACAAAAGTATAGCATTTTAGATACAGTAGTATCTATAGTAGAAGTATACTAGATTTTTCGACACCATTTAGTGTGGGATAACAAGCTATGCAGAACATTGTAAAGGGACACTACAATCACTACAGCTTAATGTAGTGGTTCTGGTGTCTATAGCCTGTCCCTGCAGGCTGAGCACTGTAAATGCTGACGTTTCAGAGAAAAGGTAATATTTACATTGCTGCCAAGTAACGCGTCACTCAGACGGCCACAAGATGTGCTTTTTATTCCACCCACGTTTTGTGTCTCCACTCTCTGTATGGAGGCCCTGAATTGTGAATGGTCCCCATAGAGATGCATTGATTTGGTGCATCATGATGAAGAGATGCTGATTGGCGCAATAGCCTCCCAATGCCTTCTTATAAGAAAGCATGGGATTGGCTTAGATCATCAAGATCGATGTCCAGCCAGGCGAGACCAGTGTGGCATGAGAAAAAAGGTAAGTAAACCTTTCCTGTGTGATCTAATTGGGACCTAAATAGTTAAACAGCATAGTGTCAGGAATACATGTTTGTGTTTCTGACACTGTAGTGTTACTTTAAGTGCCAACATCTGTCTGAATATACAAGGAAGAAAGATGAAAGTGAAAGGTGAAACGTCACTTTTCACAACACTTTGATAAATCTCAACCAGTATTTCTGTCTCTTCTCCAATGCAATGTGTGCATGCCCTGCCTGTGCAAGGACTGACCTGAATTTTGATGTCAAATTTTAGAACTTTATTATACGCTTTTAAGAAAAACAGAATTTTCCAGCAAATAATGGTTAAAGCACCAAAAAAACTTTAGCTTAATTATGTGGTTTTGGTATATAGATCATTGCCCCTGCAGTCTCCCTCCGCTTTCAGCCATTTAGGAGTTAAATCACTGTTTATGCAGCCATAGTCGCACCTCCCTGTATGTGATCTACACTGTCTGCCTACACACTTCCTGTAAAGAGAGATCTAATGTTTAAACTTCCTTTATTGTACAGTCTAATTAATTCAGACATTTCTTATGTCCTGCTCTGTTAATAGCCTACTGCAGCCTCCTGTCTGAGTAAATTTCAATTAACAGAGCAGGAGGTAAGAATTTCAAAAGTAAACACAACGTGCTGTCATATCTGCTTGTGAAACCACCTTTGTTTTCTTGCAGGCTGTGTGAGTCAAAGCCAGTGGATGTGAAGCTAGTGCTGCATAAACAGAAACAAAATGTGATTTAAAGGAACACTAAAGTCACCTAAATTACTTTAGCTAAATAAAGCAGTTTTAGTGTATAGATCATTCCCCTGCAATTTCACTGCTCAATTCACTGTCATTTAGGAGTTAAATCACTTTGTTTCTGTTTATGCAGCCCTAGCCACACCTCCCCTGGCTATGATTGACAGAGCCTGCATGAAAAAAAAACTGGTTTCACTTTCAAACAGATGTAATTTACCTTAAATAATTGTATCTCAATCTCTAAATTGAACTTTAATCACATACAGGAGGATCTTGCAGGGTCTAGCAAGCTATTAACATAGCAGGGGATAAGAACATCTTAATTAAACAGAACTTGCAATAAAGAAAGCCTAAATAGGGCTCTCTTTACAGGAAGTGTTTATGGGAAGCTGTGCAAGTCACATGCAGGGAGGTGTGACTAGGGTTCATACACAAAGGGATTTAACTCCTAAATGGCAGAGGATTGAGCGGTGAGGCTGCAGGGGCATGTTCTATACACCAAAAATGCTTCACTAAGCTAAAGTTGTTCAGGTGACTATAGTGTCTCTTTAACTCCTAAATGGCAGCGATTTGAGCAATGAAACTGCAGGGGCCTGAGCTATACATCAAAACTGCTTCATTAAGCTAAAGTTGTTTTAGTGCTTAGAGTATAGTGATTTTGTATGTTTTATGCTATAGAGTGATTGTTCCCCTGTAAGCCTAGTTTGATGTGTTACAAGGGAGGATTGGTTTCAATGACACCATTGTTCTTTATGAAAAATCTGTTACGTCACTAAGTCTCAAATAAGATAATCGGCTTGTTTCCATACACTTCTATATTATATGGGGCCCATTCTTGGTTTTTAATGTTTAGTTCAAGTCTAAGTATTTCACAGGTTGAGCTAAATGTATCCATTCAGCTCAACATGTGAAATAAATACACTTGAACTAAACATTAAAAACCAAAAACCAAGAATGGGCCCCATATAATTTAGAAGTGCGATAAACCAAGTCTTCACAATTACTATTTTTTGGTCAACGTGTGACTGGAATAACAATCAGATAACCAAGACAACTTCTTTTTATGGACCGTGATCTAGAATACTTTATTTTGAGGAAATGTTGAGTCTGTGGAAAATAAATTTGATTTGAGAGGGTTCAAAAAGTCAAGTCAGAGGTCGACACACTTCAATAGAGTGTAGGAACCAGAAAGAAAGGTCAATCTACTTATTTATTTTTATTCTTCGAAGCCATACACCTACATGAATACCATTTAATGCTAAAAGTTCTGAACCAGCAGTAATATCTTTTTTTTGCTAAGCAAGACTGTTGGGGTTTGTCAAGTCTTAGTTAGGAAGTTGTTGGGAAACCATCAGGACTCGGAGTACACAATCTAAGACAAAAAGGAGACAAAACTAGCTTTTGTTGTTTATTTGCCATTGTATCTTCAAGAACATAGGGAGGAGTGGAATATTGATAACAGAGTAGGGAATGGAGTCTGGAAAGAAGTTCGAAGAGGTGAATGGGGAGTAAATTCAAAAGACCAAATGGTATGGACCATGAGACCTTGCTGAAATCTCTTGCCTCATGATGGAAACAGATCCAGGGCTGTTTGAAGTCGGGATTCTTTAAGCAGATTTAAGGCCAGTGACAATGATGGGCCTCTGTATAGGATATATCTTTCGTTGCAGCTCAGGAATAATGTCAGCCATAGACCAATGTATGGGAGTAAGCAGTAACGACTCTGAAGAACAAAGCTCCCAAGTGTGGAGGAAAGGCTGGAATTGTAAGAGTTGATTTGTGTGTTTGGGTCAAAGGTAAAATGCAAAAGTAAAGGTTAGACCAAGGGGTACGGGTTTGGGGAGGTTTTTGAGTGATCAATAATTTTCATGTCCTTGGGGGTTGGTTAAGAAGAGCTGATGCAGAGGAATGAAAGATGGGGAAGGAAATGAGATTATAGTTTTAAAGCGCAGATGTGCTGTTAGGAAATTGAAAGCAACAAATTGCAATTATATTCTTAATTACCACCTATGCTTAAGAGCATAAGACCCAACTGAAAATTATATTCCATTCAATATTCTTCTTTTATGATTATCCGAAAATGTTTTTATGTTTAAAACAGGGAGCACCATGTGGCTAGAAGTGCTGTGTGAATGATAAATATATGTCATACATTTGTGCGCATGTATGCGTTTTAGAAATTGCACAGATCAAAGGGCACCGAAGGTCATTTAAAGGATCCGTGTTGATGTTTTATAATAAAATATGGGGATGAATTTGATGAACGTGTTACTGTTTAAATTTAATAAAAAAATTTAACTTGTATTTATTTTTTTTGTATGTTTTTGTAACCCAAGTGTGTAGTGTATTTTGGGTACAGCCTGTAGTTTTGTAACACAAAGCCACCGTACTCTGTAAAAATGACCTAACAGAAATCATTTTTTTTAAAGCACGTTCCTTTGTAAGGAGAAAGGGCTGATGGCGATGAAGAAAACAAATTAAATATACTGGAACACTATATATAGAGCTCTGCAATTTAAGTGTAGTATTTTGCATTTGCAGTTGCCACAGGAAACCAGGCTCAGTTGCTTTCACAAGACTGTATGTCAGAGTACAGTTCAGTGGAGCTGCTACATGTTCTGTCATGTAACTCCCGCAGCGCATGCACGGCTTCCCTACCAGTCAGCAGTATACACAAGGTTAACTCTTTCATTGCAAGATAGCCGAAGTAAAACCAGACTGCTCTGTAGGAAAAACCTTTTGTGCATTTTTCATGAGTGATCCAAACCTGAAATAGCTATGAAAGGATTCTTTCAAATAACCACATCCAGTGGGGTGCAGGGGAGTATCATGGAAACAGAAGGGTGCGGTTCTTATGAAGACATTTTCTTAATTGTTTCAGTGTTGTATCAATTACAAGAGTGCTTCCAGTGAACACAACCGTTTACAGTTAAGTCCTGTACTCGGTGGGATTCCTTAACATAGCATGATAGCAGGATACATTGATACAGGCCTGTCTCTATTCTATGGGCTCACCGCACAGTTGAAGTAACTTTTTGTAAGTTTTCAGTTGGTTAACTTGCCAAGGAAAAGCCAACTTAATGCAAACCTTTCAGTAGAGATTGCATGATCTTAAAGCCCTTTACAAACACCGGCTTCCTTCCTGAGACTTGTAATACTAATTTGCAACCTTTTTACGAGTGGATGATGACACTAGTTCTCTGCCGTGTGATTAGTGCATCTGTATTGCCAAACTCTGCTTAACGGGACCCACCTGGTCAAAAGGAGAAACTGGGTGTCTTGAGCTAAGCTCCCCCTTTTCAAACGACTGTTGTTGGTAATATTAACTCTTTGATTGCCACGGAATAAGGGCAAAGTTAGGTGTGTACGCAGCTCTACTGATCTACAATCAACAGTGAGTTAATAACAGGAAATGTTAATCCCCCCCCCCCAGTCAAAAAAATATATTTATAACTAAACAGTTGTGGTATTTAAGCCTCCTACCCCACCCCTACAAACTTTCCCGAGTGTAACTACTTTTTTCCAAGACTGAAATGAAAACTGTGACTCATAACTGCCCCGCAGCTGATTTATGGTCATGCCATTTTTGACTATCTTTTCTGTGTCATAACAGATACCTAGCTCATATGTTCTACTCCTGTTAAACAGAAGAGATTCTATTGCATTCGATTGCAAGCTCCTTTGAGCATAGCTTTGCAATCTTGTTCCCTTTTGGAGTGTGATCATATTAAAGTGTAAACAAAACGATAGCCTTGACATATTCTGCTTAAAAGACCAAAGTCTTGATTTAACAATTTTATTGAAGCCGAACAGCTTGATAAAGTATAAATGAACATGTGACTTAGAGATTATTATTAACTCTTCGTCTGAAACACATTGTCATTTTGTGCCCACATGTTCCTTCTTTGGTATCCTTTGCATTGTATGCCAGATTTCTTTCTGCTTAGGACAAATTGCATAGAATTCTGGGTCAGATGTTGGTCTCTGGTGGGTGCACATTTGCACCTGTCTCTGAGCACCTAGTGATATTGAGACATTATATTGTGTCTATGTAAGGGTGCCATTGTAACTCATTTATTCTGATATACGTGTGCAGTTAGTGGATTTGTCATGTGGCTAACATTTGAAGGACTGGCTATTTTGGACAGTCTGCACATTTCTTAACAGATGTTATGCCAAATGTTCACCATCAGTGATGTTTACATACCTCCTAACAATGGGTGGTATTGGGTTGGCATGGCTGGGCTGACCTTCAAAGGTGCATCGCTAGCTTGCGTCACCTGTGACTTCCTTTTATGGATGGATCCACTTGGATGTGGGCAGGCCTGCCCACTGTAGCAGTGTGCCAACCTGGCATGAAGCACGCTAAGCTGGCAGAAAGCCTCCCGGCCGACCCCCAACCTTTAGAACCACGCAGAGAGCCCTGTTAATGCAGTTTCTGCATGACCTCAGTACCTGCTGCGGGGAACGTCTAATGAGGCTTTTCTGCTGTGCTGGCTGGGCCAATTCCCCGGATGGGAGACACCAGGGAACTAAATCAGGATGGTGGGACAGGACACCCAAATCGGGACTGCCAAAAGCAGAACAGTTGGGAGTCCTGTGTGTTTAGTATCATTATAATTTATGTAGAGATACGTAAACTAAACATCATTAAAGACATTCATAGAGATTAATACATTCTGCATTTTTTTTATTTATTAATGTTCTATATTTGTAATGAATGGCTGCTTGGATTTTTTATCCATTTATGGATCTTAAGGGGACAAAAAAAATCTAATTGCCAACTGCTTTCAGTATTAAAATACAACTAAATAACACGGCAGTTTTTTGTTGTTGCAGTTCTAGATATGTATTTATAATTCACTGCAAAAAAAAGAAGATATAGTTTCTATTTTCACCTTCGGTTTTTGTGTATTTGCTTACGTCCAGGAAAAACAGCTCGACTGCTTTGTATATTGGTTGGCTGTGTGATATATATATATAGGTAGACACATTATGTCTGTTATCACTTTGTGCACAATATTTTCAGAACAGATTTATATGTTAAATAGGTAATAGAAGTCCCTGGTTTGTGTTTGTCTTTGTCAAATAATGTTTTCCTAGGAATTAACAAACATTTCACGATTATGTTAGTTGCAAAAAATTACATTTTATCTATTTATTTTTTAAATCAACCCTTAATTATTATTGTGATCGTCACACACAGACTAGTAATTCTATCTTTCGTGGGCTTTCTTGACATCCCCTCTAAATATGCTATTTAAAAAAAAAAAATGTAATGACCTTTTTTTCCCTACCTGTCGGTTTACTATAAATATGAATTCTACACTGTCTTTTATAAAAAAACAATCCATGGATGGACAAAAGGTAGGTGTCAGCTGCTGTAGAACTACAACAGCCGTGATGCCGAGCCAGCTTTTAGATTTTCTTGCCATGCCTATTGTTGATGGTGGAATCTGAAATTACCCTTAATTTGGCCCCTAGAGTGAAGCCTGCCCTGATGTGCTCTGGTTGAACCGAAGGAGGAGGAGCACACTTATTGACCTTGCACTCACATGAAATATTAAACACGTTATCATATTCTCTCTGTTTTCAGATTGTATTCCAAGACCTCACCCCCCGTCCCCTAACGTTCATTGTCCTCACCATCATATTTTGTATTTATTTTTTCGGACTTGTGCATTCTTGCAGGGATAGAGAAATGGGTACATAATGAAAACCTAGCTCATGCCTCTAAATCTGCACGAACAGCCAAGTACCGATGCATGAAGACAAAGGGATTCTTTCTGTGTTAATATCCCTTTGTTCCGCAGTACCAGCACAATGTTCGTTTTTTAATGGTGGAGGTTGAAATGGCTCAGCTTTCAAACTGACAGGTTTTTTTTCCAAAGATATTTTTGTGGATTTATCAGATGTTTTTTTTCTCCTTTTTTGTTTTAAATTTTATTTATTCTATTAGACTTCTTGATAGGTTTGGCTTTCTACATGGAGCAAGAGTCTTCTTTGAATTATGCCTATATAGAAATACCCTAATTATGTTGAAGCTACAATTTAATTGTCCATGGATATATAAATATTTAATAAGTATATTTAGAAATTATAAAGATGACCCTGTTTGGACTTTGTATTTAAAATAGTCGTTGAAATTATATGTGTGTGTGTGTGTGTATATATATATATATGTATATATAAAATTATTTTTGAGGAGATGGAGAAGTATGCTAGCTTAGCCATAACGTCATACATTTAAAATTTACTGCAATTCTAACAATTTTTGGTTTAGTGAACATTCCTGTAAGAGTTTGGATGTGTGATCCCCTAAGAAGTGAATGATCACATCTGCTGTTCCACAAATACTCTAGGGCAGGGGTAGGTAACTTTTGATGCTCCAGATGTTGTGGACTACATCTCCCATAATGCTCTTGCAGACATGATGCTGGCAAAGCATCAAGGGCGATGTAGTCCACAAAATCTGGAGTGCCAAAGCTTACCCACTTCTTTTCTAGGGCTTTAAAGAGGTAATTTGGGTGTAGACATTCTCTAAGGTAATATTTGGGGACATGTCCTTCTGGAAGTCAATGGATAATCTGCACGGGCAGATTTGGGGACTCTTCCAGTTCCAGCTCTGTGAATGTGAGCTTTTATTAGTTAGCTGTAGGACCCACTAGTCCTATACAGAGGTGGAACTACAATAGGTGCAGCTTGGACCGTAGGAAAGCCAACCCCCTGCACCCAGAAGTGCAAAAAATTTTTAATTTTGTATGCCTGTGTGTCTGTGTATTTTCATGTGTGCCGCTGTGTACCTGTATGTGTGTCAGTGTTTGTATCTGTATGAATGTCATTGTGTGTATCTGTGTGACTGTATCTGCATGTGTGTCAGTATGTGTATCTGTATGTGTTTCAGTGTGTGTCTACATGTGTGTCAGTGTACATACCTGTGTGACTGCATGTCAGTACCTGTATATGTATGTATCTGTATGTATGTAATTGTGTGTG
Source organism: Pelobates cultripes (assembly GCA_933207985.1). NCBI lineage: Eukaryota > Metazoa > Chordata > Amphibia > Anura > Pelobatidae > Pelobates > Pelobates cultripes. The sequence goes on along the minus strand of OW240922.1, from coordinate 92,310,542 downwards.
TCTGTATCTGTATGTGTGTGTGTGTTTCAGTGTATATGTATATGTGCATACATCTCAGCATTAGAATGCTGATACTACACACAAATATACCCCTGCATTCAAAGGTAAACACTAAACACCCTGCGAGGATGGGCAAATGTCAGATCCCCAGCTGATAAAGCATTGTGGTAGTTTGATCTCAGGGCCTAATTTTGTATGTTTGTATTTGCTATTGTATCACACAGCCATGTTACAGTGCTGACGAGCACCACATGTGCTCCCTATTAAAGGGACACTATAGTCACCTGAACAACTTCAGCTTAATGAGGTTGTTCAGGTGAGAACTATAGCTCCCTGCAGCCTTTCTCATGTAAACACTGTATTTTCTGAGAAAATACAGTGTTTATATTGAAAGCTAGGAACTCCTCCAGTTGCAGTCACTCAGAGTGACCCAGAGGGACTTCAGAGTTGATGGAGGCATAATATGCCTCCATCCACTGAGATCTGCTGTCAGCAGAGCACAGGGCAGCACTGTGCACAGCATCCTGTGATTCAGTATCTCCTCCCACTGCATGCAGACACTGAACTTTCCTCATAGAGATTCATTGATTCAATTCATTTCTATAAGGAGATGCTGATTGGCCAGGGCTGTGTTTGAATCATGCTGGCTCTGCCCCTGATCTGCCTCTTTGTTAGTCTCAGCCATTCCTATGGGGAAGCACTGTGATTGGATCAGGCTACCACGTCAGCAGACTGCTTGTTTTTCTGAGTCTAACAACATGCAGATTTACAGCTTCTGGCTTGAATACAGTAATATTTTTACTATATTTATGGAGGCATGAGGGGCCCAGGGGGGCTAGATGGTCGTGTTAAAGGAATTGTTAGCGCAGGACTCACCTCAGATGTTTTGCCTTGACAGGTGAGCTTACACTTAAATGGCCATTGGAGTGACACTAAAAAAACTCCAGTTATTTAAATATGCGTTGGGATTTGGGATAGTGAGCAAGTAATCCTTTCTAACTCGACAACCATGTTCACTTAAAAATATAAATAAAATGCTGAGCTGTGAGAAGTCCAGCTCATATCAAATATTACATATTATATACATTGTATCCGCAAAGCATTGGTGAAGTTTTAATTTATGCCCAGATATACTGTCTCTCCTTCTAAAATCGTGCTCCCAAAATATAGCGGGGAGGTGGGGGGTGGGTGCAGCTGATACAGCTCTTCCGCCTCCAGATGACACTCACACTATCTTGCAAATCCAGTCAGTAAGTGGACCCAACTAGTCACTCAGGAGCAGTGCCAGGGGTGGATGTCATATTTGCACTCTATGCCACTGTAGTAAGACATAACAGGAAAGAAAGAAAAAAAATATATAAATGAATCTAACATATTTCCATATATATCTGTGTGCTATCAATATGGCTAGCAAACTGTGTACGTGACTTTTTATTGCTTCTACTGAGACGCCAAGTCAAGTTACTTTAAACAGGTTTGTTTGTTTTTAAGTGAAGGCATTGAATGTAGTTGCCATAAACAGTAATTAACAAAGTACCAGTTATGCTGCCGCAACAGTATCAATACAAAAAAATTTCTTTTAAAAAAAAATCTAAAATACCATTTATTTTAAACCCATAGAATTGAATTTTGTGCTGCAAGTTAAAGGGGCACCTGTCTTAAGAATGTTTATGCATCCGAATAGCTATAGTGCCAGATATATCCTATAGCCAGGGTATTAATGAAAGATCAGTTGGAATTCATGTGGGCAACTGGCAAATAACAGTGTCCAGTCCCCATCTCATCATTTATCTCACATGCATGCATTTGTTTATAGTGAAATGTAATAGAATTCAAAGTCTTGTTTGAACATTTTTTATTTGTTTCATTTGCGTTTCTAAAAGGAACACTCTATTGAAAAGATTGGCATGTATTTTAAGTCCGCGTGCCATTGCATTTATTTAGAGAAACGGATTTCCCTTTTTAATTACAAAATACCCAACATTTAAAATCAGCCTTAAAGGAATACTATAATATTAGGAATATAAGTCTATATTCCTAACCTTATAGTGTTCCTGTTCCTACTACTTTTGGTGGCCTCCACCGTTCAGTGAAAGTGTTAAATACCCTTCTTTACTAACCTTGTTTCCAGCGCTGAGCCTCCCTCAGCACTGCTAATCTCTCCTCTCCAGGTGCCGTCATGAAGGAGGCATGGCCTCCTCGTGTATGGTCCAATCCAATGCTCCTCAAAGAGGGACGTAGCATATAATGCATGCTCGCCGTGCACACTTTCAAACGTTATAATAGGAAAACATTGAATCAGTGCTTTCCTTTGGGGAGTTTTACACGCACCTCTATTGGTTTGTAGTATAAGAGCCACTAGAGGAGGAGGTAACCCTGCTATGTAAACATAGCAATTTCTCTAAAAAATGCTAAGTTTTACATTGCAAGATTAAGGAAGAGGGACATTGAGATGAAGTAGTCTGGGTAACTATAGTGTTCCTTTAATAATTGCCTTTATTCCCGAGCCAGGACCGAACGCAAAATAGATCTCACTCTTCCTACTGTGAAGTTCAGTCTTGACGACTTTTGTCCAGTGAAATACTGCTCAGAAATATTGCAGGCATAAGGTGCATGCGCGGCAATTGCGTCAGTCGGCTAATTTACACACTGCTTATTCATATTACACATTCAGTTGTTTTATGTTTAATTGGGTATGGATTTAGTATGATTAATGTAGTTGAAGTTACTTCCTGTCTGTGTTGACATGTCTTTGTCCTAAAGTAGTTAATACTTTACTAGATATTTTATAACTTAGCTCAGAAAACAGGAAGTAGAAAACAGACCAAAATATCTGTAGCATAATGTAACATTGTTACATGGCCTGTAAATGTATTCAATGGTTGTTAGCCACAGATTCACTTTAAAATAAAAATGTCAGCCCAGTTTACGTAGTCTTATTCATTAAAGGGATACGCCAAGCTGGATTTTACCTGTCTTTTCTTAATGTGTTATTTAGATATGCAAATAAATAATCTATAAATAATAAACAAATATATTCACATCAGGGATCAAAATGTCTACTTGCCAATGGTAAGTACAATTTAGCCCCGGTAAGTAGAAATTCACCCCTGTTTTACCTGCAATCACTTGCAGTGGCAAGTAACTATTAAGGTCTGGCTAGTAGCCTACAACCTTTGAGACCTGCTCCCAATTCATGTTTCTGCATTTCATACAAAACGTCTAATTCTGCAGTGATCTCTCACTAAACCTGGAAGTTAATGATGGTTTAGTACTTGCTATACTTGTTATAGGACCACTGAGCTTTTACAGTAAGTGGTTTATGGACACAGCAAGGGTTTCGAGGAGTTTGTAGTTGAGATGGACTACAGTTTCCAGAAAGGACTACAGTTTCCAGAAACTGAAGTGATAACGTCATGTACAGGAGTACATTTAATGCTTAAAAGTAAACATTATAGGAAGTGAAAAACTATTATTGCTAATTAGTACTTAGTAACTATATGTATGTATATATAGTTAATACATTGCTAAACACAAATACACACACCAGTCAAGCCATAAGACTTGCTTTTCCCACAGAAATCTCACTTTAACAGTGCTCTCACTATTGCAAATAGCTCAACAAAGAACCACATTTTTGCCTCAATGCATTTTATACATGGATTCCTCAGAGTGTGTGTGTTCTGCATACAACCGCTTTGAAACACAACTCAGGAAGAGGAGCAAAGCCAATGAATCTCTCATGGACTGGCTTTGCTCCTCTTCCTGAGTTGTGTTTCAAAGCTGCTGCATACAGCAAACACATGCTCCAAGGAATCCATGTATAAAGTGGAACTGAGGTAAAAATGTGGTTCTCTGTTGTGCTAATTTGCATACGCCTACCCAGAATCCCTTGCAATGAGATTTCTGTGGGAAAAGCTAGTCTTATGGCTTGACTGGTGTGTGTATTTGGGTTTAGCAATGTATTAACTATCCACTTACTTCAGGTGGAAGGGGTTTTCATCCTCACTTTTTACCCCACCACAACTCTTTGTGTATATGTATATATAGGTGATCAAACCTACAGATATTGATGGGATCCTACAGTGCTCCTTTTATTGGGATATTGGGAATGTGTTTTTTTTTGTGTATATAAATTGTTTTAATCTGATATATCAGCCTTAGAAGTACTATTTGCTGTCTCCCCCTCCTCCCCCCAACATGCGGTTATATTTTTATACTTTAGTAAAAGATTGTTCAAGAGAAACCTTCTGCTTTTTTTTATATATCTTAGCCAGTTTTAAACAAGAGCAAGATTATGAAAACAGAAAGAGATTAAAAAAATATGACGGATATTAATAATTAATTTTTATCTGAAAGATTCCCAGGCAAGGAAACCATGGTACATTCCTGCACAGGGATTTTTTTTGTAACTTCCGTTAAACTTTTAGTCCCATGGATTAAGTATTGAGCGACTGAGCTGCAAAGTACTCAGTTCTAAAGAGTAGGGTTCGGTTTAGCAGTCGTTTAGCCAGATTTCACCCACTCCTGGCTTAGCTGGCTAGCACAATAGCAGAATGAACTAAGGAAGGGCTTGTTTTCTCCTCAAACAGCCCCCATGTGAGAACAGACATAAGTGAAAAGAAACACCTCTAAATGAGGAACAAATGTTTTAAATGAGAAACAAATCTTAACTGATTATGTGCGAACGACTGTGTTTCTAAGATTCTGTCAACTATAGTCACAGCTTGACTATTTTAGACTAAATGTTTCCATTTGAATTTCCGTTTGCTACAATTTAGAATTTAGTAAATAAACCCCAAAAAGCGTCCGTAAAGGAGATACGTAGCTTCCTGTTCTTCAAGCCCCTTGTAGCCATTATCCTGGTTTTCTTGGTAATGACAAGTATAATTAGGAAAGTCTTAAAACGCTACATGCCGCTGTCCACGTTTAGTGGTAGTGTGGGGTCACAGCTGGCTATACACTGGCTGAGAAACTAATATGCTCTATGAGCAATAGTTGCCTTAGACAATGACTGCAAAAAATCAGGATATTGGTCAACTGTCTTAATGTCAGGACTACTCTTAGTAAATTAGGACCCTTGGGAACTATGTTTGCACAGTATTGCAGAATTTATTTTATAACTACAATGTGTCTACATTCTCAGTGTTCTCTTTACAGTGTATGACTGTTTCAACCTTCTGTTTCGGGGTGGATCTTCCCATAAAATGCTATAGAGGCTGTAAAATTTGATCAAGGGGCTTGCATTCTAAAGGAACCTGAGCTTGGATGAACACAAGTCCACCTACAGCTGTGCTTTGTATACTGCCAGCGTGCTGGAGGCCCAGCAGGAGTGCTAAGTGACTGCTTCTCTGCTTCCTGAAAAGTGGCAGCTGCGGTTTATAAACACGTAAAACAATGTCGGTCTGAGAGCTTCCTGATGGACATAAAGTGCACTTGATTGCTTTGTTAAAAGAGGGCAGGATAGGCAGCAGGTTACGTCCTGCAGTTGTTACACTCACTCCCATGACATTTATCCAGATATATTAGCAGGGTTATTAACATAGGCTTTAAAATTAGACTTTTCCATCTCCAATTAAATTAACGTTAAAAAGAATGTTGTACACTATTAGAGACTGATTTAAATTCTCCATGAATCTGTTAAATTATCTGGATTAAATCATTTTATTTCGCTAAAAGATACAATGTCATATTTTGAGATACTGACGTTCTACCTTTTTTCCCTGAATATCTGCAGTGTCCTCTGTTACTACATATTATAGTCCGGTAAGAGACCTGAGATGTGTGACCTCTGAGGCAGCTGGACTGCCACGATGACAAATGTGACAAGCCGTGGCACGCAGGATGCAGTGTAGAGTGTGTGTGGGATATTGTGACAGCTTGGGTAGGAGGACAATAGCTCCAGGGCATTTCAGTGGCCTTTATAAAAACAGTTGTAATTGTGCCTGTTCAGGCCTGCTTCTTATTTTAACTGAAAATGTCAACCCAGTGAGCTCTGGTTGACTGTCTGTCGTGCTATGTCAGCTCTCTATATGTTTTAGTTACATGTATATATAGCTTGTTTTTCATAGATTATGTTGGCGTTGACAGACCCACCTATCCTGAGTGGTGTAACTGCTTAACCTGCAGGCGTGGATCAATGTAGATTTTCTTCTGTGAACATTGTCAGAGTTGTTTACTAAGGTGAGGATTCAGAGCGAATTTCATTTGAATTTAATGTCAAATTAGCTGGACTGGAAGCATAGCTGACAGAGGTTGTGTCCGGTTTTGTATTTTGACCTTGGATTTGAAATCCACTTTGAATTTGCACTTCAGTAAATAACCCTATGTAAATCTGAAACTTCACCCTTTATTTGCTGCCTCTGAGATGTTTTTATTTAAGGGATGGATATATCTACAAACCCCAAAATCCTGAATGTCTGCCTTTTGGCTAATAACCTTGCACGTTATGCACAGACATTCGGCCTGTATTTCCATGGCAGGCTGTGTATTTCTAAGTAAAAACAAAGCAAAAAATGGACTTTGAAACCAATAATATACAATTATTGCTAAGCTCCGGTGATTAATCCACTGTGGACTTCACATGCTATGATGGTGAGCCAGGCACATAACTAATTAATACACAGCTACTTTATAGACGGAACATGCCAAATTCTTACTGTAGGCAAAGCGTTTATTAAATCCTCTGAAGAGAACTATAGTAAACTTGCCATTAAAATGTCAATTGACGTTCTTAGCAGGGGAAATACAAGGCTGGCATGTGTCACCCAAGTTCCAAGCTTTGAGAACCTCTGAGGTGGTAGAATTAACTATGACCATCTGATCTCTTTGTGCAAATTCACTGTAAAAATTAAACATGACTTCACTAGCAGTGACAGACACATTGGAAGACAAAGAGGGGTTATTGACAAAGGGCGTAGTTGTTTTGATTTCACCTACAAATTTTACGAGCTAACTTAACCCATCGTAAAATGAGTGAACTCTGTGCTATCACTAACAGGCCTGGCTAATACTCTACTAAACTAAACTAAACTCTCAGGTTAAAGTAAACTCTCCAATAACTTGGTTCTATTAAAATGTACATTTGGTGAGCTATATCACTAAAACTGGGAGTGGGCAAAGCAGAGAGAAATGGAATTTAACCCTAATGAAGGATTGAGATTCAAAGTCAAATCAAAGTGAATTTAAAATTTAGACCAAAAGAGACAGAAATTAAAACATAATTGAATTGAATAATTTTTCTAATTTGGCTATTTTCGTCTAAATTATGGAATTCTTGGAAGAGACCCTTTGAGAGTTCCCCCATCTAATTTAAAATCCATTCCGCTGCTAAGGAAACGTCACTAGTCATGAAAGCCAGATGAACAAGGGATGCATTTACCAACCACTACTGTATGAGCTATAAACGTAGAATGAAAACAAAGACAAAACTCACTGTCATCAATGGTAAGGCTGTCTATATATTCTCTTATTCAAAATTTACATACACAAAAAAAATCACACAATAAGTCAGCCTAATATGTCTCTTTCTGAGGATTTGGGCACAATGGCAGCTTGTAGCGTTTGTGAAATGGGAACATTTTTAGTTTTTACCGTACGTTATAGGGAATGGATAATGGACAAACATTATCCAAGAATAGGAGTCAGTTTGTCATTTCTAATTCTCCTGTGATGTCATCTTTAATTGGGAAGCAGTTGGGACTGTGATATCTCAGGAAATGTAATTGTTTCCACCTACGTTTCATGATTCATGAAAGAAAATATTGCAATATTGTTGCAGGCTAGTGATAAAACATTTAAATAAAAAAAATATATGCGTAGAGTGTCCCTTTAATCTTCCCCTCACTGCGGAAACTCCTGGACATTTCTTCTCTAATAATAGTCACAAGAAATGACGGCTTTATTCCCCGCTAGCTGCATCTCGTTGGTGTTGTGACTGTGGGTTTAATTTATGTAGGCCACATTGCTGTTGCCATGGATACTGTAGTCTGACTTCCAGCAGGAGGCTATCAGGAAGTGTCTGCTCGGCAAAGTAATTCCTTATGACATCATAAGAAATCTGCTGTTTCGTCTAAATTATGGAATTCTTGGAAGAGACCCTTTGAGAGTTCCCCCATCTAATTTAAAATCCATTCCGCTGCTAAGGAAACGTCACTAGTCATGAAAGCCAGATGAACAAGGGATGCATTTACCAACCACTACTGTATGAGCTATAAACGTAGAATGAAAACAAAGACAAAACTCACTGTCATCAATGGTAAGGCTGTCTATATATTCTCTTATTCAAAATTTACATACACAAAAAAAATCACACAATAAGTCAGCCTAATATGTCTCTTTCTGAGGATTTGGGCACAATGGCAGCTTGTAGCGTTTGTGAAATGGGAACATTTTTAGTTTTTACCGTACGTTATAGGGAATGGATAATGGACAAACATTATCCAAGAATAGGAGTCAGTTTGTCATTTCTAATTCTCCTGTGATGTCATCTTTAATTGGGAAGCAGTTGGGACTGTGATATCTCAGGAAATGTAATTGTTTCCACCTACGTTTCATGATTCATGAAAGAAAATATTGCAATATTGTTGCAGGCTAGTGATAAAACATTTAAATAAAAAAAATATATGCGTAGAGTGTCCCTTTAATCTTCCCCTCACTGCGGAAACTCCTGGACATTTCTTCTCTAATAATAGTCACAAGAAATGACGGCTTTATTCCCCGCTAGCTGCATCTCGTTGGTGTTGTGACTGTGGGTTTAATTTATGTAGGCCACATTGCTGTTGCCATGGATACTGTAGTCTGACTTCCAGCAGGAGGCTATCAGGAAGTGTCTGCTCGGCAAAGTAATTCCTTATGACATCATAAGAAATCTGCTGTTTCCTGATTAGGGCCCACTGAGTTATAGCAACGTGGCCAGTGTTGACGGTCATTGTTGCAACATGTATCAAAGCCATAAAACTGCCGGGAATTGTTAACAAAGACCATTACCTGCATGTATATATTTTTTATTCTTTCTGCATTAAAGACTTTTACATGCAATTGCTGACATTTTTTTCTATCTCATTGAATAGCAAACCTAAATCTGTTTTGTCTTGAGATTTTTTCTTCTTTTCCTGAAATACCATAAGTCATATTTTTGGACTCTTGAAGTCAAGGCCTACATGGTGGGTGGGGATGACGGGGTGTTTGGATTTACCAATTATTTTTGCTTCCACAAAACTTGGACATTACAATGTTAATGTGCTGTGAGGTTTTGTTTTTTGTTTTTGTGTCGTTTGCTGTGATGATGTGTGTGGCAGGGTTTACGCTACAGACCTCAGCAGTGATTAATTATATCCTTTCACACTGTTGGCTTTTGAGCCCCGCTTACTGTTGGGCAGCACTCGTAACTCATCGCTATAAAATTATGAGTAAAAATGATCATTATCAAGGTGCTGCCTAAAAGTGATGGTTTTGCCTAGTTTAAAGAAATCTTCCTATATCGTGCAGAAAACAGAAATGTTGCAAAACACAAAATTGTAGGAAATTTGAAATCCAAACACAATTTTTTAGACAATTGCCAAGCTGGAACACATTCTCAAAGTAGCCGCTCTAATCACATCTTGGCTATTTTAGTGTAAATTTAGCTATTTTATTTTCAATATGCTACAATTCAGTGTTTAGCAGATTACCCTGCCAATGCTTTCTGTTGCTTCTCTCCATAGCCATATGGATATATACGGTCACACTCTGTGAATTTAAGAATCGGCAGCAACTCTGGCAACTGACATTTCTGATTCAGTTGGAGCAAATATGAAAACCGGAAAAACCAATTAAAGCAAATATTTTTTTCCATTTAAAATTAGATTAACCCGGTCAATGTGCTGTGTCTGATTAGCTGTGCCCCACCCTGCTTGCTTGTTTAGCCCGTACACATGTTATGCAGTTACAGAAACTCACATACAACCAACCCTTTCAAAAAAATGCAGTTTTATATTTTTGTTTTGAAGTTTTTTTTTTTTTTATTATTATTTAGAAAATCATTTAGGATAGCAGTTTTATTTACCTGATACTGCTTTATTATTGATTACTTTTTTTATACTTTTGTTTCATGTTTAACCCCTTAAGGACCAAACTTCTGGAATAAAAGGGAATCATGACATGTCACACATGTCATGTGTCCTTAAGGGGTTAAGTTGTATTTACTGAAATTTTTAAAAATGTTTAGGATAACAATCTATTTTTTGTTAATTTTTTTCTTTTTCTTTTATTATTATTATTATTATTTATATAGCGCCAGCAAATTCCACAGCGCTGTACAATGGGTGGACTAACAGACACGTTATTGTAACCAGACAAGTTGGACATACAGGAACAGAGGGATTGAGGGCCCTGCTCAATGAGCTTACATGCTAGAGGGAGTGGGGTATAGTGACACAAAAGGTAAGAGTAGGGGTAATGAAATAGGTTACTAGAAAAGTATTCACTGAGAACTTAGGTTATTTTTGACAGCTGCAGGAGAGGAATCATGGGGGGGGGAGGATGAAAACCCGCTAACAGTTTAAGGCAGTGGGAGGCGCGGGCGGACAGGAAAATGAGCCTCGCCGCCGCATTAATTATAGATTGTGTAATCTGGGAACATGTAAGTCCACTGAGAAGGGGATTGCAGTAGTCAAGGTGAGAAAGAACAACGGCATGGAGCAGCACCTTAGTCGCATCTGGTGTTAAATAGGGGCGGATGCGAGCTATGTTTTTTATATGGAAGCAGCAGGATTTGGCGATGGACTGGACATGAGGGGTGAAGGAGAGGTCGGAGTCAAAGAGAACACCTAGGCAGCGAGCCTGCAAGGTAGAGGTGATGGTGGCTCCGTTGATTTGGAGGGAGACAGACACGGGAGTAGCAACACTTGAGGGAGGAAAGACCAGAAGTTCTGTTTTGGACAGGTTGAGTTTAAGGAAGTGAGCAGCCATCCCGTTGGAAATCGCGTAGAGGCTGTCAGAGACATGAGTCAAGATGGGCAGAGAGAAATCAGGAGAGGACAGGTAGATTTGCATGTCATCTGCATATAAATGATAATGGAAGCCAAATGAGCCGATGAGTTTACCAAGGGAGGCAGTGTAGATGGAGGACAGTAGGGGACCAAGGACAGAACCTTGGGGAACGCCAACAGAGAGGGGTTGGGGAAAAGAGGCAGAGCCAGAGAACGAAACACGGAAAAAGCGCTGGAAGAGGTAGGATGAGCACCAGGAGAGAGCAGTATCTCTCGTAGACTGAGATTTCGGACAATGAGAAGAAGCTGTTGATGATCAACAATGTCAAAGGCAGCAGAAAGATCGAGGAGAATTAGGATAGAGTAATGGCCGCGAGATTTAGCAGCGATTAAATAGTTGGATTCTTTGGTCTGACGAGCGCGGAATCCAGATTAAAGTGGGTCAAGCAGAGAGTCGGATTCGAGGAAGTCTGTCAATCTCGCATACACAACTCTCAAGGATCTGGGAGACAAACGGCAGTGGCGATATAGGGTGGTAGTTGGATGGGGAGTTGGGGTCAAGGTTTTTCAGAATTGGCGTTATGGTTGCATGCTTTAAGGGTGAAGGAAATGTGCCGGAGGAAAGGGAGAGAGTGAAAAATTTTGTGAGAGAAAGAGCAATAGAGGGAGACAGGGTGCGGATGAGATATGAGGGAATAGGATTGAGAGAACAGGTGGTGGGGCGGGAGGACTGAAGCAGAGCAGAAACCTCTTCCCTTGTGGTAGGTGCGAATAAGCATAGAACAGTGGGGTGACTGGGGTTGGGTGATGTATTGGAAGGGAAGAGAGAGGCGCAAGATTTTCATACTAAAGTCGTCACATTAGGTGTCTAAATTTCTTCCCTACCTCAAATTGGTTCCTTAATACCTGTATACTTATATCTGTCCTTGGGAACTGGCAAATGTATACATGTTAAGGTTACTTCAACCACCATGACCACTTCTGCTTTTAGAAGTGGTCACGGTGGTAGGAGTCTGTATGTGCAGTGTTTCTGCTTGAAATGCTGCACATTTAGAGCTGTTTGCACTTTTGTGCCGGAGGGCTAGTAAAACCCCTGGTACATGTTACTTGGGCAGCCCAGAACTCAGCTGAGGGCTGCCTAATGTAATTTCTGTGCAAAAATACATCTGTCGTCAGTGCGCACAGCAGACATGGTCAGATTCCTGATTTCTTGTCCATCCTTAAAGGACCACTATAGTCCCACTCCCGCCGGGCTGGATGGCAAGGAAAGGGATTAAACTTACCTTTTTTCCAGGACCGGGTGGGGAGCTCTCCTCCTCCTCTCCGCCTCCGATCCTCCTCTTCGGCTGAATGCGCATAGTGTGCAGTTTTTTTTTGTTTCCCCTCCCTGCCTTTGTTAACCCCCACTTCCACCTGCCCTCCATGGGACATAGAACGAGCATGCGCTGTGAACCTGAACTGTCTTCTCTATGATCTATTGTGGCCTAACATTTGTAATTCACGTTGAATTCACAACAATTTATAGTTTTGTCAATTTCCTTGATAGTGTCTTTCCCACACACAAGGCAAATTTAAAGTTTGCGGTAATTGGTTTAGCAGCCGTATGGCTCATGATTTAATACTTCCCTAAAAATTACCAGGAAAAGGGCTAATTATGAAAATGCTGTCTAAAAGTGATGGTTTTTCCGAGTTTTTTGAGAAATCATTCCATATTTCCTGTTCTTTGAAAATAGCAGTGATCACCTGCTACCCGTGCCCTGACCCCTTACTAGGAAACAGAAAGACGAAATATGGGAATCTGCTCCTTCCTGTCGAGGAAGCTGCAATCAGCTGTCAGAATTAAATGTTATTATTAAATGGAAGTAGAAAAGGAAGTCCTCCTCTCATATCTCGCTTCCACTACAGCAGAGCTGCACAATATATTGTTACCGCATTTTACATTGATCAGTCTGAAGTAAAAGGATAAACAAAATTGAAGAAAAACTAGTTCTGCCAGTTCAAGGGACGTTTATTATTAAACCACAAATAAAGGATTGCATCAAATGTGGCCTAATCTTAATCCCATGTGCTGTAGTACTACAAGTCCTATGATGGTCAATAAGGTTGGCAAAGCATGATGGGGATTGTAGTCCACTTGATGTACAGTTTTGGCTTGAAGACACATATTTAACAATTTCAGTGCCTGAACTGTGAAACAAACCCCCCTAGCGTCGTGTTTTGTACTCTTAACACGAAAGATTAAAGGCTGCACCTGGGGTAGAATGCATATATGAACCAACATAGAGGTATAAGCTACTATCTTAAAAATAAAATGCAGATTGCCTCATAGATCATAAAGTTATAGTTCGCATTTCTTATTTGCATACATTTGAACACTTCTTAACTCCTTCATGGCAAGATAATAGGCAAATGCTATAAAGGTAGATCCCCAGATGTTTTAAAACTACGTCTTCCATGATGCTTTGTTATTGTAAATGCATTACAAAGCCATACAAAGCATCATGGGCGTTGAAGTTCTAACATCTGGGGATCTACCTTTTTTTGCACCCATACTATAATGTAATAAAGACAGCTCTGGTATGTTTTATGTCATGAAAGAGTTACACTGGACTTGATTATGGAAAAAAAAAAAAACAAGATGGAAAAATGACTTTTATGGGGAAAAAATGGCACGATTCAAAAAATAATACTCAGATCTAATAATTCTTCACTTAATACTATTTGAACAAGCACATATCTGCTATATTATCATTATGCCAAATGATGCTTCCAGGAGCCGTTTCACTGGTACATCCCAAGTGTCCCTATTTAGGAGTGACAGTCCATATTTTAGACCGAAATCCCTCTGTCCCTGTTTTTAGGAGATCCATATCGTTGGTGTGTCTAACAGAGCTCCACAGCAATAATATATCAATGTGTCTTTAAACTACAATAAATGTGTTTAGAAATCAGTCTGTGCACGTAACATACATTGTTCTTGTTCTAAATTACACATTTATTATTAGTAAGTCAACTAAAAATTCCCATGGCCACACCTCCAGCCAAACCCATTAAATTAAAGTGTTTGTCCATGTCTATTTGAAATGTTGGGAGGCATGCTGATGTGCTTGTACGTAATGTAAGAGCACACTACCGGGGTCTAGGAAGAGGCTGCACAGTCCACCATAGATATTCTTATGCATGCGCTGTAAAATGCCATAACAATCTGTTGTGCAGTCCTCAAAAAGATTTCCTCTTCCACTGAATCGGGAGAAAATGGCATTAACGTTGGGAAAGAGGTTATTCAATAAACTCCAAATTGTAGTGAACTAAAATCCATGTAACAAAATTTAGGCTAAAAAAATTAAGCTGTGATAACAGCTGAATTGGGGATTTTTTTTCCAGATCCGCCTTGATTTTTGTCATTTGGATTTAGCTTAATTTGTCATTTGGATTTTTAGCCTTTTCAATTCGAAGTTTGGAAAACAAGCTTCAAAATGTTTCCTACTATATGTGATATTTGCTGATTCATTTTGGAATTTTTTTTTTTTCAGTTTGAATTTTATTGAAATATTTTTTCGTTAAACATCTTTGTCAGAGTATGAGTGAGGTAAGTAAACAGTTGTGTCATGCAATAATACATTTGACACTATATGTCTTATGGATATATCATAGGAAGCATAGGAAACATGTGGGAAGAAAATGGCTTAGAGCACAGTATGTCAGAGTTCGTGTAGGCGCAAGGAGGGCATTGGTCGAAGGGTCACAATCTCTTGCGAGTTCACGGTTCGTTAGATATCCTGCGGATCCTTTTTTACGATCTGTCCCTTGTCAAATTTCGGGTGCCCCCCCTGGGCTCTTGTGTGCTCTTGGCTGTAACTCTGTGGGTTCTGTTGCTTCCTGGTGCTCAGCCAGCAGCCCAAGGGTTTGGAGTAGTGTCTGTGGGTCTTCGGTCGAGGAGAGGGTTAGAGTGTCCTTCCCCCGGGGTACCACCAGTGAGCCCCCTGTGTCCCAGCAGTATTTGATAGCGTTGTCTGGTAGCCGTTTGGCTACCTGTGCCAGTTTTCTCTTTTCCACAAGGACTTGGAAGGTTAGATCGCTGTAGATCTCAACTGAGTGCCCCTCAAACCGCATTGTGCCCATCTCTCTGGAGCGTTTCATTATCACGCTGCGTGTGGTTATGTATCTGGTCACTGCGATGACATCCCTGGGTGCTGTTTCTGGGGCTGTCGCTGATTTCCGTATTCGGAAGGTTGCCTTTATGTGGGGGGTTTCTGGGTTGTCTGTAATGCCCATGGAGACTAGCAGCCTCTTCACAGTTGGGAGCAGGGCCTCGTCCCCTATCTCCTCCGGCACTCCTCTCAGACAGATATTTCGCCGGCGGTGTCTGGATTCCAAGCTGAGCACCGTTTTCTGCAGCTGTTGGACCTGATTTGTGAGTCCTTCCAGACGGTTTTTGGTCTGGCTGTGTTGAAGGTCTCGAGAGGCTCCCTTTCCTCCACCTCCAGTACCCTACTGCGAATGTCGCCAACTTCGGTCTGGGTCTGCTGTATGTCAGCTTTCCAGATCCGCTGCATGGCCGTGAGTAGTTTTGTTATATCTCCTTTTGTGGAGGGAGAAGAGTCATCTTCTGATTCTGACATTGCTCCGCCCGGGTCCAGCGAGGCAGGGGATTCCCTCTCTGTATCGAGGCTCGGGCGCCATCTTGGGTTGAGATGGCGGCACTGGGCTCTCAAAGGATAGCCTGATATCGGGCAGCTTAGACTTCTGTTTTTTCTTATTTTTTTCTTCCCATGATTTTCTCTGTGTGGGGGTTTGTGAGTAGATGGCTTTAGGTTTATTTTTTTGGCTCGTTTTTGCCTATTGTGGTGTGGCCTTTGTGGAGCTCCACCGAGATGCGTCCTGTTGGTTTCTTGGTCGGCCACGCCCCCCTCATTTTGGAATTTTAATCAAATATCAACAGAGTCTAAATTAGCTTTTGAATAAAAGATCACTATAGGGCCAGGAACACACACATGTATTCCTGATCCTGTAGTGTTAAAACCACCATCTAACCCCCCTGGGCCCCACATCCCTCCAAAAATAAAGCAAAATGTTACTGTATTCAAGCCTGAAGCTGTAAAAAACAAAAAGAAAACAGTCTGCTGACATCATCAGAAGTTGTAGCCTGATCCAATCACAGTGCGTCCCCATAGGATTGGCTGAGACTGACAAGGAGGCAGATCAGGGGCAGATGCAGCATGATTCAAACACAGCCCTGGCCAATCAGCATCTCCTTATAGAGATACATTGAATCAATGAATCTCTATGAGGAAAGTTCAGTGTCTGCATGCAGAGGGAGGAGATACTGAATGTTTGGATGCATTTTAGGCAGGCATGACCCAGGAAAGATCTCTAACAGCCATCTGAGGAGTGGCCAGCGAAGTTATCACTAGGCTGTAATGTAAACACTGCATTTTCTCTAA
The DNA here is from genome assembly GCA_933207985.1 of Pelobates cultripes. NCBI lineage: Eukaryota > Metazoa > Chordata > Amphibia > Anura > Pelobatidae > Pelobates > Pelobates cultripes. The sequence goes on along the minus strand of OW240922.1, from coordinate 92,294,128 downwards.
ATAGGGAGGGTTTACAGCAAAAAGCCTGAAGGTAATGATTCTACTCACCAGAACAAATTCAATAAGCTGTAGTTGTTCTGGTGACTATAGTGTCCCTTTAAGATTCTGAAAAGTGGCAGTGATTAGCAAAAGATTTTAGATAAATATTGCAAAATTGTATAAGACTTGCATGCTACTTAAGTTTTATGAACTATTTTGCTTTCAAACTTTTTGCTTTATATGTTAAAATTAGAATTATTGAGATCCATCAATGAAAATGGCAAATTTAGGCTTGAAAAACAGTAGGAGAATATTTAAGCTTGTTTTAAAGTATGTAATTTCCTCGTCAGTTCACTACGATTCCACAGTTTTTTGAATAACCGTCTTTTTATCTGATTCAGAGCATTATCCGGCCTCTATTATTCAATATTTTGCTATGGTTCAGTGCTTTGCATTACTATGGCAACCTGTTCATTTACTGTGACTGCCAACATTTCAAGGGCCACTCTGTCGTTAAGTTCATGGGCACTTATATATTAAGAGAAGGGGAAAAAATGCATAAAATGAAGATCATGAACTAAAGTGGTCATGTGTTTTCTAAATCTCTGGAAATATTTAGATGTACATTTTGAGAGCCGAAGTAAAGCAGACATAGCCAAATAACGCAACCCAGAATTCTTGTTAAAAAACACAGTCTAAGCACCAAAATCACTTCATCATGATAGACCCTGCCTCAGCAGCTTTATAACTGAAAACAGTGGCAGCTCTGAGATATGACAATGTTTTATTTTATCATTCAATCAGACAGCCATAGTTGGAGTTTTCTGAGAAAAGTAGATTTATTAATAAAATATATATGTACACACGATTTTAGCACGCAAAGTGTGCTGACTTGGGGTATGTGCAGCCCTTCTCTGGTGCTATCATGGCGATAGCCGCAAATTTGCCGTGTGTTCTCAGTGCAATCACTGGAATTAAAAAAATAAGTTCTTCTCTAGCAAAAGCATGTTGTTGTCCAATGCCAGTAGAAACAAGAATGTTCTTTATGGACAAATACGGCATTGTAGTATAGCTAAAGAAACAAGGCCTGCAGCTGTGACAAAATAAGTGTTTAGAGTCTTAGTAAAAGGTTTTATAATAAATAATTAATGCATAATTTCTTTTTTAAATGTATTGATTAAATACTTTTAACAACTTGATTTTTTTTTGCTTAGATTATCCCTTTAAAACAAGTTAAATAACGACTGTTTCAGAGACTCTTAATGTTATGTATGTATAATGTTAAAGGGACTCTATAGGGTCAGGAACACAAACATGTATTCATTACCCTATAGTGTTAAAACACCATCTAGCCCAGCCTGGTCCTCTCTTGCCCCCTACATATAGTAAAAATCTTACCTTTATTCCAGCCTGCTGCTGCTGGCTCTTTTCCTGATCTGCCTGCTTGGCTGACAGCATCAGATGCATGAGTTGAATCAATCACAATGCTTCCCCATAGGCTTGACTGAGACTGTCAAGAAGGCAGATCAGGGGAAAAGCCAGCACAAGTCAAACACAGCCCTGGCCAATCAGCATCTCCTCATAAAGATGAATTGAATCAATGCACCTCTATGAGGAAAGTTTAGCATCTGCATGCAGAGGGTGCAGACACTGAATGGTCCCTCTAGCAGCCATCTGAGGAGTGGCCAGTGAAGTTATCACTAGACTGCAATGTAAACACTGCATTTTCTCTGAAAATACAGTGTTTCCTTCAAAAAGCCTGGAGAGAATAATGCTACTCACCAGAACAAATTCAATAAGCTGTAGTTGTTCTGGTGACTATAATGTCCCTTTAAAAGCCCTTTTCCCATCTTTGTTACCCTTGGAGCAAGTAGCAATAAAATGTAGCAATTCCTGTCAGAGCTTGAGAAGCCTTCCTTTAAGCAATTCTGTATTTAGCTTGCTCTGTTCAGTTCAGTTGGCAATGTTACCAAACAGCTGTTACATTGAAAACTCTCTTTAGAGGGCTTTAATGATGGAATTCATAAAGATTACAATCTTTTCCTTTGGAATTCTCAACAGCCAATCAAAATACAATAAAATATTACAAAATAAAACTATACAAACAGCTTTAGGTTCCAGCTGAAAACGCTTACACGAAGACACATTTTCTACAAACTTGCATAATACCTCCAAAGCGTTGTGGGGCTTGCAGGTATCTTTGGGTGCTCCCATGTGATATTTGGTTGCAGAAGAACACTTGCAGTAGATTTGCATGGTGTCAGGAGTGACGTTGGTATGAAAAGTTGTTATAAAATGAAAATTGCACGGAGCTTTTCAGATTTTACATATTTTTTTCATTCTATGCAAAATGCATTTGTTGATTTTTAAAGCGGTTTCAATAAATTTGTATGACAATCATTTGACTAATAATTTAAATATTGCCTGTGCAGTGCCATTGCACAATTGTAATATTTTTTTACTAATTGAAAATATTCTACCAGCTACCATAGTTGCAGTAAAAAAGCAAAAACAAAAAAATTGCTGTATCCATGTACCCACATTTTGCTGTATTGCATTGTCAGAGATATGATGCATCTACTATGCACCAAAAATACTATGTAAAGATATCGTTGTTTTGGTGCTTTGAGTGTTGCTTTAAAACTGGGCTTAGCGAATACAATCTAAGCCAGGTGTAGGAAATGCCAAGTATCTCAGAGTAGCAGTGAAGGTCTGCAGGTTGATTCTCTCTAATTTTTTTTAGAAATCTTAGCTGTTCTTCAGAAAGAATCATGCTCCAGGCCCCTCTCTATAAAAATCTGCTCAGGCGTGTACTGAAATGTGTAAATCAAAACATGGGTTACAATGAGCTTTGTGACATTCTACACTCCCAGCACCATAACCACTTATTCATAGGTTGTGGTGCAAGGAAGTCTCCCGTCCTGTGCTACTTGGACTTTGTGTCTTACAACTGTATCAATGTGCCAAAAGTCACTGGTACTATGACTCAAACATCCTCACTGATATATTCCGTGAGGCTGCACTACAGCGGTTTCCTGGGGTGTCCCTTAAAATGTTTATACTTGCTTTGGAGGTAGGTGACATGAATGCTGACACTATTTAAAGAAATAAATATGTTTGTGTCCTGCAAGATGTCAATACAAATCCATACACATTCCTAAAAAGTGGTTCCGTTTATGTTAAACTTGTTGCCATTGTTTCTTAATCAACTTTTGAGGTCCACATATTCTAATTCTCATAATTATTCACAAGTAGAAAAAGTACTCTTTTACAACGATTTGCATTAATTCTGGTTGCACCTTTAGATAGGAACTGACTCAGTCTTGCTTCTGTGATAGGATTTGAAAATCTGTTTCGCAATCTGTTTTGGATTTAATCAGTTCATAGAACATACATTGAATTTTCCATGCAATGCCAGCTTTATCCATCAGACGCTAAGTATCCTGATACCTCTTGACACTTATCTGAGCATGGTTTACTTAACACTAGACAAATTTTTTTAAATCTTATTTTTTAAACGCCACCTCATTGCTCGCCATCAGCAATTCATAGCACTAGAAGACCGACAATATGATTAAGCTTGGCACTTGCGAAACGCGTTTCCTGCTGGATCAGGACAGACAGAGAGTAAATTGTGAACTGCTAAACCAACAGCTGCAACACGATTAATAGCAAACTTGGCAGTCTGTCTATTAGGGGAAAGCCTGCGTTAACATTCTCTCTTACCAATCTACATGTGCAGGTACCAGAACAAAACATAAAAATTACACGAACAGGATGGGCAGTGTAATATGCAAGTGGTTTATTTACTAGTTGGTCATGCCAAACTAGCAAAGTTGTAAAATAGGTGAATGGGGAATATTGTGTAGTAGTACGTTTTTTTACTATTTATATCAAAAGGTACCATAACCACTACAGCGCTCTGTAGCCTTATTCCCTCCCCCCAGCTCTTGTTCTCAGTTATCTTGATCAGGTGAACTTTAAAATGCTTGTTGCTATAATGTCTACGCATAAACAATATAGATTTATTTGTATTGGGAATTTTTCAAGGACGTGCATGTGACATCATAAATGCAATGTTCAGTAATTAGCCTGTAGAAATCTATAGAAAGACTTGGATTGGCTGGGATATGCCAGCCAGTTCCTTGTTATTGCAGGAGGATGAAGGTAGCACATCACAAACCTGTTTATAAGAAAGAATGCATATTTCCAATGCATTATCTAGATAATACAAAAAAAAAGAGAGAGAAGGAAAAAATGTGGATGTCTGTGTTTTTGCTGTGAAAAGCAATTTAATCAGTGCCTACTTAGTGACGTCTCTAAACTATGTTCTTTTTCTCTGCTCTTTCATATAGTTCATTATTCCTTTTCATATTTGTGCCTGTGTGTGCTTTATTAGAAGTACAGCTTTTTGTTTTGGTTTTGTTGTTCGGTATAATACAGCTGCGTACAGCTTCCTGTAAACACAGGGACAAATAATGCCGGTAACAAATACCCTTTTGAGCTCATGTTTAGTAAACACAGCGGCTTCACGTATTGTGTTCTTTAAGACATTTTGTGATATTTTTTAGTAATCAAAACTGAACTGATCGGTTCGCCTGTCGTCATCCTGCTTTTACTGATGTACAGCGTGCAGAAGAATGATGGCTTTGTGGCTTTTCTAAAGGAGGATTTAGGTGCAGGCCTAGCTTGGCCTGCAGGGTCCCCCTCCCCTCCATGGAATGCATCTCTGGTGGAATAGCAGAGGAGAGAGAGGCTTCAGATGTGGGGCCAGCTGAGGTGTCTGCAAGACAATTCTGTAGCTGATTAGAAAGTCAGATGTGCTCTTTTGGCATTCTGAAAGGGAACACGTCAAACTGTGACATTCAACATGGCTGCTTTCCAGTGCTGTCAGGCCGTGCCTGTATCTGCTGGGGAAGAGCAGCGTCAGAAATTTAGAAAGCGTTACCAGGGCTGGTCTTTCTGATAATTTTAACGTACACTGTGCTCATTGCAGTATATCATCAGTTCTGTGCAGATCTGCCTCTGTTACCGGGACCCTGCGTGCATTGTGCGTTTATTTACATATTGCGCAAGGTCGGTATAAAAGAACAAAAGTTGGGTGTAATTACTATAAAAAAACACCAGTAACACATGCTTGCACACACAGTATGCAGTACAGTAGCAATGTTCCTGCAGTTTAAGGAGTAAAAGAAGAGAAATGTTTTTAAAAAAATTAAGAAACAGAAAAAAAATTTAAAAAAAATAAAGCAAAGAATCTTGTTTTATAACCCAGGCCATCTTTATCAAGTGGATAGGAAGCTGTTTGTATCTGTAATACCAACGCACACGCCACCTACATTAATGTCTGAAGCATTTACTAAGCATATATCTGTGACATGGTGCAGGTGTCGACCCGTAGTCCCGTCATGATGTGGTTCACAGTAGGCTGCCACCAGTAAAGCTATTTAATTCTTTGTTGCCATTTACATGAAGTGTGTCTCAAAGTATGCCTCGTTATGGCCCAGTACTGTAGGCTTGGCTTGCTCCTTTTTTGGAGCGAAGCAGAAGTAATCTGTGATGCACAAAGGGAAATCAGGGACTTATTTCCAAGTGATTACATTAGAAAATAAGGATGGGTTATTTTTGGGATGCCTACGTTCATCCATTTGCAGTGAAAGGAAGGCAGGTAACCACTTGTGTCTCACATGGGTTTCATGGCCAGTTCGGGGTTAGTTCAGCATAATGTTTAATCGTCTTTCCACAAAATCTTTTGTGATTTTGCAGAATTTCAATTGTAATCGTGATTGTATCAGCATCAGCCTATAGTGGTTACAAATGGAACACTGTTGGGATGAATTATGATCATTTTAAACCACTCAAAAAAAAGTAGTATTTCATAAAGATAAAATCTTTCTGAAATACTAATTTTGAATGTGGAATTTCACTGAAATTCCAGCGTAGTCAAGAGATGTTTCCTATACCTGACACCTTTAGACAGTGATGGCTTCAGGGAATTGGATCTGTTTTTGGAGCATCCCGTTGTCGAGGGGTCCTCCATAGAGCTAAATTCGGTACTCATGTGCATGTGCAAGAGTGCAGCAGTGACGTTCGCTCCTGGTGCTGAAGCGCCAACAACTGAAGAGGACCCGCAGCAAGAGACAGGTTCAGGTAGATAAATCTCACCTTTACCTGCCCCCCTTCCACCCGGCCACCGGTCCCACAGCACTGATGTTATTATCAGGGGTCCTTGCGATTTCTGAAGTCCCTAGATGATGCTTAAATTGTACCTTGGTTTAAAGCATAAATTATGTATTTAAAAATTGTAATTGTAAACCTTACAGGAGACTCTGCTTTATAGGGGCAGGAAAAAAAACTTAAATCTATTGGTATGGTAAGGACTGTGACTTGTGTTTGATGATTATATCTGAAATTTCTTCCTCCTCCTTTATTGATGCGTGGAGATACTGCTGAGAGTTTGCGCAACTAATCATGTCAAGACATTTTTGAAACATATGCCCATTACCAGGATTTCTGATGCGAACCGTTGGCTTTGTATCGGGTGTCATCTTGTCCTGCCCTATGACTGTCATGGGTAGATGGAGTTGGACCGCCTTTAAGTTGTTGTTTTTACCACATCCGTTTATCTATAGGTTACAGTGTTGAACCAGATACTGTGTCTAATTGGAACAGGAATTGAGTAAATGGTAAAACAAATCAGGCAAGAGGTGGTGGGGGCAGCACCCTACCATCTTTAAACTTCACCATCTGCTCCTTGAACACCTTATTCATGTTAGATGTGATTGTTAGGGGTGCCCAATTAGTCTGGTTGGGTACAGCCATCTTAATGCCAAGTTGGCATGCGAAGTAGCTTCTTGGACATCGTGATAAGTGAAATCAGTATTTCATTTATTTAGACAGGAAATGATTTAATAATCAGGAGATAACTTCACCATAAACAGACTGATCACTGTGGATTCTTGGTCAATGCTAATTTAGAGACGCAATAACAAACAGTATCGTATAAAAATATTTATTTTTATGAACTATAAAAACTCAGTTAGGGTGGATGATAAAGAGGAGACTTCAAAATAATGATTAGCTGGTGAAAAAGCAAAAGGCCAAAAATGATGCATTGAAGCAATGTGTACGGGTTTTTTTTCTCCTCCCAGAAAAATCTAGCTGGTTTGTCAGACATCCCTTCTGTTCATTGCTCTTGGTTTTTAGTAGAGAATTGGGCTTGCTAGATAAATCTTCCAGAGAATAAGAACTACCCTACGCTTTGGAGCCTTTTTATCTGCTTAGAAATGAGTTTCAATAAAATAGTGAAAGCTAACCTTGGAATTGCTGATGTACATCTAGCCAAAGGCTAATATAGTCCACTATAAGTTAAGTCAATATTTATGCAGACAGGTCTCCTTCCCCCTTTTCCTTGTCTTTGTAGTGTTGATTGTCAGAGCCGGAGAAGGGGAAAAGAACGAACGAAGGCTGCGTACTCCATAAATAAGAGAGTGCAATGCCTTTAGGGTGTTTTTATTGCTTTGCACAGTCTGCTTTCACTGCAATCTGATAAATCCTTAGGATTGGATGCATTTTTTACCTTTTCTGCAGTAAACCCAGGGCTGAGATAACCTGATTAGAGGACAGACGGTCTTTAATGCTGTGTTTATTCACGTTGCTGTGCTTCCATTAGCTTGGGAAGAAAACATTTAGAACTGTAAAAAAATAATGGATCATAAAAGAACATATTGTATATTACATGCCTTAAACAGGGACCACGACCTGTCTGAAAACAGTAACCGTTCCTCTCTCCTTCACCCCAGTAAATTGGAGTGAGGAGTGTGGTATAGGTAAATATAAAACATGCTTCAGGCACCGTGATCACGTCAAAAAAGCTGTGAAATGCAGCTAACACTGAGTTTAACCCCTTGGCTGCCAGAAGTGTAACTCCACCTCCGGCACTGTCACTAAACAGTTTGCCCCATTACCTAGGACTGGGTCCAAGCATCATAATCGCTACAGCCTGCTTCAAGCCGATCCAGTCGCTGTTCATTGGCTGAGAGCGTCAGATGCTGTTCACAGTATGCACGAAAACCTGCACAGAATTGACATTAGCCAGCTCGAAAATGCTTGCTGGATAATGACAACCCGGTGAAGCTGTACACCTCCAGCAGCAGCAGAGGGGTTAAACTCCATATGTGCAACGTTTCAAAGTAAAACGCTACACATACAGAACCCAGGCACCATGACCACTTCATATTACTGAAGTGGTCATGGTGTTTGAAGTAACCCTTTACCTCCACAGCATTTCCAAGTGCAAGAGACATCATCATACTTCGATGCTTCAAGCAAAAGGCATCCACTTGGAAATCAAGTGAGTTGAAATATTGACGGAGGCAGTTGTTCAATTGTAGTATCTTAATGAGGACTTCCAACTGGTCTTGACTGCACATCTGCAGCATCTGTACTAGCCACAAAGGCAGGAAGTGGTTGGCCAAGGCTTATGTACGATATAGTATAACTTACCACTCTGATAGAATATGGCCGTATATTTTAAATATCTTTATATCGCCCTGAAATCCCAGAATGTTCTTCGATATGAATCCCTACTGTTATATTTGACCTAACGTTTTATAATGTACAAAAGAATATTTTCAGCAGGGTATTGAATCTAGAAAGGATTTTGTGAATTCAGGCATGTGGGCCTGGAATAAACAGAAGGATTTAAGCCAACACATGCATATTATCACAGCGAATTCAGCCCTGCTTCACCAAGGATAAACATTTTTTTTTTTCATTTTGAACGTTTGCAGTTGTTCTGCAGACAGTAGTGGCATTGCAGTGAGTAACAGTTCATTACCCAATGCAACCTCTACCGAGGCTGAACCCATGTGAGCAACTTTCGCTAGCACAAGTAAAGCATATTATACAGACTATAGGGTAGTGTTGTCAGAGAAAGGGACACAGATAGATTACATATGACAATTATTTTGTCATGGGCAAAAACATTTTATTTTCTGAACAGAACAAAGCATAAAACGGTATCCTTTGTTTTGCTTTTAAGTTGGCAACAGACTAGGGTGAGGTGTACTGTGGAGGTAAGTATAAAGCACACATCTCTTCAGTAGTTTTGAGGCGTGCGTACACTGGTATCATTTCATTAAATAACATGTGGACAGCACTGTGGGATTCCATTAATTTACATTGCATGCCAGGCTGTGCCTTTTTTTAAAATAAAAAATAAATATATATATATATATATATATATATATACGCCCCTATTAAAGGTCCACTGCACACTGAGATGCAAGGGGGAGCTGAGCAGTAAAATATTTAGTTTTCTTCACTTTCACTAAAATATTAGGCTACTAGGCCTCTCACCTTACTAATATTGTATGTTATTGGATTCTAGATTCCTCACTGAATATTAGGTTCTGTTGCTGTATTCTACATTCTTATACTGGATTCTGGGTTCCAATACTGAATTCCAACCAGGTTTTGGGGTTAAATTATTATAACCCATAGACTGTAAGCTCGTTTGAGCAGGGTCCTCTTCAACCTATCATTCCTGTAAGGTTTCTTGTAATTGTCCAATTTATAGTTAAGCCCCCCCTATTATAATATTGTAAAGCGCTGTGGAATCTGTTGGCACTATATAAATGGCAATAATAATAATAGTAATGCATTATAAGAGCAATCCTTACTGCTATACTGTATAAATAGGGGTGAGTTTCTAGGACACCTATCCCTTCTGTGATACATATATGAGTGTGATTTTTTTCTTCTTTGTAATCTAATTTGGAGAGCGTGGGTAAGATTACAGCTGGAGCACATTTTTCTCCCCCAGAAAAATGATCTGCCTGAGTGCTTTTTTTGGCATGAAAGTCCTTTTTAAAATCCATGGTTTTCATTTGTTTAAATGGGTACATTTACATATAATTATCACTCAAACGATGATCCGGCCAGATCAAGGTCCACGGTCCCACTGACTAATGCACTCCCTTGACCAGCAACGGCTAACGCCAACACTTCAAATGTTTGGGGGTATACAGCTTACTGAGCATCTTGTGTGCAATTAAAGGACCATTATAATGCCAGGAAAACATACTCGTTTTCCTGGCACTAGAGTGCCCTGAGGTTGCCCCCACCCTCAAGGCACCCCTCCCACCATGCTCTAGGGTGAGGAAGGGATTAAACGTACCTCTTTCTCCAGCGCCGGGCGGGCAGCTCTAGTCTCCGCCTCCGATCCTCCTTGGCTGAATGCGCATGCGCGGCAAAAGCTGCTCCCGCATTCAGCCAGTCTCATAGGAAAGCATTATCAATGATTTCCTATGGACGCTGGCGTCTTCTCACTTTGAAAATCACAGTGAGAAGCACGCAAGCGCCTCTAGCGGCTCTCAGTGAGACAGCCACTAGAGGCTGGATTAACCCTAATATAAACATAGCAGTTTCTCTGAAACTGCTATGTTTATAGAAAAAAGGGTTAACCCTAGCTGGACCTGGCACCCAGACCACTTCATTAAGCTGAAGTGGTCTGGGTGCCTATAGTGGTCCTTTAATCCTCAAACGTAGTTCATTCTGCTTTGCCCAGATCCCCCAAACCTCTGTAGGAGAACAGGAAGACGCCTTGCTCTTCTGGAATTATATTTCCAATGATTCTTAGACAGACAAAGGCTTTAATCCTGAAAGTAATAGATTTGTTATAGTACAGTAAACCTCTGTTAGGAAACAGTGGGGCATTGATTGTGTTTGATAAGACCTTGCACCCATATTCGACGTACCGACAAGTTTCCTGTTTTGTTTTCCTCCAGGGTGCTGGGGTGCTGGATACCGATCATATCGTCTTGTAACCCGCTAGTGGAATTACGTAAAATACTGCAATGGCTACCACCTATCCATCCGCACGACGTGCATATGTACAAATATATATTAGAATATGAGTGTGTGTTTTTGTTGGCTTTTAGGCCTATCTGTACATGTTGCAAGGACTGCATATTTTGGAAACTTAATCCACCCTCCCTCCCTCCCCATACCGTTCAGGGAGTTTCTTTGCCGATGACAAAATAAATTAAATCTGGCACAACCCACCTCGACGAGGTCCTTTCATTATTGCAGGGCTTGTCATAATGAATTTTAGTGTGCTTTACACTACGCTTGCAGCAAATTCACATCTGGCATGCAAGGTCAGAGCTTTCACAATCCTTGCCACTAGCACCTATATAATACGTTTTTTTTTTTTAATTTATTTTGATAACCTCACGTGAAATGAAATCACAATTTCTTTTTTTTCTCATAAAATGCAAAAAACATTTTTTGCCGTTGTGTGTGAAATTGGCGCTCTGCAAACTCGGTTTGGCATGGAGAAGGCTGTTTTGCAAATGCCTTTCTGGGCAGCTTTTGTCTGAGGATGGTAGCCGACGGAGCGTTTGAGGCTACAAAGGCAGGTGTCTGGCCAGCTGAATGATGACAATAACTATAAAATATAATTAAATTACCCTCCTGCCGGCAGTTTTGGGGGCTTTTGAAAGTCTTTCTTAGTTTTCATTTTCCCAGTGACTAAAATGACAAATTTCATAGAGATGTCATTTGAAACAAAAACCCCAAACGTGAAAATTATTATTATTATAAGTAAAAACTAGAAAGGCATTCTTTTTTGTTTGTCCTTTTTTCCTCTATAGTTCTTTGACGATAGAATTAAGTTTTCATGACAGATTTTGCTCAAATGCCAATAATTCAGCTGTGATTTTCATCTGCGCAGTCCCTCCTGAAGCTGGAATAATTTACTGTCGTTAATAATCTTCTCAAAATTGGCGTTCAATGCCTTACCCTCCCCTCCTTTTCTCCCCCTTGTTATTTATTTTATTTCACTGTGCCTCCGAGCTTCTAACGTCCCATACAAGCGGCATATTTTAGAGGGATTAATACTGGACCCTTTACAGTGTCTCCCCTCAGAATATGCTATAGGCTCTGTGTTGTGATAGAGTTTGGCACTAACTGAGGCCTACATTTTATTTGAACACCAGTGACGCTGTAAGCCAAATTAAATGTACGCATCTGTCGGAAGACCGTCTCTTTTACTTGGTTTACGCCAAAAAGAAAATGAGAACAGTTATGCTTGGGCATATTAGCTGCCCCTACTTGCTGGTCACAGAATGTTTTTTACTTTTAACATGTAATATAACAAAATTTAGACTATTCTATCTTTTTATTTAGGTTTTTTTTTCCTCTTGGACTGCTGGTTAGTGGTACTAAACCCATGGTGTGTCTCATTTTAAACCTGACTGTATTAAAAGGAAAGATATTTTGTTTCCTAGTGTATAAACATCAAAAATCAAGACTCCTTGGTTCACTTAAAGCCAAATACATATATATATTCTACAAATTGTAAGATCTGCATAATGCTCTATGTATTGGCCCATTGTGAAATATCAAATACATGCACAGGGTTATGTTCTAAAATTAGAATTTAAGGTGAATTCAGTAAATTTCAAATTTAATGTTAACATTTTCACTTTAGTAAATAAAATTGATAGGATTTAAAAAAATATATATCTAAATTCTAAAGTTGTTCCAGTCTATTATTTTGCCTGTAGTTAGATATCAGCTTGTCCCATTTCAATGCAATTCACTATTTAAAGGCACACTCCACTGCCTAAGTACAATATAATCACGGATTAGTAGATATAAGCCAGATGAAAAAAATTCATGTATTTAATTATGCATTGTTTTCATTGGGGTCATGTCTAAAAACATCTTGCAAAAGGTGCAGATCCCTTGTCTGGAGCCTTTGCAAGCCCTCCCCTTCTAACCCCACCCAGACTTTCTGTGGTTGTCCAATCACAGACTTCCCAATGCAGCAAGGAATGTGCTCTAGGCAATTGCTTCTTTTGTTTCGCTACCCTGAAGTACACAAACAGGAAGCAGGTTTCTTTTGAAATTTGCACATTTTGTAAAATGAATAAAATGAGGATGCACTATTTACACATAAAGCATTTAAACAAGCTGAGGTGCTTTAGGGGTCTGGAGTGTTGCTTTAATAAAAAATCTTCTTCATAGAATCCTCAAAGGGGGTTGTTGGTTTTTGGGATGAACAAGCATTGTATGATGTCTGTTCAGAAAATTTGAAAAGTTGTGAAAATCAATGATCATCTTAATCCAAAATACATAAATTGCTATCACGGGGTTCACAGATGCTACTGTAATTTTTTTTAATTTAAATTATATATATATAGATAGATAAAATTTGTATCTTGTAATACATACATACACACACACACAATAGTAAAAATTGTAATTAAAAAAAAGTCTTGTTTTATGCCTTCCCCCAAAAAATATTATAGTTTTTTTAAATTAGAATGGCAGAATATATTTTGAAATTAGACACTCACACATTGATGCTGTGTGTTTTTGTGACATTTAATTAATTAATTCATGTGTTTTGTGATGTAGAAAGCTTGGGTAACTAAATCTTTTGAGTTCTCTCGAATAAATCGTATTTTCTGCTATGCCGCTAAAGTGCTTCCCTTTATTATTTTATTATTGTTATTTATATAAAATGTCTCACCACTGTAAGGTGCAATGGATTTGAATGTATCTACAAAGTTTAAATCCACATACAATTCACAGTGTGTTATTCAGGGGAACGAAGGGCACCGAAAACTGAAATTTGCAGGCTTTAAACTTAAATACCCAATATTGCAATATTACCTCAATGGGGAGTTTTCCAAATTGTTTTCCTTTACTGATTTGTGCAATATTTTCGAATTTCACCAACAGCTGCCATATTTGCTGTAGTATTGTAGGACAATATATATATATATATATATATAAAGAAATACTGCTTGCTACATGATATACACATTCCATGCCCGTTTTCTTGTTTCTTTTGCAAAACCTCCAAGTCTCAATACCGTAACTTCTAGAATTGCGATGTGTGAAATGAAGAACGAGATTGCCAGTGACACAATGTAGATAATTTAGGCCATTGGAAAGGAGGAATGTCAACATGGATTGTTGCCAAGCAACCCTGAAAGCCAACCAATCTGGGCTGCCAGTGCAGAGAACATTGGGGGATAAGTATGCAAAGTGTCATGCTCTGAAAAGTGGTCTAAAGTACTAGAGGTGGGGCAATCACAATGGAAACCAGTGGGACCAGCAAGCACATTCCATTGGTGACTTCACCCCTTTTTAATCTTTGTACCACTTCTCAAAACACAAAACATTTTATCTGCAGCCCCCATTGTATAAGTGCTCTGCATGGACAGCAATATCCTGCATTGATTTGCTCAGAGAAAGGAAATAGCATGCTAGTGCTGCACATTTTGGGAAATTTTCTCTGGTATCCCCAGAATCAGGAGAGAAGCCAGGACAGAAACTGTACTAGGTGATAATACATTTCCCAAAACTCCCTGTCAGTAAATGACCAATGGCAGGTTAAGAAGTATGGATTGTGTATTACGGCACCTGGATGTGAGCCACAATTGGGCCACGGAATATTATTATGTATGTAAATGTATGTGTTTTAATACAAAGCAGTCTCTATACCCGGATAGAACTAAAGGCTTTTCTAAACAAACATGTGCATTTGTATGTATGTTTGTGTCTTTGTGTATGTATGTTTGTGTGTGTGTGTGTTTGTATGTGTTATTTGTAGTGTGTGTGTATGTTTGTATGTGTTATTTGTAGTGTGTGTGTGTGTGTATGTATATTTATATATATCTTTGAGATTACTGTTTTCTGGGGAGTTGAAGGGAAGCAATGTATACTTTAACTTGATCTAAAATAGTGATATAGCAAAAAATACATAAAGATGGAATTTATTGAAGAATGTTACATTCCCTGCTGGGTGAGAAAGATGTCAAGATATCACATTTGAAGGTACAATCAGTCATTCTAAATGACTGTGCTCTGTATTTCCCATCAGGCCTTGCATTCTCCAGTATGCCAGCTGCCGTGAATTCGGAGTTGGTTATCGGCGGTTGCTAATCACGATTCAGAGTTGTATTCCAACAGCTGTTAATAATATCAAATTATGTAATCAGGAAGAATACATTGCACATTTGGTAGTGTATGCTCTTATAGGCAGTATCGATATTATTACCCAACTCACTGACTTTGTCTTTATTGGGGAAGTATTTGACCATTGAAGTATTTCACTCGGTCTCAGATATGAATATAAACCATAAATCAATATATATGGATACCTTTTTTTTCGCTTTAACTGCCTTGCACAGGCACTGATTTCACTTTCCGCTTGCAATTTAATCTGCAATTTTTCTTTTTGAAAACTCATTACAGATTTAGTAATTTAAATAAAAACATAATTGGCATACGGTTCCCTCCCAACATATACACACAAACATAAATGCGTTTCTTAGGTTTAAATGTGAATAAAATGTGCAGATCATAGCACTTCTGGCTACCTTGTATCATTTTTAATAGGCAACTAGTGTTCAGTCCAACAGCTGTTTTTTGTGCACCTATATTTTCAGTTTTTCTTTTGGACTCAGCCTATAGGGTACAAATTTGTGGTCCAACAGAAACCAAAGTAATATTTTGAAGGACTGCAGGTATTTCAAACCTACGGTTCTAGCACAAAAATGTTGACACTTTTGAAGTTTTGCTGAAACAGATCTTATTCTTGATATAACGTGACTGGACATCTTGAAGGCAACCAATCATTGTTGATTGTTAATCCCTCAGCTAAGGGTAATGGGTTGCATTTGTCAAATAGCTGGAAAGGTCAAGGTCACCCTGCTACATTGTGTACAGTTTTGTTTGAATGTATCATACTTTTTTATGTTTCTGGTGTAATGACGTTTATTTGTTATCTTCTGTTTTGCAGAAGATGTTGATGAAACAGCAGGACCGCTTGGAAGAGAGAGAGCAAGACATCGAAGATCAATTATACAAACTGGAATCCGACAAGAGACTGGTTGAGGTCAGTAAGATCCTAAGCAGATTCTGGAATGATGTCCCATTCATTGGAGTTCATCTTAACAAAATACACTACAAAAGGGCCCAAAATTGTAATAACTACCCCTCTCAGAAATAAATTGAAAAATAATATATGTAAAATACATACAGGAAGCATTTGAAAAAAACTAAATATAAGTACTAACATAATGTGAAATTTAATATTAAATCCCAACAGCAAAAATCATCACCATGTAAATAGCAATCTGTAAGAGAGAGAAAAAAAACTATAGGTTTTTTCCCCATATTTTTGTCTGAAATTACAATTTCTTAAATGGACAATAAAGGTTGTAGAAACAATAAAGAACACTCCAAACACCTAAAGCATTTTAGCTTGCTGGTGTGTGTTATGTGTGAAGACTTTGTCCTCTTTCATCATTTTATGATTTCAGTTGAAATTGGCAATTTGTTACACCCTGTGGCTGTCAATTAGACAAATGGTCCTGTTACTTCCTGGTTTGTTTACTTCAGTAGAGCTGAAGTCAAGAGACAGGCATTTGCCCAGAGCCCCTGCTGTGCAAAGCCTTCTCATTGAGCTGCATTGGGAAGTCTGTGATTGGACAGCTACAGAAAGTCTGGGCGGGGTTAGAAGGGGAGGGCTTGCAAAGGCTTTTTTTTTAGATATAAACCAATGAAAATGCATAATTAAATATGAGCATGTTTTCATTACACATATTATTGCAGATGTATAGAATACTTTGAATAATATGTTTTCTTAATGGGTACCATCTTACAGCATGTTAACTGTTCAGACAAATGTGAAATACAGTAGTAAAATATCTCTGAAATATCACCTAGTGCAGACGTACAATTTTAAAATATATGGAAAATTAAGTTGTGCAAGATATCCTGAAAAGGTTTTTCAGCGTTGGAAAATAAAGTATACTAAATAACTACAAACAGAGATTTGAATTTAACCTAAAATAATTTGTAAATAAAATTAAATAATCCCCCAGGAATACTGCTATTATTATAAGGTTTCCTCCAATGTTCCTTCTCACTCAAACAAATCTTTATTTGTGCAAATTGTTTCTAAATATGATGGAAAAACCTTTTCCTGGAAAGAGCTTCTATATTTCTGATGAAAAGGCTTACTGTTTTCATAAAATATAATCACGAGGCCTACATTAAATATGTCCCAAAACGCAAATGACCGAGACACTAAAATGGATATTTTTGTAAAATTAATGGTGTATTAATTTCATTGTGTGTAATATATCAGCCAGGATGAGAGCTGCCTAAGATCCTACGGAAGCTATATCTAACCTGAACGCCACACAATATGTTGGTCAAGGACAATTTGTCAGACCTAACAAAACCCTGAGCTACCTGAATGTAAACAAGGAGACCAGCTATTGGAAGCGTTTAAGCATCATCACTTAAGCATAGAACATGATGGCTTTGTGATGTTTAAAATCTGACTATTTAAAGAGCCAGCTATAGTGATTATGATGGCAGGAGGAAACTGGCCCTGTTTCTCGTTAATGGGAAGCCATTTTGTAATGGGTCCTCCTGGGGTCTGCAGCTCTGCAGAAGCCTGTTCCAAGTCTATCCCAACGGTCATTGATTGGCTGGGAGCGTTGCGTCGGCTGATCATTTTCAGCCAATGAATGCAGTTCTGTGCATAGGAATAATGACACCCGTTTGACACTACCGGAGGTGAAGTTACAGAGGGATTTAAACTCCTTATGTGCAACGTTTCAAAGAAAAATGCTACATATACATACTTCAGATCACTGAAGTAGTTATGGTGTTTAGAATGACCCTTGAACAGGGAATCTGTTAAGTTTATTCAATAAATGGTTAATGGCTGAAAAGTTAAAGTCAGAGCAAATTTTACATTTTAGGCCAATTGAATGAATTATAAAGATTTTCCAAATCATTTTAGATAATTCGCACTTGATTGAAAACCCCTGTAAGAAAATCTGCACATTCAAACTGAGACTCAGGAGTTTAGTTACTACACTAATAGTTATTCTCGCTCACAAGGAAATTATAAATTGAAGGCCAAAATAGCCCAGCTGTAAAACAGAAGTATTGGAAATTCTTTTCAATTTGACGGTTTTGTCAGTTCTCCTATTCTCCTTATTTTCTATATTTCTCTCTGAGTCACAAGGTGCATACGTATGTTTTTATGAGCAATTAGAAAAGTTCCTAAGGCATATTTAAATATAGAGGAATCTCTCCCATAAGTAATAACAAGGTTATTCACGAAGTAACCATAGCCTGCAATGTAAAGAGAATCTCATGTTTTTATAAAATATAGCAGAACTGAAAAGTGTTACATTTTTACTCTGATAATTCTGGCCTAAATGTTTTAATCCGCTTGGAATTCCTGACAGTTGCCGCTTTGTGGATTTTTATATACTAATATGTAGTGAATTTTAAAGTGTCAGTAACCATCCTGTCAGATTTGGTGAATTTTTCAAATTTTGCTGAAATGTTACAGGACCACTCTAGGCACCCAGACCACTTCAGCTTAATGAAGTGGTCTGGGTGCCTGGTCCAGCTAGGGTTAACCCATTTTTTCATAAACATAGCAGTTTCAGAGAAACCGCTATGTTTATGAATGGGTTAAGCCTTCCCCTATTTCCTCTAGCGGCTGTCTCATTGACAGCCGCTAGAGGCGCTTGCGTGCTTCTCACTGTGATTTTCACAGTGAGAGCACGCCAGCGTCCATAGGAAAGCATTATGAATGCTTTCCTATGTGACCGGCTGAATGCGCGCGCAGCTCTTGCCGCGCGTGCGCATTCAGCCAACGGGGAGGAGAGAAGGAGGATCAGAGGAGGAGAGCTCCCCGCCCAGCGCTGGAAAAAGGTAAGTTTAAACCCCTTTCCCCTTTCCAGAGCCGGGCGGGAGGGGGTCCCTGAGGGTGGGTGCACCCTCAGGGCACTATAGTGCCAGGAAAACGAGTATGTTTTCCTGGCACTATAGTGGTCCTTTAAGTTTACGAGTTCACTATAGTTAGATATTTAGCGCATAAAATATAGTGCGCTAGGGTGCGTAGTTAATTGCTGATTTGCAAAATATAAACCAAATAGGCAAAATAGAAGCATTCTTCATCTTGACTGAGTTGGCAATATCTTCTAACTTACAGGGTTATTCAATAAAGTAAGAATTCAACAATAATGTTAAATTTAAGGCCAGAGTATCACAACGTAATACATAGGTGACTTGGAAACATTTTCAATCTAACTATTTTGGCCTTACATAAATGAGTCATTTATTACACATGAGTTTACAGAGGAAGAGGTTCTATTTCAACTGTCAAAAGTAAAGACAAATAAGTCAATGGGACCTGATGGAATACACCCAAAGCTATTAAAAGAGCTTAGTGGTGTACTAGCAAAACCATTAACAGATTTATTTAACCAATCATTGTTAACAGGAGTAGTCCCAGAAGATTGGAAGTTAGCTAATGTTGTGCCCATTTACAAGAAAGGTAATAGGGAGGAGTCGGGCAACTATAGGCCAGTAAGCCTTACTTCAGTAGTGGGGAAAGTGATGGAAACCATGTTAAAGGATAGGATTGATGAACATCTAAAACACATGGATTTCAAGATCAGAGACAACATGGGTTTACCTCAGGGAGATCATGCCAAACTAATCTTATTGATTTTTTTGATTGGGTAACTAAAATAATAGATCAGGGTGGTGCAGTAGACATTGCTTACCTAGATTTCTGTAAGGCTTTTGACACTGTTGCACATAGAAGGCTTATCAATAAACTGCAATCTTTAAGTTTGGATTCAAATATTGTTGAATGGGTAAGGCAGTGGCTGAGTGACAGGCAACAGAGGGTTGTAGTCAATGGGGTTTCTTCGAAGCAAGGTCTAGATACCAGTGAGGTAGCTTAAGGATCTGTTCTTGGACCCATTCTAATATTTTTATTAGTGA
>OW240922.1:92188054-92274198 GCA_933207985.1 Pelobates cultripes | reverse complement strand
GATTTTCATCTGCGCAGTCCCTCCTGAAGCTGGAATAATTTACTGTCGTTAATAATCTTCTCAAAATTGGCGTTCAATGCCTTACCATCCCCTCCTTTTCTCCCCCTTGTTATTTATTTTATTTCACTGTGCCTCCGAGCTTCTAACGTCCCATACAAGCGGCATATTTTAGAGGGATTAATACTGGACCCTTTACAGTGTCTCCCCTCAGAATATGCTATAGGCTCTGTGTTGTGATAGAGTTTGGCACTAACTGAGGCCTACATTTTATTTGAACACCAGTGACGCTGTAAGCCAAATTAAATGTACGCATCTGTCGGAAGACCGTCTCTTTTACTTGGTTTACGCCAAAAAGAAAACGAGAACAGTTATGTTTGGGCATATTAGCTGTCCCTACTTGCTGGTCACAGAATGTTTTTTACTTTTAACATGTAATATAACAAAATTTAGACTATTCTATCTTTTTATTTAGGTTTTTTTTTCCTCTTGGACTGCTGGTTAGTGGTACTAAACCCAGGGTGTGTCTCATTTTAAACCTGACTGTATTAAAAGGAAAGATATTTTGTTTCCTAGTGTATAAACATCAAAAATCAAGACTCCTTGGTTCACTTAAAGCCAAATACATATATATATTCTACAAATTGTAAGATCTGCATAATGCTCTATGTATTGGCCCATTGTGAAATATCAAATACATGCACAGGGTTATGTTCTAAAATTAGAATTTAAGGTGAATTCAGTAAATTTCAAATTTAATGTTAACATTTTCACTTTAGTAAATAAAATTGATAGGATTTAAAAAAATATATATCTAAATTCTAAAGTTGTTCCAGTCTATTATTTTGCCTGTAGTTAGATATCAGCTTGTCTCATTTCAATGCAATTCACTATTTAAAGGCACACTCCACTGCCTAAGTACAATATAATCACGGATTAGTAGATATAAGCCAGATGAAAAAAATTCATGTATTTAATTATGCATTGTTTTCATTGGGGTCATGTCTAAAAACATCTTGCAAAAGGTGCAGATCCCTTGTCTGGAGCCTTTGCAAGCCCTCCCCTTCTAACCCCACCCAGACTTTCTGTGGTTGTCCAATCACAGACTTCCCAATGCAGCAAGGAATGTGCTCTAGGCAATTGCTTCTTTTGTTTCACTACCCTGAAGTACACAAACAGGAAGCAGGTTTCTTTTGAAATTTGCACATTTTGTAAAATGAATAAAATGAGGATGCACTATTTACACATAAAGCATTTAAACAAGCTGAGGTGCTTTAGGGGTCTGGAGTGTTGCTTTAATAAAAAATCTTCTTCATAGAATCCTCAAAGGGGGTTGTTGGTTTTTGGGATGAACAAGCATTGTATGAGGTCTGTTCAGAAAATTTGAAAAGTTGTGAAAATCAATGATCATCTTAATCCAAAATACATAAATTGCTATCACGGGGTTCACAGATGCTACTGTAATTTTTTTTAATTTAAATTATATATATATAGATAGATAAAATTTGTATCTTGTAATACATACATACACACACACAATAGTAAAAATTGTAATTAAAAAAAAGTCTTGTTTTATGCCTTCCCCAAAAAAATATTATAGTTTTTTTTAAATGAGAATGGCAGAATATATTTTGAAATTAGACACTCGCACATTGATGCTGTTTTTTTTTGTGACATTTAATTAATTAATTCATGTGTTTTGTGATGTAGAAAGCTTGGGTAACTAAATCTTTTGAGTTCTCTTGAATAAATCGTATTTTCTGCTATGCCGCTAAAGTGCTTCCCTTTATTATTTTATTATTGTTATTTATATAAAATGTCTCACCACTGTAAGGTGCAATGGATTTGAATGTATCTACAAAGTTTAAATCCACATACAATTCACAGTGTGTTATTCAGGGGAACGAAGGGCACCGAAAACTGAAATTTGCAGGCTTTAAACTTAAATACCCAATATTGCAATATTACCTCAATGGGGAGTTTTCCAAATTGTTTTCCTTTACTGATTTGTGCACTATTTTCGAATTTCACCAACAGCTGCCATATTTGCTGTAGTATTGTAGGACAATATATATATATATATATATATAAAGAAATACTGCTTGCTACATGATATACACATTCCATGCCCGTTTTCTTGTTTCTTTTGCAAAACCTCCAAGTCTCAATACCGTAACTTCTAGAATTGCGATGTGTGAAATGAAGAACGAGATTGCCAGTGACACAATGTAGATAATTTAGGCCATTGGAAAGGAGGAATGTCAACATGGATTGTTGCCAAGCAACCCTGAAAGCCAACCAATCAGGGCTGCCAGTGCAGAGAGCATTGGGGGATAAGTATACAAAGTGTCATGCTCTGAAGAGTGGTCTAAAGTACTAGAGGTGGGGCAATCACAATGGAAACCAGTGGGACCAGCAGGCACATTCCATTGGTGACTTCACCCCTTTTTAATCTTTGTACCACTTCTCAAAACACAAAACATTTTATCTGCAGCCCCCATTGTATAAGTGCTCTGCATGGACAGCAATATCCTGCATTGATTTGCTCAGAGAAAGGAAATAGCATGCTAGTGCTGCACATTTTGGGAACTTTTCTCTGGTATCCCCAGAATCAGGAGAGAAGCCAGGACAGAAACTGTACTAGGTGATAATACATTTCCCAAAACTCCCTGTCAGTAAATGACCAATGGCAGGTTAAGAAGTATGGATTGTGTATTACGGCACCTGGATGTGAGCCATAAGTTGGCCACTGAATATTATTATGTATGTAAATGTGTGTTTTAATACAAAGCAGTCTCTATACCCGGATAGAACTAAAGGCTTTTCTAAACAAACATGTGCATTTATATGTATGTTTGTGTCTTTGTGTATGTATGTTTGTGTGTGTGTGTGTTTGTATGTGTTATTTGTAGCGTGTGTGTATGTTTGTATGTGTTATTTGTAGTGTGTGTGTGTGTGTATGTATATTTATATATATCTTTGAGATTACTGTTTTCTGGGGAGTTGAAGGGAAGCAATGTATACTTTAACTTGATCTAAAATAGTGATATAGCAAAAAATACATAAAGATGGAATTTATTGAAGAATGTTACATTCCCTGCTGGGTGAGAAAGATGTCAAGATATCACGTTTGAAGGTACAATCAGTCATTCTAAATGACTGTGCTCTGTATTTCCCATCAGGCCTTGCATTCTCCAGTATGCCAGCTGCCGTGAATTCGGAGTTGGTTATCGGCGGTTGCTAATCACGATTCAGAGTTGTATTCCAACAGCTGTTAATAATATCAAATTATGTAATCAGGAAGAATACATTGCACATTTGGTAGTGTATGCTCTTATAGGCAGTATCGATATTATTACCCAACTCACTGACTTTGTCTTTATTGGGGAAGTATTTGACCATTGAAGTATTTCACTCGGTCTCAGATATGAATATAAACCATAAATCAATATATATGGATACCTTTTTTTTCGCTTTAACTGCCTTGCACAGGCACTGATTTCACTTTCCGCTTGCAATTTAATCTGCAATTTTTCTTTTTGAAAACTCATTACAGATTTAGTAATTTAAATAAAAACATAATTGGCATACGGTTCCCTCCCAACATATACACACAAACATAAATGCGTTTCTTAGGTTTAAATGTGAATAAAATGTGCAGATCATAGCACTTCTGGCTACCTTGTATCATTTTTAATAGGCAACTAGTGTTCAGTCCAACAGCTGTTTTTTGTGCACCTATATTTTCAGTTTTTCTTTTGGACTCAGCCTATAGGGTACAAATTTGTGGTCCAACAGAAACCAAAGTAATATTTTGAAGGACTGCAGGTATTTCAAACCTACGGTTCTAGCACAAAAATGTTGACACTTTTGAAGTTTTGCTGAAACAGATCTTATTCTTGATATAACGTGACTGGACATCTTGAAGGCAACCAATCATTGTTGATTGTTAATCCCTCAGCTAAGGGTAATGGGTTGCATTTGTCAAATAGCTGGAAAGGTCAAGGTCACCCTGCTACATTGTGTACAGTTTTGTTTGAATGTATCATACTTTTTTATGTTTCTGGTGTAATGACGTTTATTTGTTATCTTCTGTTTTGCAGAAGATGTTGATGAAACAGCAGGACCGCTTGGAAGAGAGAGAGCAAGACATCGAAGATCAATTATACAAACTGGAATCCGACAAGAGACTGGTTGAGGTCAGTAAGATCCTAAGCAGATTCTGGAATGATGTCCCATTCATTGGAGTTCATCTTAACAAAATAGACTACAAAAGGGCCCAAAATTGTAATAACTACCCCTCTCAGAAATAAATTGAAAAATAATATATGTAAAATACATACAGGAAGCATTTGAAAAAAACTAAATAGAAGTACTAACATAATGTGAAATTTAATATTAAATCCCAACAGCAAAAATCATCACCATGTAAATAGCAATCTGTAAGAGAGAGAAAAAAAACTATAGGTTTTTTCCCCATATTTTTGTCTGAAATTACAATTTCTTAAATGGACAATAAAGGTTGTAGAAACAATAAAGAACACTCCAAACACCTAAAGCATTTTAGCTTGCTGGTGTGTGTTATGTGTGAAGACTTTGTCCTCTTTCATCATTTTATGATTTCAGTTGAAATTGGCAATTTGTTACACCCTGTGGCTCTCAATTAGACAAATGGTCCTGTTACATCCCGGTTTGTTTACTTCAGTAGAGCCAAAGTCAAGAGACAGGCATTTGCCCAGAGCCCCTGCCGTGCAAAGCCTTCTCATTGAGTTGCATTGGGAAGTCTGTGATTGGACAGCTACAGAAAGTCTGGGCGGGGTTAGAAGGGGAGGGCTTGCAAAGGCTTTTTTAGATATAAACCAATGAAAATGCATAATTAAATATGAGCATGTTTTCATTACACATATTATTGCAGATGTATAGAATACTTTGAATAATATGTTTTCTTAATGGGTACCATCTTACAGCATGTTAACTGTTCAGACAAATGTGAAATACAGTAATAAAATATCTCTGAAATATCACCTAGTGCAGACGTACAATTTTAAAATATATGGAAAATTAAGTTGTGCAAGATATCCTGAAAAGGTCTAGCAAAGATTGTTTTTTTTCAGCGTTGGAAAATAAAGTATACTAAATAACTACAAACTGAGATTTGAATTTAACCTAAAATAATTTGTAAATAAAATTAAATAATCCCCCAGGAATACTGCTATTATTATAAGGTTTCCTCCAATGTTCCTTCTCACTCAAACAAATCTTTATTTGTGCAAATTGTTTTTAAATATGATGGAAAAACCTTTTCCTGGAAAGAGCTTCTATATTTCTGATGAAAAGGCTTACTGTTTTCATAAAATATAATCACGAGGCCTACATTAAATATGTCCCAAAACGCAAATGACCGAGACACTAAAATGGATATTTTTGTAAAATTAATGGTGTATTAATTTCATTGTGTGTAATATATCAGCCAGGATGAGAGCTGCCTGAGATCCTACGGAAGCTATATCTAACCTGAACGCCACACAATATGTTGGTCAAGGACAATTTGTCAGACCTAACAAAACCCTGAGCTACCTGAATGTAAACAAGGAGACCAGCTATTGGAAGCGTTTAAGCATCATCACTTAAGCATAGAACATGATGGCTTTGTGATGTTTAAAATCTGACTATTTAAAGAGCCAGCTATAGTGATTATGATGGCAGGAGGAAACTGGCCCTGTTTCTCGTTAATGGGAAGCCATTTTGTAATGGGTCCTCCTGGGGTCTGCAGCTCTGCAGAAGCCTGTTCCAAGTCTATCCCAACGGTCATTGATTGGCTGGGAGCGTTGCGTCGGCTGATCATTTTCAGCCAATGAATGCAGTTCTGTGCATAGGAATAATGACACCCGTTTGACACTACCGGAGGTGAAGTTACAGAGGGATTTAAACTCCTTATGTGCAACGTTTCAAAGAAAAATGCTACATATACATACTTCAGATCACTGAAGTAGTTATGGTGTTTAGAATGACCCTTGAACAGGGAATCTGTTAAGTTTATTCAATAAATGGTTAATGGCTGAAAAGTTAAAGTCAGAGCAAATTTTACATTTTAGGCCAATTGAATGAATTATAAAGATTTTCCAAATCATTTTAGATAATTCGCACTTGATTGAAAACCCCTGTAAGAAAATCTGCACATTCAAACTGAGACTCGGGAGTTTAGTTACTACACTAATAGTTATTCTTGCTCACAAGGAAATTATAAATTGAAGGCCAAAATAGCCCAGCTGTAAAACAGAAGTATTGGAAATTCTTTTCAATTTGACGGTTTTGTCAGTTCTCCTATTCTCCTTATTTTCTATATTTCTCTCTGAGTCACAAGGTGCATACGTATGTTTTTATGAGCAATTAGAAAAGTTCCTAAGGCATATTTAAATATAGAGGAATCTCTCCCATAAGTAATAACAAGGTTATTCACTGAAGTAACCATAGCCTGCAATGTAAAGAGAATCTCTTTTATAAAATATAGCAGAACTGAAAAGTGTTACATTTTTACTCTGATAATTGTGGCCTAAATGTTTTAATCCACTTGGAATTCCTGACAGTTGCCGCTTTGTGGATTTTTAAATACTAATATGTACTTAATTTTAAAGTGTCAGTAGCCATCCTGTGAGATTTGGTGAATTTTTCAGATTTTGCCGAAATGTTATGTTTACAAGTTCACTATAGTTAGATATTTAGCGCATAAAATAAAGTGCGCTAGGGTGCGTAGTTAATTGCTGATTTGCAAAATATAAACCAAATAGGCAAAATAGAAGCATTCTACATCTTGACTGAGTTGGCAATATCTTCTAACTTACAGGGTTATTCAATAAAGTAAGAATTCAACAATAATGTCAAATTTAAGGCCAGAGTATCACAACATAATACATAGGTGACTTGGAAACATTTTCAATCTAACTATTTTGGCCTTACATTTTAGGTTCACTTTGCAGTAACTTTAGTTAATATCCCTGTCACTTATTTTAGTCTTAAATTTCCCAGCTGTTTGTGAACCCAACAGAACTATTTAGCATGATTATAAAGTCTAAAAAAAACCTTTATTTGTAGAAGTGTTAGTGTTTAATGTTTTGATGCACGGTACTTTTACTCTGTGTGTACAAAAAATGTCTTTCAAAGCTTGGGGAGTGTTTAGAAGACCTGCTTAGGACAAAGTTGCCATCTCTTTTGCATGTGCATGCGGATAAACGAGGCATATACACACACAGATGGCATGACAGACTGCTCTGTGACACTCATCCTATCTGACTGTGTCTAAAGGTGGGCAGTAATCTGCCTGTCCACAGATTTTAAGCTATATCCCTGTAAACGACAAAAAACGCTAAATCCTCATACCAACGGAAGTCTGGCTTATTGAAACAAGCCTGAGTGCAGCTTGCTTATTTTATAACAGATCTTATTCTTATGCATTGCCGCATATCTTTCTTAATTTCATCATACTAATCTATGTTTCATGATAATGTTACATATATCGCACATTTTTTTCAATTCTTGAAAGTATCAGGAATGGCTCAATGCAAATTTCTAGAACAGGAAGATTACAATTAAAGGAACTTATTTTATAAAACGGATATGGTGAATAATAAGTTTCAAAAGATTTTTCTCCAATTTGGATATTTCGAATCCTTAGTTTCCTTGTCGGTTCTCCACAAGCCAGTAATAGGTCCTCTGAAGTGCAGATTTCAATAGTAATTACTCCTTTTATAACGTAACCTTGTTACACCCCCATTCAGACAACCAGTCCTGTTACTTGCTAGCTTGTTTAGCTCAGTGGATCTAAACTCGAGACGCAGTAATTGCCCAGAGCACCTTCCCTGCATTGGGAAGTCTGTAATTGGACAACCAGAGAACGATTGGGTGGAGTTAGAAGGGGAGGGCTTGCAAAGGCAGCAGACAAAAGAACTGCAACTTTTGCAAGCTCTTTTTAGGCAAACCCACAATGGAGAAATGCATAATTAAATACATGCATGTTTTCATTCGGGTCATATCTACTAAACTGTGATTATTATTATTTTTGTTTTGTATTTGGTCAGTTGAATCGACTTGATCACTGGCTGAGAAATGTATTTTGTCACCAGGAGAGAAACTGCACTGGAGCAGTATAGGAAGATAAATGTTTAGTTTTGCATCGCATTGCAGTTCAGAGCAAAATAAAACTAGCCTTGTGCATGCACTCAGTTTGTACTGCAGGGGTTCATAAAATCATTTTGTCATTGGATTTTATTAAAGGGACACTCCAGGCACCCAGACCACTTCTGCCCATTGGAGTGGTCTGGGTGCTAACTCCCGTCACCGTTAACCCTGTAAGTGTAATTATTGAAATTTTTATAAACTGCAATTATTACCTTGCAGGGTTAAGTCCTCTGACAGACAGCCACTAGAGGGACTTCCGTTTTCTTAAAACATGAAAAATATTTTAAACGACACTGGACGTTCTCACACCATGCATGAGGACCTCCAGCATCTCAGGAATCCCCATAGGAAAGCATTGAATAATGCTTCCCTATGGGGAGGTCTAATGTGCGCGTGGCCATTGCTGCGCATGCACATTAGGTTTCCCCCGCAGGCTGACGTTGGCGGGGGAGAAGCGTAAGCAGAGCCTGACCCTGCGCAGAGGGTCATCGGCGCTGGATTCAAGTAAGTCACTGAAGGGGTTTTAACCCCATTCAGCAACATGGGATGGGGGGTGGGAGTAAGAGGGGCACTGCAGGGTCCTGCAGTGCCAGGAAAACAAATTTGTTTTCCTGGCACTGGAGAGTCCCTTTAAATGATTTAGTTCCTTTGATGATTTATAGGACACAATTCAGACCCCATACAAATGCCATTATTAATAAGCTTTCAATTTGGTTTAACATTTAAAGTGATAGTGTTCAATATCTTCTTTTTAATTTCCCTACTCTTTCTTTCTGATAGTCCCAGGGTTTGATTCCCTTTTTTCATGGTTTTCCCTTATAATCTTGGTCACGTTGATATAAGTTCTTCTTTCGTGGTAAATACCGATCAGATTGTTTGTGGTAAAACCCACACGTTGTATGCACTGTGTAGATTAGGTTACAGTTATACTGGGTGGGTTTATATAATTGAAGGGACACTCTAGACTCCCAGAAATGTTAGATGCACTGTGTAGGTTATGTTACAGTTAGTTATACCAGGTGGGTTTTTATTAGTAAAGGGGCACCCCAGGCTCCCACTTTTATTTTTTACTGTAGTGTATACCGTTGTATGTGCACTAATTATATCTTTGCTTGGCTTCCAGATTCTGACTTTTTAATATAAATATTTTTTTTATCTACAGGAAAAGGTCAGCCAGTTGAAGGACGAGGTCCGTTTGCAGTATGAGAAGTTGCACCAGATCTTGGATGAGGATCTCAGGAAGACTATGGACATTTTGGACAAGGCACAAGCCAAGTTCTGCAATGAGAATGCAGCACAGGTTCTACAACTGAATGAGCGCATGCAAGAGGCCAAAAAGCTACTGAGCTCTGTGCAAGTCATGTTTGACAAAACCGATGATATCAACTTCATGAAGGTGCGTGCTCACTTGCTTTGCAGACCTAGTTGAATATATTAGTTTCTTATCATTTTTAATTGCAAAACCAGCTGTTATTTTTATCTCTTTAATACTTTCTAAGGTCTGGTTCATGATAGAAAAGAAGGGTTTGTTGACTCTCAAGGGAAAGGGTAGGCAACCTTTGGCCCTTAAAAGGTTATGAACTACATCTCCCTTAATGATTGCCCAGCATTATGGCTGTAAAAGCATTATGGTAGACATAGTCTACACCTGGAGTACTGAAGATTGTCTACCCCTGCCCTAGGGCCTGCATGTAGTCAGTGGGGATTATGTATAATTCTGGGGAAATATTCTAACTATGAAGCAGTCATCAGGAATATATTATTGCACGGATGCAGCCCCTGACATTGTTACACTGCAATTCTCATAATGGTCTGCACACTTGTGGCTAGCAAAGAATTATTGGATCTGTAGTACAACTGCTCTACTTTCAATTGCCTTTTATACATAACTTGCACTATGTATGTACACATAAACCACTCAACATATTCCTCTCTCTCACAGGTAACTCTTCCTGTAATGCTATGCAAATATGCAAATGATCATACAAGTTTGAACTATGACACCCTTGTGTCTCACAGGATATGAGGAAGCAAAGCACTTTCTTAAAGGAACACTATCATTTTAAGAATACCAACAAGTTTTCCTAATGCTATAGTGTTCCTCTACCTACATAGGTTCCTTCCATTAGGTAATATGTACTTACCTTTTGTCCAGAGCTGCTGTTCTTTGTGCTGAAGCTCCACATTCTTGGCTGAGATCATCAAGATTGGTGATCTCAGCCAATCCAGTATTTCCCTACAGGGAAACATTGGGATGCTAGTGCACTAGCCTCTTTCTGAGTCAATCTGATTGAATGGCTGAGTTTAACTCAGCTATTGGGATGTAAGCGCCTCTAATGGCTGTCTGGCCACTACAGGCATGTTAACCCTGCAATGTAAACGTTGCCATTCCTGCAAAACGGCAATGTTTTCAGTTGCAGGGTTGAAAAGACAGGGACACTGCACCCAGACTAATTTGTTGAGAGGAATTGGTCTGGGAACCTATAGAGTCCCTTTAAATGAGTGTGCTGAGTTTTTAATTTATGGAAAAGCTAACTCCAGAGCTAATGTCCAGTGCATCCGCTTTGCAGCATCTTATTCCCTTGCAAACAATTGGTGTGTGAAAAGAAAATCAGGGTGTGTGATCATAGTCCACTCTAGCATTACATTTTATTTTTTGAATTAATTTTCCTAAGACTTAGAAAGCCAATCCATGAGAAGTGCAAGAATGCTCTCACGTTTTTTTTTGTTATACAGTCTATTCTGTAGATATATTTTACTTTAAAAAAATAAATAAATAACTAACTTACAATTTCAAGCCAGTGTCTATGTATCTTTTGTGCAACAAGCAAAGCCTCCATGCCATACCATGTTTTATTGGTGTATCTAGTGTTGTCTCTATGGTGGGCTATCTTGCTGATGGGAAAAATGCTAACTTTTATTGTTGATTTTAGTTTTCGGCTGATATTTAAACATTGGATGCTGTAGATGCTGGAAATTAGATTGAATTGTTATTTATTAACATGGGTTATTATAATTCATGCTTCATAATATTCAGTGTTTACACATTGGACATCAAAGGGGTTAATAATAATAATATTTACAGAAAATGGAGAGAAAAGCAATATCCATTTACTGTTAGCATGGTAGAAATATCTAGCCCTTTCAGTTTATCAATAAGATTACAGAAGAATGAGCCATATTAATATTATGCAAAATCTGTTGGGTTTACACCTTTCCCATTTAATTTTGGATACCCAACTTTAGAGTTCATACAAAGGATCATGGGATTTGTAGTTGGAGTCTTCCAAAGACGATGACAGTTTTAGTCTGGCGAGTCCTAGCCTACAGTTGGACAGCCGTACTTGAAACAAGTGGTTTTTAACGTCTGGGTCAAGATATAAATTGGGTCCCCATGTAAGTGCAATGGCGTCATACTTACTGGAATAGTTACCCAAACAAGTACCCAGTAATAGATAGATTTTTGAGGAACGCCTTCCCTATTGCAGTGGAGGAACCCTCTGACACTTGAAAGAGCCCTATGCAATATACCATGTTATATATTATATGACAAAGGATGAATGGGAAGCTGAAGGAATTATTACAACAGAGAAGAACCGTGGCCTTAGATGTAAACTAACAGTTATACTTTAATGCGTGGTATTAGAGTATAACTGTTCGTTCACGTCTGCTACACCCTGTGCGCATTCTTGTTTTTTTGTGTAGTAGATCTATTGTATTGGGAATGGATTTTAAAAACATAAGTAAAAAAAAATGCTACCTTATGTAATGTAAGATGTATTATATACGCCTACGTTTGTAGATTGAGTAAAAGTTAAATCTTTATTGTTTTTACATGTAGAGTTTTCTGAGAATTTACCTGGAATGTCATATTTTAGGATAACATTTTTTCAATTTTTGTCTGTCTCGGGCTGAACGTTGGTTTAGTACAGGGGTGCCTAAAAGGTAGATCCCCAGATGTTTTAATACAAAAACTGCCATGATGCTTTGCCATTCTTAAGAATTCTAAAGATATGCAAAGTATCATGGGAGTTGTAGTTGTAAAACATCTGGGGATCTACCTTTTGGGCTTCCCTGGTTTAGTGAATACATCTGACAGGTCTATGGGCAGTTGCCTAGAAAGGAGGTTAGCAAGCATAAACTCTGCTAAGCACCATCTAAACCCAGAAACTGTAATGCAGGTTTACTTTCAACACAGTCTGTTGTGTAGGTTTTATTCTGAAAAAATATTCTAAAGAGCCCCGTGTTTTTCAAAGTGTTTCTAGTAAGCCAGATGCTGCACACAAATGGCTTCCTTACTAACTCAGCCTTTTGTTTGGTTTCCAGAACACAAAGTCTGTGAAAATCCTGATGGACAGGTAAGATTACAGTTCCCAATCAGACTGTTATTACATGCTCCTTGTATTATCTGCTTGGCCGCCATTTCCTGCGTAGTTTGTTTAGTCTGAATGAATGGGGAACAGTTAAAGGGGCAGTGCATGAGAGAATTCCTTTGATCAGCTCCGTAAAAAAAAAGTTGCAGGTAAAGAAGTAAGTTGAAGTCTTGCTTTTATGTTCTGTATTGTACGGTATACAGCTGTGCTTCCCACTGTCTGCCTTATAGCCTTTGTTCTATCCAATAAATGGCCATACTGTCCTCCTGCTCTGCAAAGCATGTGTATATCCTGACACTGATCACTGGCGTTGATACCAACAGATGTTAAATGATCAAAGAGCTCTTATGTTTCCTTAATGGAACAGCATGGCTGTGTAGGCCAAGAGTAGGCGACTAAGTCCTGACCATTAACATATGGTGGATCACATATCTGGCAGAGGATCATGGGAGATGGGGTTGACAGCATTTGGGTATCTTCCTTTGCATTATAATCTGTGTTGGAAAAGCACTGTAGTATTTAATGACCAGAGTAAGAGGGCAGCTTGGGTGAATATTATATCTATAGACTGTAAGCTCGTTGGAGCTGGGTCCTCTTCAACCTATCGTTCCTGTAAGTTATAATTATAATTGTCCTATTTATAGTTAAATCCCCCCCTCTCATAATATTGTAAAGCGCTACAGAATCTGTTGGCGCTATATAAATGGCAATAGTAATAACTCATTAGTAATAATAATAACGAGTGATCTGGAAATCCGAGAATGAATCCCCACAGCAGACGTGTATTTTATGCTAATTTACTTGTACTGTCTCCTCAATGGCTTTTGCTTTCACCGGGTACAAAATATCAAACCTGCTGTGATTCGAATCATTTTCTCTGTTTAAAAGTAAGTCTCCTGACTGAGTCTTAAAGAAATAATCCAGTCTGGAAGTCACACTTTTTTAATACATAATAATAGATTAATGCATGGGTAGTCAACCTGGTCCCTACCGCCCACTAGTGGGCGGTTTGGGATTTCGGGTGGGCAGTGGTGAGTTCTGTGGGCCTCGGTGGCCGTGGGCCTCGGTGGCCGTGGACCAAGGCCGGCAGGGGAGATCCTTTCATCTCAACTGCCAGCCCATGCTCCCTCACACAGACCGCCCCCTCTTCCATACAGTCTGCCCAGTCACACACACACACACACACTACACCCCTCACTCACACACAAAGACTGCCCCCTCACACACACTCCACCCCTCACACTTACTGCCCCCTCACACATGTACTTCCCTTCTCACACACGCACAGCACCTCACACACACTCCACCCTTCACATTCAGACACTGCACCCTTCTCACACACACACACACACTGCACCTTTCACCCACATACAGCACCTCTCACCCACATACAGCGCCTCTCACCCACATACAGCGCCCCTCACACACACACACTGCACCTTCACACACACTGCCCCTCTAACACACACACACACACACACACTACACTCTTCACACATAAGCACACACACAGCACCTCACAGACACACATATAAAAAAAAAAGGAGAATTAAAAAAAGGGAAAAAATAGGTAAATGTAAGTACATTTTATTTTAAAGAAAACCCTAATTTCTAAAAAAAAAAAAAATGTTTAAAATTGTACTTGCGCTATAAAATTAGTTACTGGGGCAGTAAGGAAATTTTACCATCTACGAAAATACAAAAGTGGGCGGTAGGTATTAAAAGGTTTACTACCCCTGGATTAATGCATATTTATTTATTTATTACTGGCATTTGTAAAGTAACATTAAGCTATCCCAGCTTTTGCAGGGAGGTCTGCCTACATCAGGAAGTGTGTTAACCAGTTAGCAGGCTTCCCAGAGAATAGACTTATTCAATAAACTCTTGCCCAGCAGAGGCTGTGTAGTTTATCAATTGGCACCATTTCTAGTCATTACTAAATCTGAGTGGCATAGATACCTAAACTGGTAGAATCGACACCGTGGCTGCTATCAGCTTACTGACAGCTCCATCATTTTTTCAGGGATCTATCATATAAATATCTGGATGGCAAAGAAGTAAGCATAACATTTTGCAAACCCCTATTATATGCAGTTATGTGTAGGGAGACAAGGACAAAGGAAAGTCTTTGCTCCATCACCTGCAACAAGGAGGGCAAGTTGTTATGATGCCCAAAAAATCCCTTTCAATTGAGATATAAGTAGTTAAAGGAAGATGCCGAGTACAGATGACCCCCTGAAAGCATTGCTTAAAGAAACAGACAACCTGCCCCCCCCCCCAAAAAAAACCCAACCTTTTAGTTCTATGACCTTGCATAGAAGCCTTTTATAGTACACCTTTGTGCCATCCAGATGGATGCATCACTGGTGGTTGGCAGAAAAGGGAACAGGGCAAACTTTGGCAGAAGAGAGAATGCAATGCAATCATGGGTGCAAAGAGTCTCCGCCAGTGACCAATATAATGACGCTTTATACTCAAAACCCATGAGATCTGAAACAAGCTATGGCTTACCACACTGATCCAAAGTACATCTGAGCATTTAAAAAAAAATTCTCCTATTTTGACCCCCATAGATAAATTGCTTTGTCTTTACAGCTCCCTTATTGACTCTGTCCTAAATTCTACAATTATTCATTGTAACACAATGAATTCTTCAGATCCAAAGACCTCTGACATTTAAATTACCAGCATGCATGCCTTTTAACTTTAAAAGCATTTTCTTATATTCTATTGATATTTTTTATGGGCTTCTTTAAAGGTGATCCTTACTCACATTTTGCTATAACTTCATATAATATGATATAATGATTTTGAATGGTTTGCTAGCGTTTCCAATAGTATTGCGGGTTATGTATAGAACATCCCGTGTTTTAAATTCTAAAAGTGGAAAAATCGCAAGGGAACAGAATTAAACATTCATTCCTACTGATTGCTCCACTTTAAAAAAGTGGCCCAGCATTACCAATTCTATATCACCCAATTGTTCTTAACTTGAGTTCATAACTTCAGTTGCTACCTTAAACCAATTGCTTACGTTAGCTTTTAAAGGATTTGGAAGACATTTAAATAAATTGCAGGAAGTTTAAAGTGTTTTAATTAGCTTAGTGTGTCATGGGAGAAACCACCAGTTTTGCAGTACACTGTGGCAATGAAAAGTGCAATCCTATGAAAATATGTAGCGTTACCTTGAAATGCATGATCCAACCCTCTCCCCCACAGACCCTTTGAAATTACCATGTTCTCTTTTATGTGTTACATAACCAACCTAATACAAAATATCTTTCCGTGTATGTAGCACTCGTGTGATTTTTTGGGAATTCAAAGTGAATTTGAAGAGAATTTAAGATTTTAACCAAAATTGGCACTTCTCCAAATCGGCTATATTTTTAGTTTGCAATTTGCCCTGATCTCACTTTCAATTTCTGACCGTTGGAAAAAACTGCTTATGTTTATTAAATTTGGACAAGAGAAATTTAATATTTATTTTTATTTACGCAGGACTCAGAACTGCACTGGAGGTAGCCTGCCCCCTCCTAAAATCGGACATCTCAACTCCAAACTCTTCCTGAACGAGATTGCCAAGAAAGACAAGCAGCTAAGAAAGATGCTAGAAGGTATGTCATAGTAAATAGTCCAGTCACCAGCAAAATGCAGGATCTCAGTACAAACCGAAGAGACTTTCTTCCTCTCATTGTATTTTGCATCTGTGGTGCATTTTATTATTATCTTTTTCCTATTATTGTACCCCTCCCCTAAAGTATCTCCTTTTATATTTATGCTTGAAATTTCCCCTTTTCTCTTTAACTTGCCTCTATGGTCCCTCTTTCTGATAGTGCCCCTACCTTCACTGTTAAAGTGAACACCGTCATATATTATCTGCGTGCTGTCTAGTGATGTCAGCTCGTGTAGAAGCCTGGAAGGCATTACTGATGCAGCAGCAGCTTCGTGGTCATTTTTTATCACTAATATCCCAAATATGAGACACCCTGCTTACTTTCTAAGGACATTTTCAGCACATCCACAGATAGCAACCGAAAATGTCATGTGCGCACTTAATCCGTAGCAGAATCAGGCTTGCACCTATGTGTGATTGAAGGGTTGAAGGCAACGGAGAGAAGGCCAAGTCTGTACATTTTCTTCAAATGACGATTAAACTAAATTAAAACATTTTAATGCAATAATTTTTTTTGAAGCTGAGCAATAGTTATGAAAAATGGGATGATAAAATATAATATTGGATGACAATATAAATATTATATTTAATACAGCAGGTAATTTTTTTAGATTTTTCACGTTGCGTCCAAGACAGCTGAAGGTGATACTTGTTTCTTCATGAATGAGCATGTTGCCATGGTGACTATGTCACTTTTACGATAGCTGCTGACAGTGATGCAGTAATGTTTCATGCAAGTGCATGCTGCCATGGCAACATACAAAGCACACCTGCATGAAGACTTGAAATTGCATATTGCCATTAACCTCTTTGCTTTTTCTGTTTAACAAAATAGTGTAGCATTTAAAAAAAAAACAAAAAAAAACATGAGATGCGTAGCTAGAACATAAATCTGCAACTTTCAGTATAAATTGCTGTCCAGGGATACTTAGAAATAATGTAAGTTTTCTGTATTAATTCTTTACAGAAATAATTAAAGGGGTTATGAGGTTATATATCATCACCCCACAAAAATGCCTATAGTGTTCATAAAACATGGTTTTCTATACATTATAAAAATGCTAATTTATAAATGCATATTCATGAAGTTGGACATTTTTTGACATTTTCATCTCCTATGTTTACCAGGTCCATTTAGCACCCCAGTGCCATTCCTCCAGAGCATCCCTATGTACACCTGCAATGGCAGCTCCGGAGCGGAGAAACGCAAGCACTCAGCTGCCTTTCCAGAAAGCAGCTTCCTTGACCCTGGATCTGGAACTGCTAGCGGCCAGTACATAAGCCAGGGCTCTTCCTCTGGTGAAGGCCAGTCTGCACAACCCATGGTGCCTTGCAGCTCCACCCAGCACATCGTAGGACTTCCCAGCGGCCCACAACCGGTCCACTCCAACTCGGTCTTCAACCCCTCTCACTACCCCAACAGTACGTCATCTCAGCAGTCTGTCCTCTCCCAGTACGGAGGGCGCAAGATCCTAGTCTGTTCAGTGGACAACTGTTATTGCTCATCTGTGTCCAACCACGCTGGCCACCAGCCCTATCCTAGGTCTGGCCACTTTCCCTGGACAGTCTCTTCCCAAGAATACTCGCATCCTCTTCCACCTACTCCTTCAGTAACTCAGTCTCTTCCAGGACTTGCTGTCAGAGATTGGATCGATGCGTCCCAGCAGCATGGCCGTCAGGATTTCTATAGAGTCTACGGCCAACCTGCAACTAAACATTATGTTACAAGTTAACCGCAGAGCGAGCTAGCCTTGTTAAATATGCATTCAACGAACAACGCTCCAAATGGAGACATGTTAACCTGTTTAGTGACGAGAGCACTCCTCCGGCACTAAATGTGGTTAATGTAGAAACTGTTTATTTTTCTGCTTTCTTAATTCCAATAATTTCAGAGGCTGATGTATCATCTGATTCCTTTCCTCTCCTCTTCATCTTTCAAATAAGTCTTTTATTTTTCCTTTCTCTCAATGCTTTGTAGTTTACGCTGATGTCTTATCATTTGATGCAAAACTGCCCTTGATGTTTTTTTCTGTGTGTATCTTCATATTCCTCTTTTTTTTCGATTTACTTTTATTGCTTTAGGAATAAACAAAACTGTCATATTAGATAGAACAAATTTTAAGTTAAAAGGCCAATTATCATACAGACAGTTTCTTTTTTTAAATTATATATATATATATATATATATAGTACGTTTCAGAGCTGTGTAAATACATCGTGATCAGATAATACAGTAAAGTACAATAGAAATAAAAAAATATATAAAAGGGATATAACATATGGTTTGCATGGAGATACTCCACCTGCTCTTTTGTGAATTTTTATAGGGGCAGCAGAATTGCAAAGTCATGTGATTTCTTGCTAGGACGAAGTAATGTATCATCTGACTTAACACACAACACAGAAGAATTGATGTAAATTTATATAAAATAATTTTGCTACACACTCTGCTTACGAGGGCAGAAGAGAGCGAGTACTTGAATCTATCCTATCGAATAAGACTTTTTAGTCAATCCTATCAAATAAGACTTTTTTTTTCTATATTTTTGCAGTTGTTGGAAATAAATCCAAAAAAAATAAAATGCAGGGATAAGGAGATGTGTTTAAAAAGAAACGCATTGTATATAAAGTAAGAAACAAATACAGGGTAATGTTTTGTAATTTTGATTCTACATGTTAAGACTTTAAAATGGGTGAACAATAATAAAAAAAAAGGAAAAAAAAAAATCTACGTTCACTACTTTTTTTTATTTTTTTTCTCTTTTTCTCTTCAGTGTACGGACCAAGGTTGTAGTCACTATATATAAATACCTGCAGGCAATTATGGAGCCACAAATGGTAAATGGTCTTTTAGCTTAAAAAAAAAAAAAAAATGAAAAAGAAAAAGTAGGTAAATCATTTCTTGATCTTTTATTTAAAATATTTTTAACATTCCAAGTACATGTAAAAAAAAAAAAAAAAAAAAAGTGCAATTCTAATTTTCTTTCACTTAAAAAATGT
Organism: Pelobates cultripes; assembly: GCA_933207985.1. Lineage (NCBI taxonomy): Eukaryota > Metazoa > Chordata > Amphibia > Anura > Pelobatidae > Pelobates > Pelobates cultripes. Next base: position 92,254,980 of record OW240922.1, on the reverse strand, counting down.
TTTGCTTTGCATATTGAAGGTATAATAGTGCCACAACCGTAATAAAGAATAACAAAAAAAATTAAACAAATGTATCTATGTACAGAACAAGGTCCAAGCACTTTTTTCCCTCTGTTTCTGCAGCATTATTTAATAATCCATTTAATGCCATATTGTAAAATGACAGCAATAAGACTTTGTACTGTATGTTGCTAAGGACTAATGGAGATAACCAAGTATTGCTATTACGGAAGGTTTTATTGTGAAAAGATTCCTGTTAAACGGACGGACATCTGAGCAGCAGGAGTAGGAAGTGCTTCGTTCCGAAAAACAGCTGCAGCAAATGTGTAGTAAGTTTATCCAATATATTTTTTGGCCTTGCCTTTTATTCCAGTGTTGGATCTGGAGGTAAACTCTACGGTATCATTGCTCCTGTTAAAGCAACAATTCCGCTTACTCGGTTAAAACAAATAAACAAAAAAATAAATAAAATTCTTTTTATAAAGTAGAATCTTGCATTAATGATCCCGGTTCCGTTGTCTGTTGTGAAATCCATATATATGGTTGTTAAAAATCTGTTTAGTATAAAAGATCTTAAACATTTGTGGATGACACACAAAAAAAGAAAAGACAGCCATATTTTATACGAAACCTGCGGCCTAGCGGATGTATCTGCATTGCATTACATTTAAAAGATGCTTGTAACTCACACATTACTTCATCAGCATTGAGTTTTGCTTACCCAAGGAAGTAGATTTTTTTTTAACAATATTTATTTTATGTATATATCAAAAAGGGGAGGGGAGACCACAAAGGGTATCGCCATTATCTAAACCGAAGCAAGAAGTCTAAATATGTTAAGGTACTCAGCTATCGAGGTGGTCATTGTAGGAAGTAGCTTGACCAATTTTTGAGCTTATGATTTTTTTTATGTAAAAAAAAAAGTAGTTTGAAGTGTTGGGCGTGTTTATTGCAACACTACAAGAGCTCAAATGTAGGGGGAATGGTCTGATTAGCACAGCCTCAGGTCTGTTGACAGCAGAGTCTTCTGTGACTTTGAGAAAACTTTGCTAGGTGATGACATATACAACTGTCATTGGACATTAAATTTGGAAGTGAGGTCCAGAAAAGGAGCTTCAGGGGAAATACAGGAATCAAAGAAATACCGCATAACATTATTTTTATTTTTGCAAAAACTGTTTGTGATTGGGAATGCAAAAACAAATAGAGTTTATTACTTAGACCAAGTTCTATAACATGCATAAAATGTGTATTGGTGCCTGTAGTATACATTGACTTAACATGACTCAAGAATAATAATTGTTCAACTCAGTTCTGAGCGTTAAGATTTAGTTTTAACATGCTAATTTCATTCTTGGATTTACAGACTGCCCTACTAAAGCATCACTCATGACAATTAACTGGATTGTATGAACATACCTCAGTATAGTGTGTTGAATGTTGCATACCTTATGTTATACACTGGGGTTCATTAAAGGACCACTATAGGCACCCAGACCACTTCAGCTTAATGAAGTGGTCTGGGTGCCAGGTCCATCTAGGGTTTCAGAGAAACTGCTATGTTTATATTAGGGTTAATCCAGCCTGTAGTGGCTGTCTCATTGACAGCCGCTAGAGGCGCTTCTCACTGTGATTTTCACAGAGAGAAGACGCCAGCGTCCATAGGAAAGCATTGAGAATGCTCTCCTACGGACTGGCTGAATGTGTGCGCGGCTCTTGCCGCGTATGCGCATTCAGCTGATAACGTCGGAAGGAGGATGAAAGTCCCCAGCGCCGGGCTCCCGCTGGAGAAAAGTAAGCCTTTAACCCCTTCCTCCCCCTTTAGCCCGGCGGGAGGGGGACCTATTAACACTATAGTGCCAGGAAAACAAGTTTGTTTTCCGGCCACTATAGTGGCCCTTTAACTGAAAAGTGGGCTGTTGTGATTTTGACAGGAGTTACAAATTACTACTTGAAGAATGTTTCCAATTTGTCTATCTCAGCCTTGACTTTACAATCCTTTGTTAATTTGTCACTATTTCTAGCTAGTTAATAAACTCCAGGCATCTTCTAACTATGCTGAGAGGGAACAAAAAATATGACTTACTTAATTGACTTTTTCTGCGTGTGTTAACAACCTCCTCACCTAGATCTGCATCCTTTTTAACATCCTTTATAGATTTCAACGTGGGCATACTTCAACTTCTCTTTTTTTTTGTGGAGGCTTTTAACACAATTGACAGACAGAATGAGGACATTTTATTTTTTGCATGCAATTTAATTTAAACATTTATAGAATTACTTGTTCTTGCATGCTCTAAATTACTTGCATGATGATTATTTACTAAAAGAGGAATCGTGAGAATTGCCGGTATCCGTGTCGGCAATTCTGTTCTAAAATTTACAATACCCTCGTTATTCTTCACAAATCCCAATTCATTGAATAAAACCCCCAAAATGTTCTGAGCTCATAACACAGAAATCTCAAGGTAGTGATTTGAGTACAAAGTCAAACGCGGTTATTCACTAAACTGAGAATTTTAAGGGAAATTAAAATTTAAGGTAAAAATATATTTTTTTAAAAAATGGAAACATTCTCTTAAGTCAACAATGTTTTCAGTTCAGCTACTATGGCCTTAAATTTGAAAATTCACTTTGAATTCTCAACTTAGTAAATGACAGAAACCTGCAAGTTATGTGTAACTTTAGTTGCTAACAAAAATATGAGAATATTATAGATCTAGGCAGTGCCTATCTGCCTCTACCATCACTTGCAGAACGCTACAATCCAAAGCGCACTAGCAGGGTTATTCAATAAATGGAGACTTGTTGGTAATAATAAGTACATTTCAAATTTAAAGCCAAAGTAGTTGAATTGGAAGCATAGCTTACTGAGACAATTTTTACGGTTTGAATATTTTTTACCTTAAATTCACTTAGAATTATGTGAATTCTCACATTAGTAAAGAACTTGAAGATATATTACCTTACCTTAAAGGGGCACTCTAAGGAACATAATCGTAACAGCTCAGGTACCTAGATACAGCGGCAATCACAGACGGTCCTGTTTTCATCCACACAGATAATGCATAATTTACTCTTATCAATATCAATTCTATCAAAGGTGGACAGAGAACTATCAAGGTTATAGATTGGAGGGTTAAAACTAAAGGGCCACTTCTTGGAAAAAAGTGGTCTGGCTGAGTTTGTGGTTCTGTAAAATGTTTCAACTCTTGGCCTGTGGGACAAATAAATATCCTTTAGCTGAGCAAGAAACTCACAGATCTCACAGTGGATGGCCTTACTTATGTGGAACATGCAGTATATATGGATGTGTCAGGTGGAGGCTGCGTGAATTGCAAGGCGCGCCATTCTATATCGCTGCAACCTTTATAAATATGACATGCAAAATAGAAGGAGCACAGAGATACTGGCATGTGTTGTGAATGTACAATGTCACCCTGTGGTCACTGGCAAACATTTCTAGGGATATTTTATATTCAGAGAGTCACACAATGGAAAAATCCAGATCTGAAGACCATATCACCAGTCCATGGTTAAACTCGCACAGTGGAGAACTAGAAAGACCATGCACAGTTCCTGCCGACTGCCCTATTCCTGTCGACATCTCAGTATAACTCCTGCTATTCTACTATATAGAAGAATGGTTTAAGGCTGCAACTCACTAACCCATTGCCAATCCTATCATGAAAGTGGCCCAAAGGGCAATTGCCCTTCTGCCCGTCCAACTTGACTCCAAATCAAGAAGTTATCTTAAAAAGACCCAAAAGGACTAAACCAAATACAATTTGGCATTCTACAAAGGGTTTCCTTGGCTTAAAGGGCAACTTTCACTTCTAGAACTGACCTTATTGAATAATACATTGATAATCACCTATAATGTGGGGCAACATTTTTTCATGAGATGTTTCTTTTAAATTTAAAATAAAGGTTTAGCAAATGATAAATGTTTCATAGCCTTGCATTGATAAATCCAAGCATTCAAGTGCCATATTTAACAGAAACATAGAATGTGACGGCAGATAAGAACCATTCGGCCCATCTAGTCTGCCCAATTTTCTAAATACTTTCATTAGTCCTTAGTCTTATCTTATAGTTAGGATAGCCTTATGCCTATCCCACGCATGCTTAAACTCCTTTACTGTGTTAACCTCTACCACTTCAGCTGGAAGGCTATTCCATGCATCCACTACCCTCTCAGTAAAGTAATACTTCCTGATATTATTTTTAAACCTTTGTCCCTCTAATTTAAGACTATGTCCTCTTGTTGTGGTAGTTTTTCTTCTTTTAAATATAGTCTCCTCCTTTACTGTGTTGATTCCCTTTATATATTTAAATGTTTCTATCATATCCCCCCTGTCTCGTCTTTCCTCCAAGCTATACATGTTAAGATCCTTTAACCTTTCCTGGTAAGTTTTATCCCGCAATCCATGAACCAGTTTAGTAGCCCTTCTCTGAACCCTCTCTAAGGTATCAATATCCTTCTGAAGATACGGTCTCCAGTACTGTGTACAATACTCCAAGTGAGGTCTCACCAGTGTTCTGTACAATGGCATGAGCACTTCCCTCTTTCTACTGCTAATACCTCTCCCTATACAACCAAGCATTCTGCTAGCATTTCCTGCTGCTCTATTACATTGTCTGCCTACCTTTAAGTCATCAGAAATAATCACCCCTAAATCCCTTTCCTCATATGTTGAGGTTAGGACTCTATCAAATATTCTGTACTCTGCCCTTGGGTTTTTACGTCCAAGATGCATTATCTTGCACTTATCCACATTAAATGTCAGTTGCCACAATTCTGACCATTTTTCTAGTTTACCTAAATCATTTGTCATTTGGCTTATCCCTCCTGGAACATCAACCCTGTTACATATCTTAGTATCATCAGCAAAAAGACATACCTTACCATCAAGACCTTCTGCAATATCACTAATAAAAATATTAAAGAGAATGGGTCCAAGTACAGATCCCTGAGGTACCCCACTGGTGACAAGTTCAAGCTTCGAATATATTCCATTAACTACAACCCTCTGTTGCCTGTCACTCAGCCACTGCCTTACCCATTCAACAATATTTGAATCCAAAAAGATTGCAGTTTATTGATAAGCCTTCAGGGAGCTGTCAGGGAGCTGACACTTTCTAGAATTTAACCCCTTCATATATATTTAAATTGGTTAAAAATAATCCAGTTCTACTTCAAAAACAGGAGTCCGTTTAAATACTAGAACATTTGCATTGCACAAGCAACTTAAGATCAAAACAAAATGTTATTTATACTATTATTAGATAACGGAATAAAAAAGCTGTATGTATAATTCTCCAGAATAACAGTTTATTACATGCTCTAAAGTTGTACTGTCACGTCACATTTATTGAAAAGACCTCTAAGGAAGATAAGTTGACTGGTGAGTTTGACTAGGATGGGGGATGATTCAGATTGATAGGTTGGACCCCTATAGGTGAAGTGTCCATCGAGAGGTACGTCATTGGTGTATTCTCCTGCAGGAGCAAAAGTTCAAACTGGAGGTGAAATCTTCTCCCCTGTGAAGCTGTGAAATGTAATGATGATGACATCCCTTTGGGCATTGAGCTAGAAGATGCATGACGTGGAAGGGATAAGCTCTTTGAAGTTCTTCCAAGTACTATTTGCCAAATATGTGCTTGTCCAGAAAACAAAGTGATCAACACATTTCTTATATCTTTAAATGGTCCTGGAAATTTTTAAACATCTAAAAGAGCTTAAATTAGTTTGCCATTTGAAACTCTTCTTGAGTGCTAATGTCCAGTGGCCAGAACTAAGAAACAGTCGTCATTCTGATATCGTCAGATCTCTTCTGGAGGGCTTATTCACTGAACAGAGAGTTGTCGTTATTAGAGAAAACTACTGTGAATTGCAAAATCTCTCTCTTCTTTTTTTGAAAAGCATGAGAATATTTTATTCCCCCCAAATATACGAAATTGTCTTTAAAGCTCCGAATCCAAATTTCAGTGTTTGCAAAAATTTAATTAAAAAAACCTCAACATATGAGGAAAGGGATTTAAGGGTGATTATTTCTGATGACTTAAAGGTAGGCAGACAATGTAATAGAGCAGCAGGGAATGCTAGCAGAATGCTTGGTTGTATAGGGAGAGGTATTAGCAGTAGAAAGAGGGAAGTGCTCATGCCATTGTACAGAACACTGGTGAGACCTCACTTGGAGTATTGTACACAGTACTGGAGACCGTATCTTCAGAAGGATATTGATACCTGAGAGAGGGTTCAGAGAAGGGCTACTAAACTGGTTCATGGATTGCAGGATAAAACTTACCAGGAAAGGTTAAAGGATCTTAACATGTATAGCTTGGAGGAAAGACGAGACAGGGGGGATATGATAGAAACATTTAAATATATAAAGGGAATCAACACAGTAAAGGAGGAGACTATATTTAAAAGAAGAAAAACTACCACAACAAGAGGACATAGTCTTAAATTAGAGGGACAAAGGTTTAAAAATAATATCAGGAAGTATTACTTTACTGAGAGGGTAGTGGATGCATGGAATAGCCTTCCAGCTGAAGTGGTAGAGGTTAACACAGTAAAGGAGTTTAAGCATGCGTGGGATAGGCATAAGGCTATCCTAACTATAAGATAAGGCCAAGGACTAATGAAAGTATTTAGAAAATTGGGCAGACTAGATGGGCCGAATGGTTCTTATCTGCTGTCACATTCTATGTTTCTAAAACAATTATAAAAGTTTAGACAGATTAATTAACAGATTGTTGTAAAATTCCTGGAATCAGAAACCCTTCATACTGAAGGTGTAATCACTCTGACAAACAAAACACTATTCAAAAGTGCCTTCATGCTCTTTGTACTGCCAGCATGGCCAAAAAGTCGATCCCCAGCTGTTGTAGAACTTTAAGTCCTATGATGCTTTGCCTGTCATGAACACGACAGTCTGACATTTTGTTTTGACCAAGCCTCATATACCCCCATGCCACAGTTTTTCCACATATTTTTATTTGCTTATGCAATGCAATTCCACGGTTGTGCTTGTGTAGACTGTGGATAAATACATTTATAATGAAACACAGCTTTTAAATACACTTTTATTTAACAATATGCACATATACCTGCACTGTAACATCTACAGATCATAATACATTAATTTTTAAATTGTCAGCAAAGATGAACAATTATGTCATTCTCAGACCGCTGCCATACTGCTGAGATATCTTACAACCACGTCCACTCACATATCCTAGAAGTTGGGATCACACCACTCTACGCTCTCCAAACTAGAGCTGGTTATTAGCTCTGGTAAATGTGAGTATATCTGTATTTAAATTCATCCGACTGAAAAAGCCCCACGGCGAAACGCGTCTCGGACCCTCAAGGAAGACCACTTCAGTGATTTTTATTTGGTATCTGTATATATATTACAGTTTTTATTTTGTCTAATTGTTTTTTAATAAATTGTTACTTTTACCATATATATCTGGTAGTGGATCTTCGACTGCTTCCTGCATCTTCATAAAGAAGGGTAGTGCCTCCCTTAAAGGCACAAAGGTATATATACATGGAGCCTAGTATAACTGGCTCTATTCCAGGTGAGCACATTCATGCATTTTTTTTTTTAATTTTTTTTTCAATTCTTTATTTTGGGTGTGCATAGATTTTACAAACAGTCTTGCCATGCCACAGCAGCTAGTGCAAGCTTTTCAAAACATAGACATTCGTATGGCATTTGATAATTCTGCACATTTTTATGAAATAAAAAGATATTACAAGAGTAACAGGCGTAACTTTTTGTAGGTAGAAACCGGGTGATGCTATCACTGCCTGTGGATGCTTAAATGAGATTATCAGTGTAAGGTCCTGCAAGTTATCAGGCCCGGTAAATATGGAACATATAACACGAAAACATTAACTTTGTATGCCATGGGTGTTATTCCCCAGGATGCTGAGTAAAATAATATGCAAGACATTAATGTGTTATACTGCTAGACAGAATGCAAGAAGGAATAAAACAAAATAATATAATATAGCCACTGGGGAACTAGGCTGCTAAAATTATTGCTTATAGTGGAGCAATAGTCTGTGATCCCCAAGCCCTGAGCGGAAGCTTGACCCCATGGGACCTGTGAGAGGCAGTTTAGCCGATGCCTATCTGCGGCAGGTTATTGTCCTTGGGTGGTATGAGTTCGTTCTGGTAACAGGTACTGACCCACTTGTGATCGCGGTAGCCATCATGAGGCTGCAGATTCCCACACTGGGTGCGTGGCTGCCACTTGTGATGATCTTGTCTGGGATACAGCTCCCTTGTGGGTCGATGTCCAGGTGAGTGCTGTATGCTCTCTTCAGTCCCGCTCTCCAGCTTTAGGTAGGTTGGGCAATGCTGCGTGTGTAGTAAGCATGTGGTTGGCTGATCGCCACATGGCAGGTCCCTGTCTCTACGGCTCTGGGCTGTAAGGGGAGCCAGTGCCCTTAGTCCGTGGGTCCCCCTTCTCCCAGTGGCGGGATCGTGAACCCCCGGGGCTTCTGGGTAACGGTTTACCCCTTGGGTCAGTGGACTGTGGCATGGAGGAGTCTCCGGTTGGGCCTCCGGCCCGGAAGAGAGACAGGTAGCGGTGGCTGCTTTACTTACAGTTGCCATTTCGGGAGGGGTGTGAGTGGGTCTCCGCTTGGCGAGGCGGTCCCAGAAGGCCTGGCAGATCGCCTCGAACCTTGCATCGAAGGCCTCTCTCCAGCTCTGTCCCATCAGACTTGTTTGGTGGCATTGGGATTTCAAAGTGGCGGCCATCTTAGTTGAGCCGCGTGGCTCGCGGGATTCTTTCTTTGAGGCTTTACGGAGCAGGCTTAGCTGGCCCTGTGGGGACTGGGATAACCCCCAGCAGTCCAAAGGGGGGGGATAACGGAGCTGTGAGCGGTGTGTTGTGCGCCTCCCGGTAGGAGATCGGCCGCATCTCACCACCGGTGGTCCACCAGCTGCAGTAGGCCTCAGACGTGCTGTCCCGCGGTCCGTCCGACCCGGGCTCCCCACGGCTTGCTTGCCTGTGGGATGTTAGCTTTAGAGTTGAAAACTTGTTTTGCTTTTTGTTTTTGCAGGATTTGTGCTGTTTTCGTGTGTTTGTGGCTCATATCGTGAGGAGCTACAGGCAAACACGTCCAGCCATGTTGGAGATCAGGCCCCGCCCCCCACATTCATGCATTTTTATACGTGATCACCCCTTTATCTATACGTATTTGCACCAGGATTTCTATCTTTTTAATCCACATATTTTGTGAGCTGCATATCTGGAGAAGGTCCGGTATTACCAAATATACCTAAGCTGTTGTGATTTGAGCCAATCTCCAGGCTCTTTAACATGTGAGTTGGATGTACATCTTTTTCCACTCCATCCAGATTTTACAAGCATACTGCACCATGATGTGTATTTTCTTGTTTTAGATTATATTATGCTGCCTACCCCCTAAAGTGAATTATATGTTATTTCAATAGGGGTAAGATATTTATTTATTTATTTTTAGTGCTCCACTGAGTGATCTTTGTGGTGGCAGTATGATCCACTAAGTTCACATTTTCTTTTCATATATCTGTATTTGATTTGACTCAAAAAAGTTGATTTGGATAATCTGCACCATTGGATTTTTCTGTTTTATTTTTTCGATTTATAGATCTATACCAGCTGGAAGTTACCTCTGACCCAAGACTGTACCAACAAGAAAAATATATTTCCTGTGATCTGATCTGTTTCTTGCAAGTTGCATTTTATATTAATTTGGACAATAATGTGGACATTTTGATAATTTCATTTGGATTTTTATCTTTTTACTTGGAATTTCTGGCATCCTGCCTATATTTTATACGATGTTTTATAAAGTTACTGTTTTTATTTTGTTTTTATTTAATTTTATATCAGTTATAGGATCACCACTGGCGCTACCTTTTCTCTTTTTCCTTTTACTATCTACTTCTCTGTGGGTTCTGTGAGGAAGTCCCACATAGGTGAGCTGCCTGTTATTGTCTGTTATGGCCCGTTAGTGCTGATCCATTGTTCTTTTGTCTCTGCGCATTATTACATATACTTCACAGACTTATATTGAAAAAGTAAAACTCCTCCCAGGGTCAATTAGGTCTGCATTTAGAAGACACTATAGTCTACCAAAGGACTGTGCCTCCACCACCCAGACTAACTCTGTGAAAACACAACATTCTAAACAAATACTCGCAATGAGAAAGCTCAGCATTCTACCAGTACAATGTACATCTGATCATCGACTTGTGTTGAGGGAGCTTTTCTCAAACTTGCAATGAGAATGCACAACATGTTACCAGAGGAAAGAATATTTAACTAGAAATACAACATTCTACCAGAATGCATTCCTCCTCCCAGACTTAAATGGTCAAATTACACCTTGAACCAACAAAATGGCCATTATTTTTATAGTCCAGAGTAAGCAAAACAAAGAGGGGGGTGTGGGGTAAGAAGCCAGTTATTTTCTGGAATGAAACACTAAATAAGGAGTAAATGCCATCGAAACCATAGACCATCTTTCGACATTTAGTATGTGTACCCAGAATAGCAACTGTGTACCTTGATAACTGACCCATCCCCGATCCTGTGACTACAAAGGGAATTTCACGTGTTAATCCAAAAGAGTCAAAGTGACTACGTGGATGTTTAATTTCACCCTAAAGGCTTAGAATGTGAAATTCACTATGGATTCCTGATAGCACACACTTTATTGAATAGACATATCTTGCTTCTGTGAAGTTGACGGGTATTTGAAGATGTATTTTCTCAATGTGTGAAATCACATATAGAGGTGTTTCTCACTTTATGAACTCTCACTTTATGAACTCCTGCCTTTATGAACTTTTTTCTGGATGTGCCGCCATTTTGTTTCACCACCATTTTGTGTCAGTGGTCGACGGATCAGGACCCATGAGAGTGCTTTGGAGCACAAACAAGAAGAGAAGAAGAAGAATTTGTGGTCAGGATTAGACAAGAAGAGAGATGATGATCAGGAACACAGTTCCTGAAGATAAAGGGAAGACTAAACAACAGGTTTAGATTGTACTGTATTCTTTTTGTGCTTTCATGGACATACATTACAGATCCTGTAATATTATTGCACTGTGTGCTACTGAGTATAGATTTGACTTGATTTGTCTGTGTGTGTCTGACATAGCTGTCTGTGTCTATGTGTGTTTGCCATTGTGCCATGTTTTAGCAGGCAGCAATAGTAAGGAGCAGGAGGAGGGCTGAAAAGCCTGAAAAAGGAGAGAAGGAAGAAAGTGTGAGAGCTGTAAAAATAAAAGGAGTAACAGAAAAGTGATAAAGGAGAGGGGGAAGCTGATAATGAAGAAAATGAAAAGGTATGAGGGTTTAAGAGAGGTGCCCCCATTCAACAAGTGCAGCATGTCTCTTCATTGAATAGTATGAGGATTGACGATAATTTGATGATGATTTCAACATGGTATGCATTCCTTTAAAATTCCTACAACATACATGTATTTGCTATGCTTTCATTTTGTATTTGTACTTATTAATTTAGGTTTTCAATGGTAAAATTTGTTGGTCAGGAACGGAACCCATGTTTATTATATTGTGTCTATGGGAAATTAGTTCTCACTTTATGAACTCTCACTTTATGAACTAGGCTTCGGAACCAAAAACAAAAGTTTCCCCTTCATAAGTGTATAACTGCCTGAACAATAAAGGTAAGAAAACGGTCTTTGAAATTTAACGTGAGACTGTTCTTTATATTGCTTTATTGATAGAGAGAGAGAGAGAGAGAGAGAGAGAGAGAGACGGGGAAAGAAAGCTGAAATTCTCAGTGTGACTCAGATCTGTAACGAAAACTTACAGTGTAGGTAAGATCATACTAACATGTCTGTTAGTTTCACATCTGTGCTGGAAATACTGAGTAAGCGGAACATGTATTAAACAAGAGAGAAATTATAATAATAGAATAACCTTTAACCATCTCTCACAAATTAGGCCTGAATAAAAACAAAAAGAAAGAGAGGGGGGAAAAAAGGACCTTGCCCTGTGTGGTCTTAACACCACTTAAAAACGGGGGTGAGATTGGCACTGACGCACTTTTTCCACCATAACCACTGCTATAAGCTCTGGTTGTTTGGAGCATATAGCACGCCTTTAAAGATAAACGTACTTGGAGCTTTGAATCATACTGTTCACTAAACTGAACATTTTGGCAGATTGAAATACAAATAGCAAAATATGTGACTTTAGATGAGTTGGAAAATTTCTCCCAATGAGCAATGTTGCCATTTTGTGAATTTGTTTGGATCACAAAGTTAGTAGATCCAGATCTCTATTCAAGCAGACCTTTTGGTTTTAAAACTGCGCTAGATAGCCGAGAATCCTGAAAATGAGATCACAAAGTCACTCCGAGCTGTGGTGTTTGAACCAGTGGAGATAATTACTAGTCTTAGACTCAACTGAACTCAGAGAACTTTAAGGATGGGTTAACAGACCACAATAAATGTGGCGAAACGAGTTACATATTGCAAAGTACGTCTTTGGCGTTCCAGTAAATGAGTATTAATTTAGATTTTGGCCTTATTCCAGAACCACGAACAATTTTACTCTCTTTAAGGTCATTAAGAATTTAAGGTTGTATTCACCAAATAGTAAATTGTGTCGGATTAAACATCAAAATTGTATGAACGACGACTTGGAAAAGTGTCCAATTTAGGTTTTTTTTAAACTTTTATATTTTGCCCTACATTTGCGTCTTGAAATATTTTAAGTATTTCTCATGTAGCTGCAGGGGTTAAATTAAGTTACATGGTATGTGACTGTGCCAGGAAAGAAAGACATAACATATACATTAAAATATAGTAATCATCCAACCAGCACTGCCCGGTATCTGGGCAGCTCGCATTCATCCAACCCCAACCTCGTACAAAAGTGGTTCACAGACAATTGAAACGCATACAAACCACGCCACTGCATGAAATTATGCTATAAATTGTTACCTTGATATGTACATCCTCTGTTTGTTTAACCCACTTTATGTGATAACGTGTTACCTTTTTACCTTGGTGCACACTGCACACACACCAAATGTATGCACTCACAATGAAAACTCAAAAATAAAGAATTATAATAATATTTTTTTTAAATAGAAATCATTCAGAATAATGCAAAAAATATATACAAACTACAATTATATTTTTTTATTCTGTATTTTTGCAGTGCATTTGCAGTATCACATGCTGAGCAAAACATGACAACAAGGGTACCAGCTACAGTAAAAGTAATCAGGATTCATCTGAGATACTGCACTATTTTTGTAAATACAGGTATCCCATGCTACACAAACAAAGTGTAGAGAATTTAAGTGCTTTTCCACTACCTGTACACGCTACACAAACATGTCTAAAAAACACAAGCATAGTAATAGAGAATATAAGGTAGATATGCATAAAACAGGCTATGTATTAGCCTACAGCTGCCATAGAGAATTCTGTGAAAAAAACCTTTAGGTGGAAGCAAAATTAACGGTAATGATATAACACAATGAGGCTTGAGACCATGGAAAGAAGAAGACATTAGCTAACTAAAGACAGGACTAATAAGCATTGCAGTGGGAGCATAATTGGAGGTAGTAGAGAACAGTTCCAGCCACCAGATCAGTCCTCATAGGTTAGCCAATGCCCAACCTAAAGACACAGTTTGCAGAATGGAAGTTGAGCAGTTTCCCAATCTGTACTATGCCGCACTGTACTTCATTGACATGGCACACGCCGCCATCCCTCTGCCCAGAGTAGGTAAAGACAAACCAAAAGTTGCCCCCAGCCATGCACCTGTACTGTGATCCCTTGGGTCTCTTTGTGTAGAGCTTAGTTTGCATGTATAGTCGCTCAGGAGGTCTGTTCTTTACATTTGAACTAGGTCTACCTCTCTTTCTAGTCTCAGATAGGGCCTAGGCAGGTAATTTCTACAGGTTCCCACCAAGGCAGCATGGGGTGAGGTGCATATCTGCTGCCTCCCCGCAGATCTGCAAGGCCTCCCCGCTTTAGTTTCTACCTCATGCCTCTCCTGTAAGCAGTTTTAAAATGCAGCACACACTTGGTCAAAGTGGGCCAGGAACCCACAAGGAGGCTGCACGTGTTCGGCGCTGCCCCCAGTAGCGCTCTTGGAGACCTTAGCCGCCATTGTAGGTGCGTAGCATGAGCCAAAATGTTTGATTATCTGAGGCCAGTCAAGTAGAACCAAGGGCTGGTCAATTCTGTAGTAGACTGGGATGACCCCCACCAGTCCAAACGGGGCGTGGGGGGATGGAGCTACCCAGACTGTGGTTGATTTGTCTGTGGGGCGCTATATCGCCCGTGTCTCTCACCCAGGCACATTTTAATTTTTTTTTGTTATTTTGGTTTTGTGCAAACATCTAATTATTAAGTGGAACAGGTTTGTGTTGACCATGTTATTATTTGCAAGTAAACTTCTATATACTAATAATACGTTGCAATTTATTCTGGAGAAGTAACTGTGCGATTTATTGATCTGACATATTACACTGAGAAATGTCAGCATCGTTTTGAAATATAGTTTGTGGTTTATAGCATAGAAAGAAGCTAAATATTGCCTTGTTTGAATTAGCAGTGCTATCATATCCCCTGTATTGAATCTCATGTGCCACTTGCCTGCCCAGTCTATCCAAATACTTCAGTAAATAAAATATATAATGTTCAGGCTGTATTATCTTATCTAGCTATGTGTCTATATATCTGCAAACATCGACAAATGCCAGGAGGCTACATCCCCCAGCGCCAGCAGAACCTCGGGAGCAGAGTGATCCCATCAGCAAACCACTGGACCCCAAAGATAATCTTTTCTATAAAAATCAAATATGTTAGTGAGTATGAATGTGTGTTTCTGCACATTTGAATGTATGTGTGTGTGTATAAATGTGAGTGTAAATATGTGTGTGTATATGCCCACGTGCACATATGAATATGGGTGTGTGAATGTGTGTATGCTTGTATGAATGTATGTGAATATAATTGTGAGCATGTGTAATGTATCTAACAAAAGGGGAGTTAGGTGCAGTTCAGAGTGACACAAATAACATTTCTACAATACATTTCCACCATTGGTTCCCAATACCCTAGGTACGCCTCTGCTTTCATCATAAAACCATCTCCACTGCCGATCCCCTTGAAAAGGATAATTCACTCCACAAGCATGCCCGGCAAGCAAAATAGCCAGTGAGATGTTTTCCTGGAGTGCCAGTTTATTAGTGCACCTCTTCAGTTACACCAACTGGTTGGGAGATAAAAAAGATTAGCTGGACAACCAGATGCATTATGGGGTAGATAATTGAATATTGTAACAAGGCTGATATTTATATGTAGTGTCAGATATAAGGATGTTCTTAACATTTTATTAATCTTTGCATCTTGGCCAGTACATAAAAACATGAAACAAACACCATAGCATTAGGAATACAAAAGTGTCCTTATGCATTATACTGCCAAGTAAAGCATTTTTAAAAACCTTTAAACACTTCGACGCTGGTTTGGGCACGTCCTCCTCCGCCTTGAGCAATCCAGGGGGACCGAATGCTCATGCGTGGCGAATGCAGCGCTCACATTAGGCCTCTCCTCAGAAAAGCATTGATTCAATGCTTTGCTATGGGCGATTGCAACACGCTGGACGTCCTCATGAAAGGCATCAAAGCATCATTAATATAAACATTGCAATTTCTCTGGAAACGCAAAATTTTAATTCCAGGGTTAAGAGGACAGGGACACTGCACTCAGACTACTTCAACAAGATGAAGTGCTCTGGTGCCTTTGGGTCCCTTTAAGAAATAAAACAATTAGTTTGAGGTTAAAATGTAATAATTATTTTATTTTGGGGGTTTTTTTTAGATTTTTTTTATACTGATAATTTTTAAATAGCATTTTATCATTTGCTGATCTACCAGAAGATACACTAAAATTAATTATACAGTGTGCACCAAATTGTACAGTTTCATGAAGCATTGTTCTGGGTGTGAATCCAAAGTTTAGAAAATCTACATTGAATCAGTTTTTAAAATCAGCCACGATTGTTTGTTAGGTTGGAAATACCCTCAAATGTTTTCCCAGCTTCGGGAGGATTCTGACGCATTGCTTTATCTACTCCTCATTAAAATGTCTCTTTCATGAAGAAATATACTTTGTGCAGATTGTTATTAAATCAGTTCAACAGTTTAGATTGCAATAGAATGCTTAACAAATATGTTTGTCTATGCATTGCACTATCCAAATGTTAATGATAGCTGCATTTTTATTTAGCTTAGCTAAATATCTGTGTGTGCCAGTGTTTAAATCTGTGTCTGTGTATCTCTGTGTGTGGCAGTGTGTGTATCTGTGTGTTAGTGTGTGTGTATGTTTGTCTGTGTATCTGTATGTGTGTCAGTGTTTGAATCTGTGTCTGTGTATCTGTATGTGTGTCAGTGTGTGCATCTGTGTGTCAGTGTGTGTATCTGTGTGTCAGTGTAACTGTATGTGTGTCAGTGTGTGCATCGGTGTGTATTTGTGTGTCTGTGTCTGTATTTGTGTGACTGTGTATCAGTATGTGTGGCAGTGTGTGTATCTGTGGGTTAGTGTGTGTGTATATTTGTCTGTGAATCTGTATGTGTGTCAGTGTTTGAATCTGTGTCTGTGTATCTGTATGTGTGTCAGTGTTTGCATCTGTGTGTCAGTGTGTGTATCTGTGTGTATATGTGTGTCTGTATTTGTGTGACTGTGTATCAGTATGTGTGTCAGTGTGTGCATCTGTGCAACTGTGTCAGTGTGTGAATCTGTGTGTCTGTGTATCTGCATGTGTGTCAGTATATGTGTAGTAGTGTCAGCGTCTTAATTTGTGTGTCTGTGTATCTGTATGTCTGTGTAACTGTATTTGTGTCAGTGTGTGCATCTGTGTATCTGCATGCATGTCAGTGTTTGTATCTGTGTGTCTGTGTATCTGTATGTGTAGCAGTGTGTCTATATGTGTGTCTGTGTATCTGTAGGTGTATCAGTGTCTGTATTTGTGTGTCTGTGTATTTACATGTGTATCAGTGTTTGTATCTCTGTATCTGTGTGTCAGTGTGTGTAGGTTTGTCAGCTTCTTAATTTGTGTGACTGTGTAACTGTATGTGTGTCAGTGTGTGCATCTGTGTATCTGTATGTGTATCAATGTGTGCATAAGTGTGTCTGTGAATCTTTAGATGTGCCAGTGTTTATATTTGTGTGCCTGTGTAGAAGTATGTGTGTCAGTGTGTGTATCTGTTTGTCTGTGCATCTGCATGTATGTCAGTGTTTGTATCTGTATATCTGTATATGTGTCAGTATATGTGTAGGTGTGTCAGTGTCTTAATTTGTGTGTCAGTGTATCTGTACGTGTGTCAGTGTGTGTATCTGTGTCTGTGTATATGTATGTGTGTCTTTAGCTTAGTTAAAATAATTTCCATCTGTTGGGAATACAGGATAAATTTGATATATATTACATTTTTATTGGGCAACAATCACTTTATTGTTGCAGAAACATATTAGCACATATACTGACAAAAGCAATTTTCCTGCCTATTCAGACCCATTACCTATAGCTATCATTCAGGTCTTGGTGGTAACACCAAGTCCCATCATCCTTATCCAACCCATAAGATGATTAGTGATGTAATCCAACAATTGAAGAATTCAGTTGCTCAGCCCAGATATTGAAATGACATTACATTTTTTTGTGTAACGTATATTATAACTCAATTGAAATACAATTAGAAAAAAGAATCTCCAAAGACTAGCTCGACCTTTACATGTTTTAGTTAAAATTTATATTTTGTCATCATCTTGACACAATGATCTCCTGTGTATTCAGGGTGCGTCTACGGTTTTTTTTTCCCGCATTCTTTGCATTTTCTTCAATTTGCCAATGTTTACTTTCTTAGACAACTAACAAAAAATAGAAATGAGTGGTCAGGGCTTTGCCTTAAGGCTTGTTGAAAGACAAAACGGACATGGTAAATATAGCATAAGGATTGGCGGAGCCACATGTCACGAAGGCTGATGGACGACCAGTTTTTTGAGTGATGTCAAACAACGTGTTTGACTAAACACAATTGATGAAGTCATCCAGGCTAAACTATTAAATAATAAAGTGAGTTGTGATTTATTTTGTGTGTTCCTTTGTTTTCATCGCCCTCCTCCCCGTGCTACACTACGTAAATCATTGACCCCACAAGTGGAAAAACAAGTTACTAATATATTTTGCTTCATCTTTAGCACAAGAGACTATCTAACCCCTTCTTTCAACTACTAACCCAATGTTCAATGGTTCTTACGTAGTCCATATTTAGCAGTATTTACTATGCAGAGGTGATCGTTCAATGTAACTATTATTTGGTTACTGGTTGCAATGGGTCAGTGTGTGTATACTGACACATTTTTGATTTCCTCATTCGGCAGCCTCTCCTTCTCCCCAATGCCCATTTTTTCTCCTCTATTCCCCATCAGATTGTTTTTCTAGCATTGCATACAGCAAACTATAGTGTTGCACAATTTTGAATATGTCACATTTTCATTCGGAATGTTTGAATACTTTGTACTCATGACACTCAGTAAAGACTTGATAAAAACAAACAAAAAAAACCAAACAGGTTTTCTAACCTGTGAATAATCCCATTGGGGAACAGATTAAATTTGTACATGCAATTGTAGAATATGCTAGCTTTAATGACAGGAGGCGAATATTTGCTTAAGTCTCTCTTTACTAGAACTCCACAGCAGCACAGAAAAACAACCAATCAGAAAAAAGTTAGGTACTAGCAAACTCCCCTCCCCATACATCATTTCCTCTTTCAAGCGGCGACAAAACAGAACAAAAGGCATAGAATATAATGGGGAAGAAACAAAGTCCTAGATACGATCAATTCAACCATGTCCGCCATCCGAGAAGAACAGCCAAACTAGATAGCGCTGATGGACAGTAAACTGAAACGAGAGAAAAAAACAGAATCGAACAGGTTGGTTAGCTAATTAAATGTACCCTTAACAAACATGTAGGTACCCAATGTAGCAACCAAAATTACCTTAATATGAAGATATCCCAACTCTACTTATGAAAAACAGACATAAGAACAAGTGACAGGTAGCAGAGACAACAAGTAGAGTTGCATACGTACCTGATGAACCCAAGCTATTAAAATTAAACAAGGGAGGGATAAGAATGGGCGGGAAATACTCGCCTCCTGTCATTAATAAAATTAAGATTATAGGTACACTAAAGCTAGCATAATCTACAATTTTATAACATGACAGGAGGCTTCGTATTTTCTGTTTTAACGCTCAGCCAACAAATCCAACGTTGTTTGTTTCACTGGTATCTATTCCAGGAGATACTAGAGCAATCCTAAATGGACCTTCCAACTGTGAGAAGTGACAGTAGACAGATTGATGAAGATGCCAGCTGTCTAGGTACCCCAAAATACAGACAAACACCATCCACTGTTAGATCCATTGTACGTGGGGTTGCGCCCTGTTTCCTAGCCGCCGATGCCTGAGCTGCCAAGCTGACCTATTAGCCATTGTCCTGTAGTTGTAAAATGCCGAAGGGCATTTGCGGAATTAGGGCAGCGAGAAGAAACTGCCACCAGGTCTCAACTCTTGATGTGGAAGATGACTACTCCGATCATGCCAGGGTCACCAGGTGGTGTGGCCCTGCAGGCAAATGTCCAACCTCAAGTAATGCGTCTAAGTCTACCACAACAGAACCGAGTAGGGTCTTTACGTTCCCTCATGACCTACCCGGTGAGTGGTCTCATCCGAGAATGAATTTATTATGCAGGCAGGAGTGCGGCCAAAACTAGCCGTATCCTAAGTGATTCCAGTACTCCAAAAGGACTGTGTAACCCGCGACTGCAGTAAAGAAAGAACTCCCAAAGAACGTCCAATCAGGGTCCCAAAACTGAACTTATTTAGTGAAACGGTGGTCGACTACTCTGGGGGATTGTGAATCACGGGAATATCCAAAAGAAGGGGAACGTAAACAAGGGTTGAGATTCCCATCCAGGTATATCGTCGAAGAGTGATAAGTGATCCGGATCGAATGGTAAGTGGGACTCATAACAAAGAATCCTCACGTGCTGTAGTGAGAGAATGAAATGAAGTGACTACTCATTTGTACGATCCTGTTCCATGCCCGACCTGTCAAATTTTGTGTAGGAGCTCCTGGTCTGCACGCCATATACAAGATATGGTATAATATGGTGAGACCTTTAGGTCCCTGTACACTTATCTCCAAGAGTAGGCCCTAGGCCAAGGGACCCAGGAATGCGAATTTGAGAACCAAGGTCAAGGTATCCCTATAGAGGAATACCTCCCTTCTTAGCCTGGAGCCCGCAAATTCATAGTGTTCTCTAACACGCAGGCAAGACATAAAGTCCTTTCACTCATGACAGGTGACTTAAAAGAGCAGATATAAACGAAAAAATAAGGGTCTAGCTTCAACCGTCCGAAGCAGGTGTTGTCCAATTTAAGAGCGTCGGCATCCATATCTGAGACTGTTACACATCCTGAGCAGAACTCCAGTGGTAGGTTACGTCCTGACTTGTGACGTCCGTGTAGGAGCTGGGGACACACAAGGTTGCTTCATAGAGTTCAAGTAGGTCTCCTTGATGGTAGTTGAATAGGTGGGTTAGCAAAAACCCAAAATCAAGACAGTTCCCGTGAGGGGTTTAGAGTATAGAAGGAGGGACCTCCATATCCGAATCATGTTCTCCAGATATGTTCTTAGAGGAGTAGAGGCCATCCTGTCATCTTATCCCAAGATTGTTCATGACCAGTGAACCCTAGTCGACCGAGGACCATGCGATCCATGCGTACGGTGTACCTGCAGACCGAGTTGTGGGCCTTCCCCAGTCTTGTTACCCGAGCAAGGCATGTTTGCTCTATGAAGGCCTCAGGATCTCATGTCACCTTGACATGGGAAAAACTGTCTGCGCAGTTTGTTTGCAATGGTCTGCATAACCTAAACAGGGTGCTATTGCTTGTTTGATATAGTGCAGATTATACCAAAATCTGCACTCTTGGAATAACTGAGGCTCGTCTGTTAGCCGTACCGTCTCCAGGATTACATCCAATAGGAATGGTATAGGGTCACCAACAAAATGGGACAATCCTGGGAGTTGAACCCAAGATGGTCATATCAAACAGCCCTTATACTGTCCCATAAAGTCTCCGGGGTGTGTGTAAATAAGCAGGGAATCTCCCCCAGTAATACCTCTGTGAGTAGTTGTCGCGTGGGGTACAGTGGATCGGATCCAGCAGATCCATTCTAGGAGGTGAAATAGAGGAATAGAGTCTAAAACATGTGTAACGGGACTGCAATATTAAGTCCCCAGATCTCCGCTGGTATAGAAGGTAATATCCCAAATCCCCCAGTAACCAGACGAAACACCGTTCAGGGAGTCAACTGAACTTTATTCTCGGCTCCAGGAATTAACTGCCAACTGTCAACTTTTTAAAAATGTTCTGCAATGCATTACACACACATACCCTTGGTTCTTAAAGTGGTACATACATATTGAACCGAACGGATACAGGCATTTAAACAGAAGGGAGAAGGTTTAACTGAGGGCCCACAGGCAAATACATGAAAAATCCTTCACAACATGTATACCCTGCACGATCAGGCAGCCCTCTATAATGAAATCGGTAGCACGGTTGTAGATGGAGGGGTTCTCTCCCCTTGTCCAGTCATTATGAGGCATCGTCTCCCGTGCATACTGGTGAGGTACTATACCACTGTACCAGAGCTGAAGCAACAGGTAATTCGCTATGTGGTACGCACCACCATACTGAATTGAATGCAGGAGGGACGTCCTTCTATGCAGTCATCGTTGTCCTGTACAGGTACAAGCCTGTGTGATGAACCAATGGACGGCACCATAGTGCGAAGAGTGTATGAGAGAGCCACACTCTCTAATAATGTAACCGATCTCCCATAAAGTGTCCGGGGTGTGTGTAAATAAGCGGGGAATCTCCCACAGTAATACCCATGTGAGTAGTTGTCGCGTGGGGTACAGTGGATCGGATCCAGCAGATCTATTCTAGGAGGTGAAATAGAGGAATAGAGTCTAAAACATGTATACCCTGCACGATCAGGCAGCCCTCTATAACGAAATCGGTAGCACGGTTGTAGATGGAGGGGTTCTCTCCCCTTGCCCAGTCATTATGAGGCATCGTCTCCCGTGCATACTGGTGAGGTACTATACCACTGTACCAGAGCTGAAGCATCAGGTAATTCGCTATGTGGTACGCACCACCATACTGAATTAAATGCAGGAGGAACGTCCTTCTATGCAGTCATCGTTGTCCTGTACAGGTACAAGCCTGTGTGATGAACCAATGGACGGCACTATAGTGCGAAGAGTGTATGAGAGAGCCACACTCTCTAATAATGTAACCGAAATCCGTGTCAGCATCTGGCTGATAGCATGAACGGGCCGTACCCGTTAATAACAAAAACTAGAACCGACATCCGTGTCTGGTTCCCTCTAGGAGAGTGTGTCGCACTCAAAACATGTCCTCTGTATCCATCTCGGTATCGGACTGAGGTTGAATGAGGGCCGCGCCCTCTAATAATGAATCAGTGTCCGGTTCAGTCTATGAGAGGGCTTTGCGCTCTACTCGTGTAAATAAAAAATATAGTCTCTAGCTGAGGTGATGGAGGGCCGCACCCTCTTGTAATCCAAACTAGAGTCCATATCAGAATCAGGCTGGGCGAATGCGGTGGTTCACCCTTCATAATATCAGCGTAGGACTGGGGTACTGAGGGGTGTCTCTCTCCGACCACGAGATCTCTCTCTGAATCACACCTATTTATTCAACTGAATCACACTAGTTTATTCAACTGGGAATAAACCGGACCGATGGTAGACGGAGTAGTATTTAACCTCGGGTCGTGCCCATTCTTAACAACCGAAAGGGGATGCGGAGAGAATGTAACATCTGGAAAAAAGTGATGGAATCTAACCAGATCCCGCCAGTAGCCTGGGGAAACGCTGGAGACTTTCTCCGTGATCCACAAGAGCCCGGGAAGTCGGTGGAGGCCCAATCAGGCCTCTCGACAACCCGAGCGATAGAATACGGGAAAACAAGAAGACCGAGGAATAACAAACCAAAGGATACGATAAAGGAAAATACATACCTTGGGAGAAATAACGGGCCGGAAAGTAAAAAACAGGTAACCCGGACTGAAAGGGCCAAGAACCAAGCATGATGCAGAAACAACTACCCAGACCCAAAATGGATACCGGATATGCAGCTAATGGATAGGGAAAGGTAAGGGATTACCGTGATCCCCTATTGGTGTCTGAGCACTGGTCCCTGTATGTGCATCAGAGCGAAACTCTCCGTGGAGATGTGCCACCGCCAGGCTGGAGCAAACCGTGGCTGCCCGCCCGGGAATCTTCGTAGAAGCCTTGCCCCTCAGGGCATGAGGTTTAGGGCCTTCACCCTTCCAATCATATATATGTGCCTCAGGGCATATGGCAGCCGTGTCAATAGTGTGTACTGGGCTTTCCTCAGTAATATTCCCCCAGGCCTGCGGCCAAAAGGGGGTTCAGGCACAGGCTAACATCGTCCTATCGATAGGGCACAGACCGAGCCGGCCAAATAAATGGGCGCAGCCAGAGCAGGCCAATCAATGGGGCACAGACAGAGCAGGCCAGTCAATGGGGCACAGACAGAGCAGGCCAATCAAAGGGGCACAGACAGAGGAGGACACTCCCAGGAGTTGTGTTCCACCAGCAGTAGGGGGACCAATCTGCGTGGGTAGAGCCCCTTTATATTATTATTATATCATGTTATTTATATAGCGCCATCAAATTCCACAGCGCTTTACAATATAAATATATATATAGAATCTTCAGGGTAATTAGGTGCACAACCCCTTGATATACTAATCCTTCATGGTAGTGCGAAAGTGTGCTAGGAGCACTAAAAAAGTGATTCTGGCAGTCCCCCAAACACCCTGCAGCCACTGGTCACTGGGGCAGCCATGCTGTAAAAATCCCAGTGTAGTACAGATTAAATAGTACCCAAACTGCATCCCAACCTATTTTCTTCAGCATTATAAGAATGGGTGCTATGGTGACTGGTTTGGGTCAAATCCGATGCAGGGCCACAGAAATATATACTGTCTGATCTGGTCACATGCAAAACTGTTATATGTTTGTAAGTAACATGATAGTGTAAAAAACGGTGACATGTTACTGCATGTATTAAAGACAAAGGGAGAAGCAAGCACCGAAAATCAAAACACTCAATAAACATTGAAAACCAAGCTGTTAACTTATGACAGCCAAGTAAAAGAGTTACCAAACTCAATGTTTAGTGAATAAACCAAGTTTCCACTTACTGTAGTTACCTAATAAAGTACAAGTGCCTATAAAAAACATTTTGCTACAGAAATCTGGCAGGAGAGCCAGACCTCCATTGCGGTAAGCACACCGCAAACAGACCTCCATAGAGGCATGTACAGCCGGGGGAGGAGCCACGATCAAAGCGCCCCCTCCTCCACTCGGTCGGACACATGCGGTCCGGAGACGGAGATGGCCGCGGGAAGCGGCCGCATGTGCAGGAAAATCCGTCCGCCGGGTACTCGTGCTCTATAACGAGTACCCCAGGGGGCGGCAGAAAAATCACGGGACCGCCGGAGGTTATCCCGTTTTGTCACAGCGGCAGGATAGGGAGCTGAGGAAGAGGAAATAGGCTCCCCATGAGGAACGTGATGAACATGGAAAATTGTGGTCACTGGTGGTTGGTAGGTTTCGAGTCCTGGAGGTGGCTCAGAACCTGGTGGTGTAGGGGTATCCGGGTATACCCCTGCCGTGGTTACTTATGGTTGGCACTTAAATTTGTTCATGTTGGAGTAAGGTGGAAAATTGTTATATATATATGTGTTAGTTATGTTGGGGCCATTGCCTTTTATATTAAAAGAAGGATATGGATGCGAGGGCGGAGTATGGGGGCAATGACCCATGTTTATTTGTTAAATTATTATTATCATTATTATGATTGTTATTATTATTAATTTTATTATCGTTATTATTATATTTGTTTATTAAAAGCTGTGGACAATTTGACCCATATACCCTAGTGTCAGCGTGTTATTGGGATAGATATTTGGAGGGTTTTGTCCAAGGTTCCGACTGGCCATATGTCGACTATAAACCAGTCATGCAATGATGTGCTCTGAGGTTTGAGCTATAGCAGGATATACTGATATAAAAAGGGAGATATAGCCTCTGGGAGATAGGCAGAGGGGGAAGAAAGCAAGGATTTAGTAAGGGCAGAAAAAGCCTACCAAGACCCCCTAAATCCAAATGCACTACATTTAACAACAATGAGGCATAAAGCTACAGAAAAAATATATTAAGTTCATAGACAGATAAACATAAAATGCTGAGTACAAACAAATCAATCCCAAAGCCCCCAACTAATATTAGCAGGAGGCAGTGGTACTCTGACCTGTACGGACTGCAGAGCAGCAAAGATAGAGGAAATGATGCATGGGGAGGGGAGTTTGATAGTACCTAGCTTTTTTCTGATTGGTTGTTTTTCTGTGCTGCTGTGGAGTTCTTGTTATAAAATTAACTTCATAACATAGTGGTATTTGGTATAGAACTGCAATGTATTAGCAAAAAGATAATATTTAGGGTACATTCCTGGGATAATATGTTGCTAACCTTAAAGGAATACTATAGCATTAGGAATACAAATGTGCATTCCTAACATTAAAGTTCGCTGGTGACCGTTTGGCTACAGGCCCCCAGCTGCAGGTAGAAAAAAAAAAAGTCGTTTTACTTACCTTTTCTCTCTCACAGCACAAGTCTCTAAGGGTGCGATCAGTCAATCCATTTGGGAGACTAGTGCGCATGCTCGGCAAAATCCTGCACTACACCAATTAGATGCTTTCAATTATAGGAGACCATTTGATAGAAATAGCAGAGTTTTACTCTGCTATCCCATAGGAAGCACCTCTAGTGACTGTCTGAGTGACAGTCACTGGAGGCATTTAAACCCTGCAATGAAAATATTGTCTTTCTGCAGGAATTTCGAGGTAGACATGTACTTATTCAGATGTCCTCCTAAGCCATTAAATGCCTTTCTTTCACACTCAAAAGACAAAGAGACAGAGACTTGGACTTGAGAAACTCCCTGGTGCCCACATGGGCTGGGAGCCCTGTATGGGTGTCCATTTCCCACCCATCTAAACTGATGGCAAACTGGCTATGGAGCGCCGTTCCCAGAAACTGTCAACTGGTGCACCTGCTGAAATATGGGATATTGGAACTCTTCTTTAGCGCCAAGAGTAGACCAAGATGGCTGCCGTGGAAATCTCAACCTCATTAAGGTCAACAGTGTCAAATGTTCCACTCTTGAAGCCCATGATCATAGCAACCCTCTTTGCGCCATCTGAGATCTTGGAGGGGTCAGCGCCTGCCACAAAGCAAGATATGCAGAATCTCCTTCAAGATATCCAGAAGCTACTGGCAGTGGACATAACAGTAGTTAAAGGAGATGTCCAAGCTGTTATAGACTGGGTATGTGCCACAAAGGAGCTCATAGCAGACCTTTAAAATGGCTTGTACAAGTAGAAAAAGGATCAGCGCTGCGTAATTACAGACAAGTAGAGAGCTGCAACCTATAAATATGAGGTTCCCTCTAAAATCCTCAAAGAAGAAATGGCAAAACAAGAACTTCTTGTAAGTTCCAATGAATGAATGGTAGTCTCAATACTTTGTGTATTTCTCTTACAGGTTCCAGTAGATATGAAGGTAGTGTTTCCAATAGAGGACTGGATCCTCTAGTATTAAAGGAGTCTTGACTCGATGATAAACATAGAAAATAGAAAAACAGAGATGATCCAATAGTGTAGTCCCTTATTGGACACGCTACCTTCATATATCTACTGGAACCTGTAAGAGAAATACACAAAGTATTGAGACTACCATTCATTCATTGGAACTTACAAAAAGTACACCAAGTATTTGGACTACTATTTATATATTTATTTTTATTTATGTTTTTAAGTGTATGTTAGCACATTATATTTATCCTTTTCTATTTGCTATTTTTGTAGCGCGACCTATTATTCTTGTTTTGCTTTAAAATGGCTTGTTTAAAATATGAGGGACACCATCCAACAAATTCAATCCACCCACCAGGTATCCACAATGCAAATGAACACTATGGCAGATCAATCGATGGCAGATCATCGGTGCAACCACATAAAAATTAGAGGCATACCAGATTTCACTGTGTCACCTGAAGAATAACCACACATTCTAAGGTGCCTTATTGCATCTATCTTAACCCCAAGTCTAGTGAGGAAGCATAACTTAGATGGAGCATACCGCTTGCCTAAATCAGTCAGGGTACCACTCACTGCTATGCGGGATGTCATTGTCCGCTGCTCTGCCTCCAAAGATAAGGGAACGATCATGTCAGCATTGCAGGGCAAGATACCATACTCCTTGGAGGAATCCAACTTACTTTCTACCAAGACCTCACGAGGTCCACACGTCAGTCTCTTAATTTTGTCACATGCCAGCTGTCGTCAGCCAGAGTGGAATATAGATATGGGCTCCTAGGTCCCTGATGGCGACCAAAAATAGGACTGTTAATAAACTCACACCCACTAGGAAGGCACCCTCATTTCTTAAAACACTGAGACTCTCAGTACCAGGTACAGAAACAACCTGACAGCCCACTTCCCAAGTATCATGGGATCCAGACAACCTGGTCTCTTTTGTCCCAACGGGGGGAAGAAGACTGGAGATGGAAACAAGGATGACTTGGGCATCGCATAATGTTTGACTTGTTTTTCATTTCACTAATGTGCTTTACTTATTTGAAGAAAGTCTGTTTAACCCATGATAGTTCTCACCATTTGAGAAAGATTCTGTTCCTTGCATTATGGTGCAATATTTAATTCCGCTGTGATCACCGTATCTGGTGAAAATGTTTTCGCCTCGCTGCCCCATTGGTTAGGGGTTTCCATCACAGCAGAGCCAACCCTGTGGATTTAATCACTGTAATCAGTGCAAAATCCCTGTTCTCCTGTTTCCACTTGGCTTTTACTGAAATGTCTTATTATGTATCACGTGATATAAAAATAAATGTAAGTTAAATAAATAAAATAAAGTAAAAAAAAAAAAAAGATTTCGAAATAATCTGTAAAGTGCAAAAGAGTGCAGCTGCTCTCCCAATCACAGACTTGCATTGGCTGCTGACTTTGTATGTTGTCTGCAGTCTTTTTCCTTGTATCAGTCATGAATGTATCAAGTTTGAAAATAGTGATGCAATTACAAGATGGCCGCCTATACGCTCAACAACTTACAGATGTTTAAGTGGTGATTACAGCTAAAGCTACTATATCTTGGTTCAATTAAATTCATATTAATCATGTTGCGGAATTTTTTTAAGCTGATTTATAGATAGAAATTTTCAAGTGACAGTGCCCCTTTAATAATTCTAGAATAATGACAAAGTCCTTATTTCAAATATGTATTCAGTTGAAAACCATCAAGAAAGCACCATAATACTTAAAATATGCACCTTAAGCTACTAATTATTACTAATTAACTACATCATTATTACTCATTAACTACATTTATGGCACGGAACCTGGGTCCTAATTTTGGACTATAATTCCATTATTTGTGTTTTTGGACTGTAATTCCCATTATTGCTTCTTTACCATATTATCCGTGTCTCTCCTCATCAGTATGTTGAATGTTCAGATAATTTACCAAAGATCCTTCAGCATTATAAAGGATTTTGCATACATTACTCACTGAGATTTACTGAGATAACTAATTTAGGCCCCAGATTTTAAATTTTTGAATAAGCTGTTCAAATGATATAATATTATTGAATAAATCTTTAAAAATATTTTCCTTCAAAATATTAAAATATTAAACATATAAACATATAAAACATATATCAATATAACAGAAAATATCAAAATATTTGATACCCATCCACTATAGGTGCCCCTTTAAAAAATATATTGAAAAATATCAAATCATTTTAAAATAAATATGAAATAATTTCAAAAGTTTTTCCAAAATTTTTAAATCAAGGCCTTAGCTGTACAAATCATTCACACCTGGCTTTTTTTTTTTTTTTAGCACATATTTCCTTTTCTATCAGGAATATTTGGCCTAAATAAGACTGTGGTGTTCCAAGCAAGGTGAGTAAAATGACACAAACTCTCTACTTTCCTACGCTCCACGCTTCACATAATCGCCACCAGTTTATACACCTCAATCAATAAACAGTGAGTTGTGCTAAATTGTAAAGTGAAATGCTAAGTTTATGTCAAAATACCTACAATATGATCATTCTCCAATTTAACACATTTTATATTTTTTTGTTTTTGTTTAGATGAAATTCTGTTCTTCATTCCTCACAATTCCCTGCCTAGCAAACAATCCCCTCTTTCAAATGTTCTTTGTGGTGGTATTTGCACAATATTTTCCTTCTAACTGCATTGTGCCGTGCTTTAATTAGAGTATTTTTTATTCCAGAGAGTGAATCATTGATGTGTCAGGAATACCCTAGCTAAGCAGAATTCAGGAACCTACGGCTTAAAACAGATGAGCAGTATTTATCCCCACTAACTAATGCCAGAGAAAAGCTCTGGGAAAAAGAGAATGGATTCTTCCAAGAACCATATTTCTTATTAGAATGCATTGTTAAAGTGGCCGCTGCCTTGGCACGGCAGATGATACGAAAACTGCTTTATAAGACATTATACATCAGTAATAAGTAAGTAAATAAGAACATAGTAGGTATTTTCAGCTGTAATAGGTATTATTATGCATGAAATTGCTATACGACAAATTGAAGTTTCTATATTTATCATTGATTTGTCAACAATAGGGGTACATGTCTCAGGCTAACGTCATTAATAACTCCAAAATAGGGGCTGTTGCAAACAACTGAGAAGCAGCTAGCTGATTGGGAATGAACAGCTCTAGCTGTACTCTATGTCAAAAATCATTGTACATAAAGCAAAAGGCTGGAGGTGTGGGGCGAGAAGCACATAGACCTATGCACTCGATAGGTCTTACTGTTTGTTTCTATATCCCATCTTGGACTATACTGCCAAATATTTTCAATACAGGTTAAAGAACAGTGCCACACAAAAAGAATACAGTTTGAATTTTACAAGGCTACTTAAATCATCTTAACAATTTAATATGGGGGATCTAGTTACACTATACGGTCATAGTATGCTAAGCCCACCACTACATTACTGTATCGCAATATCGGTGGGTCCTACATTAATTTTAACACGGGAGATTAACATGCTAACTGCAATACTTACTGCTTAAACTGCTTCCAAAGACTCAATCCATTCTTCCCTGTGGTCAGCTCCCAAAAGGGCACTCAGTGTATGGGTGGGGTGCTCAGCCCAGTAGGAATCTGGTCTAAATGTCAAATCTACATAGAAAAGAAAGAGAAATTGGGGGGTACACCCAGAACATGCATTTTACAAGGCTACTTCAAATCACCTATCTTAGTAAACAAATACTGTGGGACATATGGTGTAACTGAATTTCCATATTTGTTTACTAAGATAGGCATGTGTGTGCTGTTCCTTAATCTGTATTTTGTATATGTTTTGGTATTTACGCCTGCAACACCACTGAGAAATGCATCGCAGACTATTAATGTTCATGCGGAGATCATTAACGTAAAAGTGCATACATGGCCAACATGGCTTAACAGTCATTTGCCGGTTTGCCCAATGGCCAGTCCGCACCTGCACAGTACATACACACGGTTATAGACACACTTAGACAAAGGATACACACCATGACAAACACACTCAGACAACAGTATGCACATACTTTGACAATGAAACACTGCTATACACACACAGACAATGACACACTGTAATACACACACTCTTTTAGACAGTATACACACACTACTACACATACACACAATGCTACATACACAATCTGACAAAGTACACACACTGTAAATAGTTTATTAGTGATTATGGAATTGTCCGCTTCAAAATTTATTTATTTTCTTTTATTTAACTCAGGTGCTGTCTTGTGTGGCTACCCTAGAGGATGATATGACGTTTATATCTGTTTAAGAATGGCTCTACAAAGGCTTTTTGAGAGGAAGATTATATAAATGTTTCTTTGCCACATAGGGACATTGACACAATGTACATATTGCAGCATCTGCTGGTGGAAAATTGTCATAATAAAAGCAATAGCATTGACAAACGTGCTTTACAACGAATTAAATACAGATCATAGCTGCATGTCACAGATATCCTGTGAGTGAATCAAATCCTAAGGGAGAGAAATAATGAGAGTTTAGAAATGTGTCTTAGAGAAATCAGGGACGTGCAGTGAGTACACTTATCTGGATATCGTAAGGTGGACTCGAAATCTGCCTTATAGATAATTAAATGGGAATGCACGTAGCCTTATTTCCAAAACATGTTAATGCCAAAGAAATGCAGAGAGAGCTTTCTTT
The DNA here is from genome assembly GCA_933207985.1 of Pelobates cultripes. Lineage (NCBI taxonomy): Eukaryota > Metazoa > Chordata > Amphibia > Anura > Pelobatidae > Pelobates > Pelobates cultripes. The sequence continues at coordinate 92,223,415 of OW240922.1, read as the reverse complement.
TTATGAAACCTTGTGTTTTTATCATAATGAGAACCTCGCTGATACAGGAATCAAAGGCACGAGGGCTGTTAGTTTAGATACTGGGGGACACAGAGATTTCAATAAAAGGAAGGCATGCAGGATGCAGCTGGTCCCATTATGGATTTAATGCTGGTATAGATCTTCCAACCATAGTGACTACGTCATTTCCCCAGACTAGCTTCCTTTTATGGTTTTATTGTTTTAGTATAGATCTCTTACTTAATGGTGATACAGTTACGCTGTATTCTCTGCTTCCTAGAATTTTTACAATCCAGTGTATAGCACTGCCTTTCTGTCTACCTGTCGGTCTGTCTACCTATTCCACCTATCTTTTTATCTCTCGCTCTATCTATCTATTTATGCGTTTTCTAGAAAATACAGCATTTATAAAGGACTCTTTGAGTTGGATTTAAAATATGTATCAGAAACAGTAACTATTAAATTAATATAGTTATTTTTGGATAAAGTCCTCATTTGCAGGTTTCGTCAATGCTTTGATTAATTTTCGCTGATGACCATTTCAAACAGGAAACTGCTTCCATAATTCAGCCAATCCCTGGCTTCCCAATGAATCCAGTGGAATCCTGCGCAAGCACACATTATGTCAAAAATACAAGCATACAGTGGGCTAACTCCAAAATAATGAATGGAATCCTTTCAATGTAACAGGCACCTGCCTAGGGCCAAGGCGACCTTTATAAGATAGAATGCAATCCATAGTGTTTGGTGGCACACCTGGAACTAAGAATGTGAATAGGAGCATTATAAAAGATTCCAATTACTACCATGGGCATATACAAGCCGTTTTCAACGCATGTTTGTTACCTCACAATTTAATTCATAGCAGAGTATGATTTAAATGGACTGTCGTGGCACAGAAATCACATGAAATGATTTGAGGGTATAGATGCTGCCCCTATAGCCTTACAAATGAAAATGAGACAATTTCTTTAAAAAAAACTGTACTGTTTTCATTTTGTGATCCCCATGCCTGCTGGTGTCTGTCATTGAGACGGTCATTGAGACAGCCTGACCAAAATAGATTTAATAATTGAATCAACTTGTAAAGTATGCCAACACCGGACGCAGGGTGTAAGAATAATTAGATTGGCAGACCATCTTATTTGCTTTGCATGCACCCCATATCACCAGTACTTTGCTATGAGATGAATCTGATTGGACAAATGTCATCAGAATTAAATTCGGGGGAAGTGAATCACGCTGCACTGCAGAGCCTGCCTCACTGCTGGAATAAAAAATAAGCTTAATCGTGGTTTTTAACAAAAATAAAATAGAGTGGCGGTGAGGCCTAACCTTCATGGCGAATAGATGCACTTAAAGAGATTTCCACATTATCGTTATCGTTAATGCTTGAATTTTAGCCTCTTCTCACTCTCTTTGCGACACTCATGATGCCATATGGGTTCCTCGGTTAGAGCGGTCTATTCAGGGCTCGCTGACTGACCTACTGATCACCAGAATCATCTGATAAAAGCTGTGCGGCCTAGTATGCACATAGAGTGGGAGGAGCAGCCGAGACTACACCACGCAGGCCATACTGCTTCACTTACAATCCGTGGAAAGGTGGACTGAGCTGTAGAGTCTCCCATAAGATGGCGGATGACATATGTACCACTGCTACCTTTGGGGAACAAGTTGACTCCCTAACTAGGCTGGACGGGATTTTCACTGAATTTTGGCAGAAGTTGTACCACTGTCAGCAATATCCAGCTCAGCATGGGTGCTTACCCTGGAGATTACCATTGAAGATCCGGCGTGTGACAGCGGTTCCTGCCTCAGGTCGTGCCCAATGCAGGCAGAGGAGAAGGCTATTACGCAAGAGGTCAGAATCCAGAACTGACTTACTGCGGGGCCCTGATCATAGAAGAGCACATCTTTCCACAAGAACAGGGAGATTGGTGGGGGTGCCGATGCACACCACTGGCTGACCTCATCATCCTCATCAGAGGCTGAACTTGATGACACTTGGGTTTTCAGGCCTACAAACAAGCAAGTCAGCGTGGGACTATGTTCTACCCCAGGAGGGGATTGGCTGAGCTGAGGCTTGCACTGACCCTGTGTAAGCACTCTCCGTGTCTCCTGCATTAGTCACCACGCAGCAACTGGTTCATTTTCATTTTTTTGTTTGACTTTTCTTTTACTATGTCTGATGCCAATTCTCACATATCTGCTGAACAGGAATATATTTAGCATTGTGTCTGTTACCCCTGCCTCTTAAACAGAGCACAGGTTATGCAGCTACTCTTGTAGTTATTAACACTGATGTTCTTGACCTCTTCATTAATAAGTCAAATGCTTTTTTGGTGAATAGGCATTGGACTGCTATCCATCTCAGGGACCTCCTGGGTGATTAGTCTATGGGCTTAAAGCAAAGGGGGTATGTTTCCACACAGCTAGTTTACTCTACGAATATTACCTGCATCTATGCCTCCAGTAGGTTTAGTCTAATTCTGCCCAAGTTTCTACTAGTTCCGCTACCAGTTCTTTATTCATATTTAAAAATGAGATGTTTGTATCATACAGAATTGAATGTGAGTTCATTGTACATCTCCCTTGTGTACCAAGCTGCCATATTCAGGAACTCCAACCAGGTTTAGTTTTATTACAGGCACTATGCTACATTTTAATCAAAATGTTTACATAAATATCCCACCCTCAGGACCTCAAAATCCGGTGATGGGGCAATTAATGCATGTGTCCTTTTCAACAAGAAAATACCTCCAGTTTCATAGCACTGAGCCATGGACTGAGGAATCAGTAGAACTTTTAAAGAAGCTGAGAAAATATTGCCCTGACCTTCCCAAAACTGTTGGCAAGATCTACAGGACAGTCTACAGATACTGGATACAGTCTACAGTACAGGCGTAAAGGTTTAGCTGCTCCCATATTCCCCAAAGACAGGGAAACAGGCTGAGTCTTCATTGACAAAGTCTAATATGGGATTAAATTAGAAAGTCACAGTATGGATCTGAGATAAATTACTAACATATGTTCCAATTCATGACGTGCTGTTGACCAACTGCTGCAGATAATAAGAGACAGTGTCATTGCTCAGCTACACTGTATCACACAAGCAGTTATCAAAAATATAATTAAAATAATCATAGATCATCCTTTTCAAATCATTAGCTGTTGCCAAGGCACCTTGAAGATCCAACAGATATGACAAGTGAAGGACGAGATTCATGCGGTATAATGACAGCTAAGCTCTAATAGTGTAACTTTTTATGGATCAAAGCACTTTGAAGAACTACAAGAAAGCAACATCTTCTAAACTATATGTAAGGTTGCTTTGCCTTTGAGCTCTGTGAATGCCCTTAATGAGACGTGCCAAGCAGTGCCAGTCACAGGAGGAAAGGTTGGTGATGGAAATTATGTTTCTTGTAGACACAGTAAACATGAATTTTGTGTAATGTATAATATGCTAAGGACCAGGCCCATAATACATTTTGAAGAATGGTTGGCAACGGCACTGAGGAGCTGGCAATACATACTATGATATAAAGTATTTTAAATGGTCACTCAAACCATGGTGGTTTGTGATGGTAGGAGTTTCTCCTCTGAAGCAGGGTTTATGACAACCAGATTCTGCTGAGCTGTGATCCTGATGCCCATTCATTTACTGAGAGCATCAGCTCACCACTCTCAGCCAGTGAATTAGATTCTGTGCATCGAGATTTGCAAAGATTTGACTAAATTAACTACAGCTCCTGGCCTGGCCGATGACGCCCCAATGATGGAGTTTCACCTCTTGTTCAAAGGAGTTAAACTCGTTATGTGGAGCATTTCAAAGTGAAATGCTGCACATACAGATGACAGTCACCACTTCAAATCACTGAAGTGTTCATGGTGCCTAGAGTAACCCTTTAAATAACAAAATAACGCACATGGCAGGTGTTAAACTAGCAAGTGTTTTTTTGATTGGTTATCTGCTAGCTAAAGGGTTAATGCAATTTTACATCCATTATTTATTGTGAGCACAAAAGAGCCTGAAACTGCATTATTTAAAGGGACACTATAGTCACCTGAACAACTACAGCTTAATGTAGTTGTTCAGGTGAGATCTATAGCTCCCTGCAGGCAATCTAATGTAAACACTGTATTTTCAGAGAGGCCACGCACACCGTGCGCATGCGCACAAGGGAGCAATGACAGCGAAGCCGCGCATGCGCACAAGGGAGCAATGACGCTTCCAAATGGAAGCGTCTGATTGCTCCCTGCTCGCGCCCGCCTTTTTCGTCATTTTGACGAAATAGGGGGCGCGGCTTCACGAGGCTCCCGGCGCTGGAACCAGATAAGTAAAATTGTTTGCCTGGAGAGTCCCTTTAATAATATAGATTTACATAAACCTAAAGGGACATTATAAATATTAATCCACCCCTGCGCTCTTAGCCTATCGCTGTCACCCAGGTTCGACAAAATTCATGTTGATAACGTGGAAGTGTAAATCCTACATTATCAGTACAATTGAGGAGGGGTCTCTTGGTGACAGAAAGAGTTTATATGAAGCAGATTTTAAATGCTTTTTACAAAGAAATGTGGTATTGAGCCCAGAGGCAATTAACACCATAATCACTGCATTAAGCTCTCCTTCTAACATATCACTATTAACAGATTTTGATAAAAAATTGGGTCCATTATCTTCATACTACACTTTTCTCATTTATTTTAGAAAAACTAAAAAACTAGGACTACACAGGACAGCCGCTTTCTGAGCAGGCCAACATTAAAGTCTAATAAAAAGAAAACATGTATAATAATGTGTTCAGTAAGATACATAACTATATATAATTGTGCATTGAGAACATGACAGCTTTTGACATGCAGAAACTACAGATATAGATATAGATATACACAATAGATTAGTGTTCAAACTCAAAGAAATTGGTCTAGATTAATATTATTGTTCTTGGGTAGAACATTGGCTTAATAATAGAGTACAAAGAGTTGTCATTAATGGTACATTTTCAGGCTGGACAGAGGTGGCAAGTGGTGTCCCTCAAGGTTCTGTTCTGGGACCTCTATTTAAAGGAAAATTATAGAGTCAGGAACACAAACATGTATTCCTGACCCTATATTGTTAAAACCACCATCTAGCCCCCCTGGGCCCCTTATGCCTCCCTAAATATAGCAAAATCTTACTTGTATTCAAGCCTGAAGCTGTTGCTCTGCATGCTGTTTGCCTGAGAATAACAAGCTGTCTGCTGACATCATCAGAAGTGGTGGCCTGATCCAATCACAGTGATTTTCCATAGGATTGGTTGAGACGGACAAGGAAGCAGATCAGGGGCAGAGCCAGCACAATTCAAACACAGCCCTGGTCAATCAGCATCTCCTCATAGAGATTAAATTAATAAATGAATCTCTATGAGGAAAGTTCAGTGTCTGCATGCAGACGGAGGAGATACTGAATGTTTAGATGCATTTTAGGCAGTCATGACCCAGGAAGGATCTCTAACAGCCATCTGAGGAGTGACCAGTGAAGTTATCACTAGGCTGTAATGTAAACACTGCATTTTCTCTGAAAAGACAGTGTTTACAGCAAAAAGCCTGAAGGTAATGACTCTACTCACCAGAACAAATTCAATAAGCTATAATAGTTCTGGTGACTATAGTGTCCCTTTAACATGTTTATGCATGATCTTGAAAAAAGCATTGAAAGTCATGTTTCAGTGTTTGCAGATGACACAAAACTCTGTAAAGTAATACAATGTGAGCAAGATATTACTTTGCTGCAGGGCACTAAAATGGCAGATGAAATTTAATGTTGAAAAAGGCAAAGTTATGCACTTCGGCGTAAAGAATGCACAAGCAACGTATACCCTTAATGGAAGCGAATTAGGGATAGCAACACACGAAAAGGACTTGGGAATCGCTATAGACAACAAACTATGCAACAATGTGCAACGTCAATCAGCAGTGGCTAAAGCCAGTAAGGTATGGTCATGCATGAAAAAGGGCATTCATTCTCGGGATGAGAATATCATTTTGCCTCTTTATAAATCACTGGCAAGACCACATATTGAATATGCTGTGCAATTTTGGGCAAAGAAAGGTTTTTTTCACTGTAAGAACAAGAAGGATGTGGAATTCTCTGCCTGAAGAAGTGGTTTTATCAGAGTCCATACAGATGTTCAAACAGCAACTAGATGCATACTTGCAAAAACAGAACATTCAAGGTTATAATTTTTCAATGTAGGGTAATAATTGCTTGATCCAAGGATAAAGCAAAAAACTAATTTGAGGAAGGCTGAACTTGATGGATGCAAGTTTCTTTTCAGCTATGTAACTATGTAACTATATAGGACAGGAGAGGTGTTCAATTAAATTTAGCTATACCAGATTAGGTACAGATTACACATATCGGATTTGTTAAAGGGACACTATAGGAACCCAGACCACTTCAGCTCATTGAAGTGGTCTGGCTGCATATTTCCAGGTCCCTTAACCGAGCAAAGGTAATCATTACCTTTATGAGTTAACTCCACCTCCAGCTGCTGCCTACCAGAGAGCCACTATTACAATATTTAGGAGTCAAGATTTGCTAACATAAGTGGAGTGCAGTGTAAAAGCATAGACTATCTCATAATAGGTGCAACTTAAAGTATATTCAGCGAGGTATCTTAAGAAGGTGTCAGCTATTCATTGCATTCCTAAGACAGTAGCGTGCTTTGTCTCTATGCCTAAAACACTGTTGCTAGAATACCACTGGGTTTAGACTATTGATGTTATTAAACAGAAATATGACAGCTCAGCTCTGTAAACTATCTATAGAACATATCATAAGTGTTATATGCCCTTACTCTTTTTGATCACCCAACCCCACAGGCTGACCATATCCGAGAGTCCACTATTCTGCCTGTGCTATGCTCTCCTCTTCCTGTAAGGAGACCTTGTGGGTTTTGCAGGGCGTCCATCCATTGAGTGTAACGTAAGCTGCAGTGCTTCAGCTCGGCAGAGCCTTTGTCCAGATCTTGATTGGGGTCTGTACCCGGTGTCCGCGGATCCCCTCCTTGGTAGTGGTATGCTTAGGAGCCCTCAGGGTTCCCAGATTCAGAGCTTCACCACGGGAATACAGATGATGGTTTGGTGGTAGCTTTGGGTAGGCTCGTGTGCGTGCAGCTTCTTCTCTGATCGGTTAATCAACAGGATAAGCAAGTGAATTGGATCGGCATGCGAGTCTGTGCCAGAATTTCTGGCAGATTGCGTTGAATTTCGCATTAAATATGTCCCTCCAGTTCTGGCTCTCCATTTTCTCTCGGCTGTGCAGAGTCTGCACCGCGGCGGCCATCTTGGTCGCGCCATGCGGCTTTTGGAGCATCAGGGGCGATAGGCTGCTGTGTTGGTTCCAAGCTGGCCCAGTGGGGACCAGGATAACCCCCGCCGGTCCAAAGGGGGGGGTGATGGGGCTGCAATAGTTAGGCTGCGAGGTGCGCACGTGGCGGCGGGAGATCGGCCGCTTCCCCCTCCACCGGCTAAGCAATCCAGTCAGGCCTCAAATGTAAGAGCAGGTTGCTGTCTGGCAGGACGTTCCGGTCCAGATATTTCAAGCAGTAATGTGTAGGGATCGTGCTCATATGGCGCTGGACCCCAGGTAGGAGGTTCAACAGCTATTATTGTCAAGATTTAGCTCGGTTTCAGGAGAGCTCCAGAGGAACAAGTCCTGCCACACTGGACATTAGGCCCCGCCCCGCGGTTTCAGATGGTTTTTAACCCCTTCTGCACCATGGGGATAAAGGGGGGTACTAAAGGGAGCTTATAGTGTCAGGAAAACAACTTTGTTTTCCTGGCACTATAGTTTCCCTTTAATGTCATTCACCTCCTAAAAAGATTGACTTTAATCACTGCCGTTACAGACTTCTCACACACCTTAATGATGGATATATGGGAATATGCCTCACTTCAAATGTCTTCTCAAATATGTTCCTAGTGTTTAAGAGTACAACCTTTGTAATTTGGATCCATAGGGTGAAGGATAGATAGCATTAAACACAGCAGTTGGACCTCTTTAATCTAAATGCAAAGGCCATTAAAAGACAACATTTAATACATCCATGGCAATATCAATGGTATTAAGTGTATACCAAACATTCAGAAACTCATTCTCCATACAAGTCATGAATTTCAATGACTGACCAACTCAATTTCAATGACACATTCGGGACCTTTAGATCCGGGATTGATGGAGTGGAATGGATTCTGATGATGAAGAATTTCTTTAACAATGGTTTTGACATACCAATGCAGAAACAATGTAACCGAATTTTAACAATGACTACTATTCCATGAGAATACAAACCCTCTCCATTCTATAGTTTGGTTAGAACTGTGAAAGTTATTTTTAGGCTAGAATAAATAAATTTTCCGTGACTTCTAAGGGCTTCTACAGCGTTTCTGTACTAAACCATGTGCAAATCTTAACTTTGTCCAATTTGATGATGCTGGAACATTTTTTGGCTTGCTGTTGGCATTAAGGCTTGTTAATGGGACACTATAGTCACCAGAACAACTACAGCTTAATGTAGTTGTTCTTGTGAGTATAATAGCTCCCTTCAGGCATTTTCATGTAATCACTACCTTTTCAGAAAAAAGGCAGTGTTTACATTGCCCTTAGGGACACCTCCAAATGTCCACTAGAGGTGCTTCCTGGCTCAGGGCTGCACAATAAGCAGCTCTGCCATTCAGCGTCCCCACGCTCTGCATGGAGATGCTGAATTTTCCTCATAGAGATGCATTGATTCAATGCATCTCTATGAGGAGGTCCTGATTGGCCAAAACGGCATTTGGCCCTATGTGCAGGGCCGGTGCAAAGAATTTTGGGTACATAGGCGAAGATGCATTTTTCCGCCCCCCCAAAAACATCTTCACCCATGTGCCTCTTAACCTCCCTTTTGTGTTTCTTATCCTGTCTTTTAAATATCTGACTCCCTTTGCCTTTGTGTGTCTCCTATCTCTCCTCTTTGTATGACTCTTACATCCTCCCACATTTTGTGTCTTACTCCTCCCAGCCCCTTTGTGTGACTCCTTTTCTCCCAGCCCCTTTGTGTCTCTTTCCTTCTCAAACCCCGGTGTGTGTTTCTTTCACATCCAGTCCCTCTCCCTGTCCCTTAATGGTCCCCTCCCTTCTCTGACCCTTACTGTACCTCTCCCCTCTCTCCTCCTTTTCCTGTTCCTCAGTGTTCCTTTCCCTTCCCCCCTCCTTTCCCTGTCCCTTAGTGTTCCTCTCCCCTCCCCCCTCTGTTCCCTGTCGCTTAGTGTTCCTCTCCCCCTCCCTCCTTTTCCTGTACCTTAGGGTATCTCTCCTTAGGGTATCTCTCACAGACACTGTCCCTTGGTGCGCCACCCACCCCCATAGTGGTCCCCTCCCCTTCCTGGTGTGCCTCCTACCTTTCTTGTAGCGTGGCTGAGTGGAGCGAAGTTCCTGTACCACGGTACACTCCGCTTGGCCACGCTACAGTCAGGGGTGTATAAACACTGACAGTCACACACACTCAATGACAAACACACAGACATCTCTGACAGCCAGACTCACTTATCTGACACACTCATTCATTGACAGACACTCACACGCACAGACACACAAACACTGACAGACTCATTGACAAACACACACACACACAAACTCACAGACACTGACAGACACATGTACTCACATGCACACATGCACATACTGACAGACACACTCACTCACACACACACACTGACAGACACTCTCACTCACACATATACACTGACAGAACCACACACACACATATTCACATACACACACACACACTGACAGACACACTCACTCACACACTGACAGACACACATACACACACACTGACAGACACACACACACACACACACACACACACACACACACACACACACACACACACACACACACACACACACACACACACTGACAGACACACATACTCACACACACACTGACAGACACACATACTCACACACTGACAGACACACTCACTCACACACACTGACAGAACCATACAAACTCACAGACACACATACTCACATGCACACACACACACACATTAATAATCTAAATTAAATTTACATTTCCCACCCAGCCTCCCTACCTGGAGAGCTGGCGTGGGTATCTCATTGGTGGTCCAGTTGGGCTGCTGGGAGGCGTGCAGCTGAATTGGATGCCGAGGGAGCTCTGATCTCTCTGATCTGCTCCCTCGCAGGCTGCTGACTGATGCCGCGGGAGCCGGAATATGACGTCATCAGTAAACAGCCTGCGAGGGAGCACATCAGAGAGATCAGAGCTCCCTCGGCATCCAAATAAGCCGCACGCCGCGCCGGGGATCCAGGAGGTGACCTGGCAGGAGGGAGCACTTCCCTCCTGCCGGTCACTGGAATTTTGCGCCCCCAGAGCCGGTGCGCCCTAAGGCGGCCGCCTGTGCCGCCTTATGGACGCGCCGGCCCTGCCTATGTGAAAGCATTGGATTGGCTAAAAATCAGCTATTTCGATGATGTCACAGAGGGGGCAGAACCAGCGCTGGCGGACCCACGCGGCGCTGTAAATAAGGTGAGTTTTAAACTTTTATAGGGGGGCTAAGAGGGGGGAAATGCCACCTAAATGGTGGGTTTAGCACTATGGGGTCAGGAATACATGTTTGTGTTCCTGACCCTATAGTGATCCTTTAAGGTCAATAATGGACCAGAACAATAGATTATAATGGAAGACATGAGCTTTTCCCAAGTGACTGCGTTATCCCAATAACACACACTTTAGTCAAAGGTTAGAAGATAAATACTATATCTGCTTTCTTATGGAATGTTATATAGAGCTCTGGAAACTGATAAAAATTTTGATTTGTTTTATGTGCCCATAATTAAAAAAATTTAAATAAAGTAGTGATGGTTTTCTGCCGTATACATTGAATTTAACTGTTGAGGAAGAATACTGAATAAAATAATAATACAAGTGAAAACAGCAACAGAAAATAATAATTGAACATTAATCTGAGCAAGACAAATTGCTAGTTCTTTTTTACAACAATAAATGCCCTGTATTTTATTTCGGCATAGGACAAAGGTATGAATTTAAAGCAGTTTGAGCCTGTTAATTGCCACGGCTGTATACGGCAGATAACACTAGAAAATGGTCTGATTTGTTGTGTTCTGCTTACAGAACAAATCCCTTATTCCCCAAACTTTGTGAATTCTTCAGTGACACTGTCTGCTCTCCCATTTTTTAAATCATAAAAAGCTGTCTTTTTATGATTTTTATGGCTTTATATTATTTGTCAACAATTTGGCATTTGAAATGCATTCAAATATTTGTGCGAGACTATTTTAGTTTTAATGTAAATCCTACATTGTTTCGTCGTGTAGAAATGGTACAATTTATTACGACTGTTCTCTTACCTTCCCCATTTGTCCAATTTCCTCTGTTTATCACGCTCTCCATTTTGCTCTCTCAATATCCCCTGCATTAATTCTCTCCCTTGTTTACTTCCCAGCTTGTTTTGTCTCCCAAATACATCCTTATCTCTACCTTAATATATATATTTTTTTATTTCTCACCATTTCATATACTTTCTATGTAACCTTCCTCGTTAATTCTTCCTCTCTGCTCTTCATCCTCTGTTACACATCATCAATGTTTACTCTCCTATTCAATCTCATATAACCTCTCTCTCTTCTCCACATAAACCCTCTTATAACATTTTGATCAGTTTCCCCTTTCTCATATCTTCCCCACCTCCTCCCCCAGTGCCATATCATTTCCTTCTGTCTCTCCTGCACAGAGCAATACCTTAATTCTGGAATAAATTGAAGCACTCTGTATACCAAGGCTCAGCGACAAACTTCACTAAGTCTTGTGGTCATCCAGCCTGAGATATCATAAATTCCATCAAAAATACCAGTTTTTATCAAAATTACAGTGAACTGAGCCCTACATGGCCAAGCCAGAGGTAGTTGTAAATCATATAAAAATAGCTACAGTACACAGAAATGCTCAGTTCACTTTGGGATGTTTCAGTTAGTAAGTATGATCTAGCACAGGGGCGTACCTAGAGTATTTGGCACCTGGGGCTGATCCTGTGCTTGGAAAACGGGGGGCGGAGCTTAACCACCAAGCCGCATGACGCTTTCCCGCAGAGCTCTTCTGAGTTACCGACATCTAACGCCATCTCACTGGGCACAAATCTGACAGAAATCCTAACTAAAGCAGACACAAGGGGACACTTGCCGATGCCCTTATTATTCCCCCAAACGGGAAGCGAAACCTGCTGCAGGAGTCAGGCCTACCAAAAAAGGCCTCGAGTCTCTCATGGAAATTACTCCAAGACCTCGTATACCAGGCGCCGCCCGCAAACGAGCAGCTACTACCGGCCGACAAAAAAATGTGGAGAAAATCCCCAAAACAAGCAGCGGGAGCACCCAAAGACACCTTAGACATCGAAACCCTGCTCCAATGCCCCATGGGCCACAAATCGGCGGCAGAGCCCGACCTAGAAACAGGTTTCAACAGCTCGGCACAGAGTCCGCAGGACCAGGGGGAACACCAAAGACCCCAATTATCGCACTTACCCCAAGTTGAGGGCGAGGACCTGGCCCTGGCCACGAAATGCGACATAACTCAATTGATGCAAGAAATAAAACAAATGTATGACACCAACTTAAACCTGGCTCGCCTGGAGATGCAAGCCGTGACCACAAGAGTACAAGCCACGGAAGAAGATATAATGGACTTACGCCAAGAGGTACACAGCATGGGGGACGCCCTCCGCAACTTACAGTCTGCTAATATAGCTGTTCCAAATAAACTGGACACCATAGATGACCGCAGTAGACAGAAAAAAAAACAAAATCCGGGGGATCCCCAAAACTATTGGTTCGACCAAACTACCACACTACCTAAGAAAACGTACGGCTGCGCTCCTTCCACACACAAGTCAAAAGGCTGGAATTTGATGGACAATTCAGGATTAACAAGGCACCCCCTACAGCCCCTCCGGACATCGTGAGATGCCACTCTCTGGCGGATAAACGCCATATACTAGTAGCACTAAGGGACAAAACCACATACCTGTTGGAAAACTCCCAGCTTACCCTTTTTCAGGACAATACTGACATTACTGTGCTCCTCTGGTACACTCCAGTGGAGGAAATCGCTTTTGCACATTACTATCCAACTCCGTGAAGCGTAGGTGGATTACAGATGGCTTCTACCAAGGATCCTAGCAGTCACTTGAGACATAGCATAGCGCAGGGGTCGACACCATCGACCTAACAGACTGGTGACCATAGTAGGTCTGCCCCATTCATCGCGCGTAGGGAAAAGAGAAAGGAGGCAGTTACCTGAATTTCGCAGCACTGACAATGACATCTCACACTTTTTTGCTTTGTTTATATTTTATACTTTATACTGGTAACCTAGACAGTAGGAGATGACAACCACGATGGACACACACTGAGGGATCGCTACCCAGACAGCGAGAGACATCTCACTAGCCCACAGGTCGTTAGGTACCACAACCCTCACCCAAGGCGCCCAAAACTAACAGCTACTCAGCACAGGTGCTATTTTTACTATAAGACTCTACTCAACTGACACGTACGTCACTACTAGCCTTATCTCATGACTAGAATTTAAACTTAATCCACACAGTTTGTTTGTTCACCTCATATAACAAAAAAAGTGCTATGTATTTTCTGATATCCTGTTTTAATACTATGTATGGCAACCAATGTTTATTCCCTTGTACTTTATCACTTACTGGCATGAAGAATTAAAAAAAAAAAATCTAGAAAACTTTGGTTTTAAGAGGATCTGCCTCCTATTTGATATCAAGAGGATAATATCATTTGATGAGCCTAAACAATGGAGGCATCTTATTTCGTCAGATTTTTTCAGATATTTGTAAATTACAAATTAGATGTGAAAAAACCCTATACTAGGGAAGCAGCTCATAAATTGATGTAGTGTTTTTGAAAGGATGTGTCTAAGTGAATCTATGGAAAAAGGCCTGATCACGCTATTGTACACTCACCTCCGCTCGGAAACAAAAGGAATGGGGACAACTGTCCTATATTGAACAATGTGAAAAAGACTTCGTAGAGGAATCGGAGGGTATTAAATTGCAGGAGACAAAGAAAGCTAACTCTGCCATCTTTACATGTGTATCTCTACAAGAACAATTCTTTAAAATAATGTTTCTCTGGTACACCACTCCAGCAAAACTATATCGCGTGAAAAACATACCAACTGATGGGTGCTGGAGGGGGTGCGGCCTTGAGGTACATTTTTTGTGTGAATGTCCCCAAAACCAAATTTTCTGGAACGCAATTAGGGACTTATTAGTACAGATAATTCAACATGCACCAGACCCTAACCCATGGGTGTACCTGCTGAATATACCTTTGAAAGGGTGGGCTATGTATGAACAAAAGCTTTTACATAGGATCACTTTAGCTGCGAGGAGAGCCATGGCCTAATCTTGGCTTAAACCAGATATTCCCTCGATCCCAGTGGAATTGCTAAAATAAGTGATACCTGTCTCATGGATAAATTGACAGCCAAGGTTAGGGGGTCCATGAAGAAATACAACTGAGTCTGGGATCCCAAGGTAAATAGCAGATGGAATATAGAGAGGGCAATGTTCAGTTCTCCCTGTCGGCTGGAATTGGATAAATAGTGGGTATCGAATTAGGGTCGAATTATGTGATTCTATTCCTCACCCCCCTTCTAGATAGAGATTTCCGAATGATAATAAATACTGTAAGCAGTTCGGAATGTGGTGACCCTGCTCTTGGGACCCTTCATATATCTCTTTTCTTTTTCCCTATTTTTCTTTCTTTACTTTCTTTTGTTCCAATCGCTCCTACACAATAGGAACACTCATAAAAGCATTCCTATATACAAGAGTATCCATTAAGACGCTGGCTCTGTTCATGGGAACGATACTGTATTTTTTTCCTACTTTAAATAACTACATACCTTGTACTACAGCATAGGATAATTATTAGTTTGTTATAAGTTATAAGCTAATAAGTGTTAGGTTCATGATTTTTTGTATAAAATTGTAAAATATGTTATATGAGGGACAACTCCGAGGCAGATTTTTGATTGATGTACATTGTGTTGCACTATATCGATATATATGTATGTAAGCATAAGTTCTCACATTTAACTTGATGCTTCAAGATGTCTTGCATGTATCGAATGCCTTGCGTGTCACCAAAAATAAGGGGGGGGAATAAATTGGTTTCATTTCTTTGTTCTTTATTATTACACTTTCATGAGCTATTAATATTAATTTGAGACTACTTGTACATCTATACAAATATGTCAGTTTCTGTATAATTAATAAACAATTGAATAAAAAAAAAAAAAAATCACAATTCTTTTTTTTTTGCTCATCTTCTGCTAGTCTTCCAGTTAAAATAAATCCTGTGTTTCAGTTGAAATGGTTGTTTATGTCAGACCCGGCAAAATTATTTTAAAGATTCTGCAATGGATTTAAATATATTTTAATTAATTTAGTTAATTTGTTAAATATAATCCTCCTAAAGTGCCATTAATCCAATCCAAGAAATAAATTTTAGACAGATAGCAAAGTGTCACGGCCGGTGTGGCAAGTCATACACATAAAATTAAATTCTAGATAACTCTGCATCTTTACATTTACTAGCCATCTGGTTAGTAACCTAGAGCTAAAAATAAAATATATACACAGGATTAAAACAGGCTCCCTTTAGTATTTCTTCATGGATGTCAGATCAGATATATTTGTCAATGTTTTAATTATGTTCAGTATCTTGCGCGGCTGAGAATCAATGAAGAATTATTCATGAATAGCTCAGTATTAGAAAGAAGAACAATATCTTGCTTGGATTAAATTACAAGGATTCTTTAAAATGCTAAAAGCAAGTACATTATATTTGAACTAGGGTATTGCCTATTTTGTAGCATGCATACATACGCTGTAAAGAGTAGGGACCTTTCTTTAAATCTAATAATAAAAAAATACACAAACAATTTCCATGCAGGATTACTGAATGAGGCCCTTTGAGAATGTTCAATGCTAGCTGGTCCGTCAGCTGCAAATGGCTTAGTGAGAATTGATCTTTCCTGAGGTCCACAGAGATGTCTCAGTAAATGAGTAAGCTACAGATACATCACTCATTCAAAAGTCATTTTACAGGAGCATACTTCTAAAATAGTTGAAATTCCATTTGGCTGTAACCTACATGCTGGAATGTACGGTACAGACTGAATTTCAGTTTGCCAAGGCAACACGAACTACGCAGTAACAAGTGATTTATAGAAGTTTAGTTTTCCACTGACCTTCTTACTTATTGCTTTTTTGACAATATTCCCCATTCTCAATCTATCACAAAGATACCCCAGAGTGTGTTTGATTTTGTGTATTGTTATGTTCATCTCCAGTCTTAAAAAAGAAAAAAGAGAAAAGACTCACAATAGTGCAGTAAGATATCAAGTCTCTGATGCTCGTCTTAAAAAGAAAAGAAATCAGGACTACTTCATATACAGACATTACAACCAGCATTTATTGTGCATAATGATTTTTGATTACTGAGGAAACAACAAAAACAGAAGATAGCTATAGTCTTTAGCTTTTAAGATATTAATTTGTGTCCAATCCTTTTATTATTATTATTCCGCGGCTGTAGAAGGAGTTCATTTTAGGCAGATTATTTTTGGAGTTTTTTTGTGGGGAGAGTACGCTTCCTTCTGAAGTGGCGGCTCCTCTACAACATTCACAGATATATTGTGGAGACACACAGAGATGATTTGCCAATGGAACTTTTCACAGTCATAAATAGGTCATATTTCTCACCCCAGGCAAAGGCAGGTCCAGAACCCTTTTTAATTAGGAGCACTGCCACATATGTGTTATGGTCATGTGATGGATGCCCCGGGGGAGGAAATCTGAATGGGCCATTAATTTATCATAGTACGATTCCACTTTGCCCTTCTTGTAAAAGACAAAGAAGTAATGCTGCACAGTTGCACTGAAATATTCACTATATAACAGATTCAGGCTTGACTCCAGCAATGAACTATAACAATACGATGACATATCAAGTATTGAATTAATACTTTCCTATGGAGGCCTCAGCGTCCTGTGCAGTGGGACGCCTCTAGTGGTTGTCAGGAAGACAGCCACAAAAGGTGGCTCATTGAGACGAAGTGGCCTGGGTGACTTTAGAAATCCCATAAAAACGTCCAGTGCTATCCTTACCCTGCTGAGTTCACATGTTTTTGTCTTCTGGGTGGTCGCACTACTAGTTGCGGAGGTCTTTGACATATTGCATCAAGCAACCACCTAAAACCTTTGCTCGCTATAAATGTACACTTACCTTTGCTCCAAACCCTTTCCCAAGCAGAGACTTCCATACATTTTATTTCTCATCGTTCCTAATGTCTGTAAACTTATTTGTAAATCTAATGCATTGACCAGTGTTTCTAATTCAAACTTGGAAATGTTAAACCTTAGGCATAGGTAATCTTCGGCACTCCTGATGTTTTGGACTACACCTCCCATGATGCTTTGTCAGCATTATGGGTGTAAGAGCATTATGGGGGATGTAGTCCACAACACCTGGAGTGCCGAAGGTTGCCTACCCCTGCGGCGGCTTAGATCTCTGAATAACCAAATCAAACATGAAATCAATTAATTTCTAAGCCAGCTAGAAAAGGGAACTTGTTTCTTTCTGAGTCAATAAAGCAATTAAACGTATAATTTTTAAATGAGTTAAAAAATAACCTTCCTTTTTTTGACCTAAGAAAAAAATAGGGGCTAGATGAGTCCTTTAGAAACGTTAAAAAGGTATCATTAGCTAAATTTAATGGGATTTCAACTCATGCAAAGAAACCGTGGCAATTCAGTTCTTTGATAATGAAAATGTTAATAAAAATATTGTGAAAAAGGACTATTCCTTGTCTCTTAATTACGCAATAGAAAATGACCTACAAAAATCAGTTACTTGATGGTTGGATTTTAATGCTGAAATGTTCCAATTTGCCATAAAACGAAGATGGTTATGCAGTTACTTGCAAGAAGTGCTTGCAAAGGGGAAATTCAGGAGGTTTTATGATGCTAAATGAATATTAGGACTGCTTTTCTCACTTCACTTCTCTCTCTGAGGATTCACCTCCTCGTATTATGCTTTGCTAAACTAAACTTGTCAAAGAAACTTTCTTCGCCAAAGGCAAAATTATTAGTTCTTATTTGACCTTTTCACTAACCAAGGATATCCAGGAGCAGATGTCATCGGTTTGGGTATAAAGAACTGGTTATAATGATATCAGGCAACGCCCGCTTTCAATGTGGGTTATTACCATTACATTTTGTGGGGGAAGGGAGTAGCGGATATGTAGGAAAAATTAGAGAGTGCTAGCTATCGTCTGCCAATACTGCACTCAAAACGCACAAAAACTCCTACCTTCAGAAGTAAGGACAAGAAATATTCCATTGGATTGATTCCTTAATTACCTTGATATACCATCTAGGGCCCAGAATGTCCCCTTAGTATCGGGTGTAGTCAGTTGGAGTCCTTTCTTATGCCCGTTAATTTTTCTTGCCGTCTTCTGCAAGGAAGCAGATGGTGAGATTTACACTCCAACGGTCTATTGAAAACTTGCTTAGGTTTTTTTATATGAATGTAAATAATCACATGAATAATTAATATCATCATTAGATCACATTAGTGGTGTGACCTCTTATTTGTGTGATTCTCTGCCCCTCTTTGCAGCTCTTTGCACCCCCTTGTATATATTTCCTGAACCATCTTGTGTGTCTCTCCTACTCGTCTAAAAACATTGTATCTCTGTCTCCATTTACTTTTTTTTATTTAAATTCTTTATTTTTGACGTGCATAGATATCTCAAGGACACTTGTAAAATATCAAACATCAATTGAAGATTATGCTAGCGTTAGTGTACTAATAATCTTATTTTAATAATGACAGGAGGCGAGTATTTTACATCTCTCTTTACTAACTCCATACAGCAGTAAAGAAACACATAGAAAAAAGAACCAATCACAGGAGAGCAGGATGTACAAAAGGCAATGTGACCTCATCATTTCCTCTTTCAGAAAGCGACAACAAGCAGAAGTAAATATATAGCAAACAATAAAACTAATAACTCCAAGTTCCCATGTGCGAAGGAGCAAACTTCCAAAGAATTCTATATGAACAACGAAAGAGAGTTCAGGGTTGAGACAAATCCGAAGGATAAAATCTCCAATAGTTTCACGTGAACTGCCAATTATCTTCAGGGCCGGCGCGTCCATAAGGCGGCACAGGCGGCCGCCTTAGGGCGCACCGGCTCTGGGGGCGCAAAATTCCAGTGACCGGCAGGAGGGAAGTGCTCCCTCCTGCCAGGTCACCTCCTGGATCCCCGGCGCGGCGTGCGGCTGAACTGGATGCCGAGGTGGCGAGGGAGCTCTGATCTCTCTGATCTGCTGATCTGCTCCCTCGCAGGCTGCTTACTGATGACGTCATATTCCGGCTCCCGCGGCATCAGTAAACAGCCTGCGAGGGAGCAAACCAGAGAGATCAGAGCTCCCTCGCCACCTCGGCATCCAGTTCAGCCGCACGCCTCCCAGCAGCCCCACTGGACCACCAATGAGAGACCCACGCCAGCTCTCCAGGTAGGGAGGCTGGGTGGGACATTTTAATTTAATTTAGATGATTAATTACTGTTAGTGTGTGTGTGCATGTGAGTGAGTGTGTCTGTCAGTGTGTGTGTGTGTGTGTGTGTCTGTCAGTGTGTGTGTGTGTGTCTGTCAGTGTGTGTGTGTATGTGTGT
This sequence comes from Pelobates cultripes, assembly GCA_933207985.1. Lineage (NCBI taxonomy): Eukaryota > Metazoa > Chordata > Amphibia > Anura > Pelobatidae > Pelobates > Pelobates cultripes. The sequence continues at coordinate 92,203,569 of OW240922.1, read as the reverse complement.
CTGTCAGTGTGTGTGTGTGTGTGTCTGTCAGTGTGTGTGTGTCTGTCAGTCAGTGTGTGTGTGTGTATGTGTGTCTGTCAGTGTGTGAGTGAGTGTGTCTGTCAGTGTGTCTGTCAGTGTGTGTGTATGTGTATGTGTGTCTGTCAGCGTGTGTGTGTGTCTGTCAGTGTGTGTGTGTGTGAGTGTGTATGTGTGTCTGTCAGTATGTGAGTGAGTGTGTCTGTCAGTGTGTGTGTGTGTGTGTCTGTCTGTGTGTGTGTGTGTGTGTGTGTGTGTGTGTGTGTGTGTGTGTGTGTGTGTGTGTGTGTGTGTGTGTGTGTGTGTGTCTGTCAGTGTGTGTGTCTGTCAGTGTGTGTGTCTGTCAGTGTGTGTGTGTGTGTCTGTCAGTGTGTGTGTGTGTGTGTGGTTCTGTCAGTGTGTGTGTGTGAGTGAGTGTGTCTGTCAGTATGTGCGTGTGTGCATGTGAGTACATGTGTCTGTCAGTGTCTGTGAGTGTGTGTGTGTGTGTGTGTGTGTTTGTCAATGAGTCTGTCAGTGTTTGTGTGTCTGTCAATGAATGAGTGTCAGATAAGTGAGTCTGGCTGTCAGAGATGTCTGTGTGTTTGTCATTGAGTGTGTGTGACTGTCAGTGTTTCTACACCCCTGACTGTAGCGTGGCCAAGCGGAGTGTACCGTGGTACAGGAACTTCTGTTTCCTGTACCTAGCAGGACTGACAGGAAAAGCTCACTGTACTGGGATTCGCTCCGCTCAGCCACGCTACAAGAAAGGTAGGAGGCACACCAGGAAGGGGAGGGGACCACTATGGGGGTGGGTGGCGCACCAAGGGACAGGAAGAGGAGGGGAGAGATACCCTAAGGTACAGGAAAAGGAGGGAGGGAGAGGAACACTAAGCGACAGGGAACAGAGGAGGGAGGGGAGAGGAACACTAAGGGACAGGGAAAGGAGGGGGGAAGGGAAAGGAACACTGAGGAACAGGGAAAGGAGGAGAGAAGGGAGAGGAACAGTAAGGGTCAGAGAAGGGAGGGGACCATTAAGGGACAGGGAGAAGGGCTGGATGTAAAAGAAACACACAGCGGGGCTTGAGAAGGAAAGAGACACACAAAGGAGCTGGGAAGAATAAAAGACACAAAGAGGAGAGATAGGAGACACACAAAGGCAAAAATAGGAGATAAAATACACTAAAGGGAGTCAGATATTTAAAAGACAGGATAAGAAACACAAAAGGGAGGTTAAGAGGCACATGGGCGAATATGTTTTTTGGGGGGGGAGGAAAAATGCATCTTCGCCTATGTACCCAAAATTCTTTGCACCGGCCCTGATTATCTTCAGAGACAAATCATACTGAAAAGAGAATGTGTGACAGGTTTAGACATAATCACGAACATGTAACTCCAATTAACGTACCACCTAACATCCCATTGGAGAATATAGTAACTATAAACTTAGTAATTGTAATGAGAACTCTTATGAGGATTCCATATTATTGGAAGTATGAACATATAAGCATCAATGTGAGATGCAAACCTACCTTAGCCCCTGATATCTGCAAAGCAAACAAATAGAAAGGGTGGGCAGCGAAGCAGGGGTGGGGAAATAATCGCCTCCTGTCATTATTAAAATTAAGATTATTAGTACACTAAAGCTAGCATTATCTTCAATTTTACCACATGACAGGAGGCTTCGTATTTTGCATTTTTAATGCTGAGAAAAGAGTATAGAACTAAATAAGAGTCCTACGGTGTGCTGAGAGACCCAGTATTCGGCGTTGTGGGGGAGGTCTTCCCCGTTGAGCGCCCATGTATACACCATCTAACGGGAAATTATACAAGACCAAGTCTGACCGTTTGTCAGCAGGATGCTTAGTCCCGTAGAGTGAAAGGAAAACGACCTCCACAACTCATAACCTAGAGGATCCTAGTGCCTTGGGCCTCCTCAGGTAGTGATACGGGCACATAAGGGATCAAGATGCAGGACCGAACTAGACAGGCTTGAAATGTCCAGATGTAGGGGTAGGGTCGTCGCATCCCTGGGTTCCCAGATTCCCAAGAGGTCCCCGGCAGCCTGCGATCATCCGCTGACCTGCCAAGAAACCCCCAAAGTGGGTCCAGGTCCCTAGGTAGCCGACCCTCCCAGGATAAAAGATGTGAATACCCTATGGCTCCGTGAGGAATTGTCGGTCATGAATGTAGCAGGAGAAGATCCTCGCCTGTTTGAGAATTTCTGTAGACCTTGTAAGCATGAGGTCGGGGAGGTCCGGTCAGACTGAGCGCGATCACCATCGTCCCTCGACTTATACTGTGACGAGTGGTAAAATCAGTTGGCCCCCTATGAAATGTGTCTCCCCTGGGAGCCTACATGTTGTCTGATAAACGTGAGTTGGTCCATCCCGGTGGATGTGAAACCTGACCGCTTAATCTGTGGTTACCTGCAGTAGGCTGCAGCCGATCTAGTACTTCTTTATCAATCCATGTATTGTGAAGTATAGGACCAAGAAGTCTAGGTATACAACGTACAGGGTAGTGGTGGTGCCGAGGAGAGTCGTGCAAATATTTCCAAATTGTAGGATAGTCTACGAATCTTCTGAGCTAATAGTCTTCTACAAGTCTGGAGGTTCCAGCCGGTTCTCGGATGAACGTGGGTGTTGACGAGTTTTTAGTTCCCTGGAGTGATCTGAATAAGGTTCTCCCGGAAGAGAGAGTGTCTCGTCTTCCCCGCCTGTATACATTACTTCTTTCGGTATTTTATCAGAGCCCACCAGGCTCCGAGCTACTGGATCGGGAAGGAGAGGATGTCCCCTGAAAACTTGGTAAGGTGGTCGAGAGGGAAGGAAGAAGACTGTGCTGACGTGTCATTAGGTCCTGAATGCAAGTCGGTCGACTACGTGAAAGTGGTCTTCCCCAGGATTGTAGTAGGAGGTATATTGATGGTATATGTGCATACCGTGTTCTCTGTCCACTTATCTGGAGCACCATTGGTTGACTCTCGCTCTATATGGGTAATAAAACTAGCGGTAGCGGATCTCGGATCAGATGTCCCGAAGTGGTCGACGACCGGCTCTGTTGCCAACCGGTTCCAAAGAATCCCTTGTAAAGGTAAATCGCATAACACCTACCTCCTAGGGGTTTGGGCCCTTATGAAAGCCGTGGGACCCTTGCGTGTCTAATAAGTTCTGTTTGGAACTTTGTGCCTTGTGCCTGGGGTTCCGACTATCTTGGCACCCAGTACCACCAACCGTCAGTGCGGAGGAGTGCTGCTATGAGCATTCTATGGGAGAGGCCAACACTGGGGTTTCCTGCGAGGAGCAGAAACCGTTTGAGTCCATATACCCAAGTTGTATGCCCGTTCCCGGACGATGTTTGGCGGCGTCAAGCATCGCCCATGGTAAGGTCGTGAATCCTGAAAGACCTCCTCTGTTGGTCACTATAGGGATACCCCTGTGTAAGGCACAAACCAGTATTCAGGCACAGGATGCAGGGCAAACAGATCAGTCTACTATGACAGTAGGCAGTGTTCATGGAAAACCTTGCGGGTCTTATTCCGAATCGTGGCCAAATAAAACAGACTGGGGCTCACCCACTACATAGAGGTTGTCATAGCATTGCCTCCACTCAGCAGCCCCGTGCAGCGAACATATAGTGTGGGTTCTCACCCCGGGTGCACAGGGTATGAACCCTTAAGTGCTGGCCATCGCCCTGATAGAGAGTGTCAGTCACCTCTTCCATTATTAAATTCTCCTCAAGGGGAATATATATCATTAAGTAGGCGGCTCGGAACTCCTGTTCAGTGGTTGTAACCGCATGCCTCTGTTCGGCATTTTAGTGCAGTGCACGCCTAACAGGGCCCGGTGCATAGGGCGTGGGCCTTTAACTGCAGGCCGCAGAATAGGTACAGGGCATAAACCCGTACCGTATCATGATTCATTATCAATGGAGGTATTCCTTCAGTTGTTGCCGTAAGACTTCCTTCGGTCGGGTAGTGTGACTCCCCCATCGTAGGGGTCTCACCCCGAGAGCACCGGGTCTGAACCTGTAAGTGCCAGTCCCAGATCCGAAGTTTGGGTTTTCAATCCTCGAGCTCACTGTTGATAGGGGTAGGAGTAGAAGCAGCAGTGCTGTAGGGGGCTCACCCCGGTTGCACAGTGCTGGCCATAAGCCTGATAGAGAGTGTCCTACAGCTCTTCTAATAATTAATGCACCGCCATGGGGGATATTCTGCGCTGAAGCTTGTGACTCTGTCCCCTTTTTAGCCGAATAGATTGGCTTATACCTAGTCAGAGATCACCTTAGATGCACAGGGTATGTACCCGTCAAGCATGGGTCGCGGCCAAACAAAACAGACTGGATGAGAGCACAATCCGTTTCACAAAAGCGTCTGACCTCTAAAGTGAAAATAGGATATAGCACTAGCTCTAAGCTCTGTCGTCTGTCGTGTTCTGACGGGTAGTCTAAGTGATAGGGGTCATCCCTTTGAGCATCCCTTACCAGACAGAGTCTTGCTGTAAATTTCTGAACCCTGATCCAGGTGATATCCCTTCAAATCTCCCATCACTAATATGTGGGATTTGGTATCCCTTTTAAGTAGTTCCAGGGTGGTATCCTTTTAAGTAGTACCACGGTGGTATCCCTTTAAGGAGTTCCCTTTAAGAGTCCAAGAATGGTATCTTTAAGGAATTTGAGGGTGCTATCCCTTTAAGGGATTTTTGGGGGTGATATCCCTTTAAGGTTCCAACACCTCGAACCACTATACATGAGCCACGAGAGCAGCTAGGCTAGCTGACAGCCCAGGTATATGTTACTCTTGAGCGCCGAAATCGTGGTGGGCGAGAGAAGCAAAACGGCCGCCCATAATCTCGCAAGACTAAAGATGGCCACCGAGGGTAAAGGAGGGGGAACGTGGTCCCTGGTGTCTCGGTAAAGATGGCCACCGCGTCATGCTTGGGCTACCTCGTGGTCGCCCCACAGACTGCCCTGCACCAAGGTAGTGGATGTTGGAATGCATCCAGGACATTACCGGGTGTACGGTATGGGGCAGCCTGAGAGAACGAGGGCAGTGAGTCCGGCCGTCCCCCTGAGGGTTGTAGGAGGAATGGGTCGAACGGTTAGGCCGAAGAAGGGGTTAATGCCATGGAGCCGGCGGGAGGGAAGAGGTTAAGCCCCAGCCAGACCCAGAATCCCAATAAGACCCTGGGGAGAAGGAGGAAAACGGGGAAAGAGGGTCCCCAGATGCCCCAGGTATAGAATACCAGGAAAATCGCCAGAAAAGTCATGATACATATGGTATAAAGTACATCTACCATAACTATACATAAAACCGATTAAGTCAATAATAAAATTTACACCTATTAAATCCATATCATAAAATACATGACATCTATTAAATACATATAAAGTACATATAATACTTATCAAAACAAAGGATGAAATGCCTATAAAACTGATAAATCACAAGTGATATTAATCACAACTAAAGGTTATGAAATAAGGATAACGTTAAATTTATTTAATATCTATGACATAACATAGAAAAAACACAGCTGCACATAGTACAGAAGCACAGCAAGAACATACAGCAAAGTATTTAAAAAAATGTAATACAGAAACAACCTCAAACATAAAGTAATGGAGAAGAGTAATACTCTGACCTGTCTGCTTGATGGAGCAGCAAAGAAAGAGGAAGTGATGAGGTCACATTGCCTTATGTACAGCCTGCTCTCCTGTGATTGGTTCTTTTTTTCTATGTGTTTCTTTACTGCTGTATGGAGTTAGTAAAGAGAGATATGCAAAATACGAAGCCTCCTGTCATGTGGTAAAATTAAGGTACAGAGAAATGTCCCTCAGAGGTCAAACACAGAATAAACTGCACTCTCCCCTCACTTTTTAGTGCATCTCTTAAAGGGCAACTACTACCTCAAAACTTAAGAATAGGTTAAAAAAAATAAAAAAGAGAGAGAAACAAATCTCTGCCTTTAAAAACTATTTTGATTTAAAACCTGATGACTAGATGACAGTTGTCCTTTAAACCACCCTTTACCCCTCGTATGTCTCTTAACCTCAATTGAGTGTCTCTTTAGCTCCTCTACTCTAATCCTACTTTCTATTACGTTGTGGCTGAGAGGCAGCAGTACTCTGTGTTCCTTCGCCTGGCCTTAAAGGAATCTCTCAACAATGTGTTCAGAGGTGAATATAAGATGTTCAGTCATATCCCTAGCTCTCCACTCACTGTACGCAGCTCGCTGCGCACTGACAGACCATAAACACTCTCTACCGTGATCCCAAGTGCTTGCTTCGCAAACAGAGACTGTGCAGGGAGAGGTAGCCATTTGTACCCCACTCCCACCTGTTACCTGAGGTGAGCCACTCCCTACCCCCGTGTTTTTATATTTTATATGTTTAAACTCAGTAAATTTGCCCCATCTACATAGCACCTTTCTGCTAGTTGGGCTTTATTCCAGGTTTGTTTTAAAAATAAAATGTGATCTTTGTCTTGCCATTCTCGACAGGGAACACGGAGGTGACCCATAACATTCCTTGGGAGCAGTGTTTTACAAGGACAAATGATCACAGAGTGTGCTATATCAATGGCTGACATTACCGGCAGATCCAAACATATTTAAAGGTTATTACATTATGATTAGTAATTTCAGCATAGCTTTACATGGCCCGAGCAGTCAGCAGTTACTCGTCATAAACATATCTGTGAAACTGAACAAACTGCGTTAATCCAAGGAAAAAGCATTCAGACAAGGAGGAACATTCTATTTGAGGATTCTGCTCTCTCAGTATTGCTTTCTGATTGTAGCAAATAAGCACTGGGAACTGTTGATAATCCTTAGCGCTTTTCAAGCCCTGATTCCAGTGTTATTCAGTCACCTAGGAATTATGAGTAATCAACCAATATTATGCATTTCAATAACAGCTGCCGAACAGCTGCGGAGCTCATAATATTCATATAAAGCCTGACCATACAACACCTCCAAGCATGTCTGATTTTGACAAAATTGCTCAAACGCTTTCTCTGTTAGCCAGCTGCCAGTTTAATCACAAGGGTGGGTAGTGGAGGGCCCCTTAGACAGTCCTCCCTTAACCCTTCCCATTCACAACCTTTGGGCATATTTGTAGGCAGCCCATATGGTTAAGGGTTTTAATAGTTGACCTTCCTTCAGCACCGCATCATTTAGCATACCTGACAAGTGTCCCTGTTTAAGAGAGACAACCCCTATTTTCCGCCCATATCCCTCGGTCCCCTTTTCTATCCTATTGTCCCTCTTTTCTAGAAGCTCTGTATTGTCGCTGTGTCTGAGAGTATAACAGAGCTCTACAGCAATAAGTAATGTGTCTTTAAACTACAATGAAGGTGTTTAGAAATCAGTCTGTGTAAATAAGATACATTGTTCTTTTCTAAATTACATTTTAGTTGCATGAATTGTTATTAGTAAATCTGATCACCTAAAATTTCAAAGAACAGTAATGCCGCCCAGTCACACCCCTCAAATTAATTGATCCCTTTGTCCATTTGAAATGCTGGGAGTTATGAGTTAGTACTTTATAATGTTTTGTGGAATGCTCGGTTTAAGGTGACACCATACCATACTAGGGCAGATTGTTATTTATATCGGAAAGATAGTCTGCTAACACCAGAGATGGCCAAAAGGTAGACCATTGACTACAATTCCCAGAATGCATTGACAGCCTTTCATTTTCTTTTCCTTGTTTTGGGAGGGATGTAAATATATATATATATATATATATATATATATATATATATATATATATATAATGTCACAAACAGAAATGTGGGGCAAAGTCAGAGCAATGATCATTCAGCTGGTTTCCATGGTGATTGCACCACCATTTGTGCAACTCTCACCTTCTTCATTCTTAACACTTTGTATCAGCCCATCCCCCTCCTTGTTACTGAGTTCAATCCATTCCTTTAATGATTCTGGATCTGTCTTTTCTCACACTTCCCCAATTATAACTGTGCAGCCTCATATGACACCTTGCACTCCTGTAAAACTAATTATAGGTTTTATGTCTGAATAACTAATCATCTTATGATTGCTTAATTTCTTTTTTCTTTTTCTTTTTTATTAAGCATGGTAATTCACAAAAGTCAGGATTGTCTGGAATTCTAAGTAAATTCCAAATAAATTTAAAAGTCAGCTAAGGTTCCAATGTGACTACTTTGGCCTTAAAGTTAAGATTTACTGTGAATCCCTACAATTACCACTTTACTGAATGTGTCTCACAAAGCAAAGAAATGCAGAAAAATATGCATGCAGAGATTGCAAACTGGGTAAAATGTAAACATACAGTATATATTCATTTTAGGTACAATATGTCAGTATAATTTATTCATTTCAATATATTGTGCAGTAACATACTAGGTAGAGACTGCTTTTAATTCTGCCTTAGTTATACACAGGGCCGGACTGGGAATGAAAACCAGCCCTGGAAATAATTGCATACCGGCCCAATAGCGTACAAACTAATACACTGCCCCCCTCCGCCCTTCCCTTTCCCCCCCAATTCAATACACTGCCCCCCCACCCCCGTCCCTCCACTCTAATACATTGCCCCTCCGCCCTTCCCTTCCCCCCCCAATTCAATACACTGCCCCCACTTCCTTCCTCCAAATTTAATACACTGCCCACTCCCCCAATCGAAAATAGTGCCTCCGCTCCCTCTCCCCAATTTAATACACAGCCCCTTCCCACCAATACACTGCCATCCCCCCAAATTATTACACTGCCCAACTCCCCCCAATTTATTACACTGCCCTCCCCCTTTCTCCCCCTAATTTAATATAATGCTCTCCCCCATTGCCTCAATTAAATACACTGACCTCCCCCCAGTTTAATACACTACCCTCCCCCTCACTACCTCAATTTAATATAGTCACTAAATCAACTTTAGCTTAATGAAGCAGTTTTGGTGGCAGAGAATTGAGCAGTGAGACTGCAGAGACATGATCTATACATCAAAACGGCTTCATTAAGCTAAAGCTGTTTTGGTGCCTATTGTATCCATTTAAGACAAGTGTCTAAAATTCTGTTAAACCCATAATCTTAACTGGTAATGTTGTCTCTAAACTCACAGTGAATGGAAATATCATCAGAACCACTGCCACAAGGTGCTTCCTTCATGTTTCAAAATGAACTAGGGAGCCTCGCAAATGGTTATTTTATTTACACTCTTACCTCAACGGGGTTAAACCGTTCGCGACTCCCCATTGACAAAACTGGCTTGGAAAGAAACGTACCTTTTCCAAGCCAGTTTTGTCAATGGAGAGTCACAGATCGGCTGAGAGAGTCAGCTGACCACTCTCAGCCAATCAGCAGCGCCCCTGCGCAGCAGCACTCCATGCTCCCCGAATCGGAAAATTCAGAAGCCAGATACCGCCTGGGGGAGGTGGACATCACCTCTGGAGGCAATTCAGGGGTTAAGTAATTCGAGAACTGTTTAACCCCTTGAGGTAAGAGCGCCTCCTGGCACCATAATAACTTAATTTAGATGAAGTTGTTTTTGTGTCTGGAGTGTCCCTTTAAGTAAAATGTGATTTACAGACTCAGGGTGTAGAATCAAATTCAAAGCTTGGAATCTAGCGGGCAATCATCTTAGAACTTCACCAGCTGTCACTGTCTTTGAGGTGGGTGATTAGAGGCTTAATATGTTTCAGCATCTCAAAGCCAAACTTTAGAACATTCCCAGGTATGTGTTTGTTGGTTTGATCATCATCAAAGATATTGTACTTCAACCACAGTTCCAGGACCACATGTGTAAAACCTAAAATGTCAGATAATTATAAAACCAGATTGAGCGACTAGAGGGCTGTCTAGGCTCATGGAGAAATATTGGGGGAACTGTCTATTGGGCAACCGCTCAACAGCTGACAGGGTTGGATAATGATGTTAAAGTTAAAAATTTAATAAAGCTGCAGGCCTTGCCCTTATCCAGTAAGAAAGTGTCTGCTGTGTTATTGGGGGGCAACGGTGGGGGCCATGGATAAATGGGCCAGCGGTCATGTTATTCCAGATCAGCTACGTCCCCTAAAAATATGCAATTCTCTAGTGAATTCTCCTCCATCGCCATTTGAATGATTAAACAATATTGTGACTTCTTGTTTGGTACAATTCTAGTACATTTTATTCAATAGGGTTAAAGAAATAAAATTAATGAGAAAAAAAAAACCCATCAGAAATGTAATTTATTCTTGCACTGATTTGCAGAATGTAGCCAAAAGTAGCAGAAAAGGCTGATTTTTTTTATTTTGTACCTGGCCAAAAGTCTCTGTTTAGTAACTAGAACCCCAGAGGTGTTTGAAGTCTCAACCTGCCAGCCAGCTCTCGAGGGGTTAATAGCCACAGTCATTTTGGATGTCACCTGGGCTTTGAAATGAAAGAAAGCTGTTCTTTATTGAGTTGGAGTGCACATTAAATCCAAGCCATTCAGACATCAGATATGAATTAGCCACACATAAAAGATTCGCGAGCGACTTATCAATAAGTCTGGTTGCTGCGTTGAATGCCTCCAGATGTCCTCAATTATTTATTTTATTTACATCAATTATATTATTTGCTTTCTGCCATAAATGTTGAGAGCCTGCTTTGCCGTAATTCCAACCTACTTCCCCGACCAATTTTTTCCCCCTTCATATTTCAAACCGATTTTTCTGATTTATTTATTGGGAAACCCAATATGCATCTTATTACTGACAGTAATCAGAAACAAACCAAAAGGCTAGATGGAAGTAGCTGGTTATAGAAATTGAGTCTTATGTATACTTGCCAATAGTCCTGAAATTGGTGTTACAGTCCCAATATTGGGGTCAGTTTGAATGTGTTTGGGGATGTGCTTCGGCAAAGTATCAAGGCAATGAATGAAATATGTAGCGTATCTAGCAATGTCTACTAAAAAAAGATATATTTTTTTTTTAGCGCATACAAACTTACATGAGCAATTTTTTGATTCAGCGGGTCTACAAAAAAGTAATATTTCCAATGACTTGTGTTACAGCATTCCATTACACAATGTTACAGAATTTGGTGGCTGCTTCAAATATGATCTCACTTAGTGGTCAGGTTTTAAGGCAAGCGGTCTTTTTTTTTAATTTTTATTATTTTTTTTTTTTTTAGACTTTTCAAGGCTTTGACCTCATGCAGCCCCACGGATTTAGCACAGCATTGTGCAGTGAAAACACAAGAAACTTTAAAAATCAAATCAATTTCCACTGTTTTTGTCTGCTTATAATATGAGTCCTGGAGTACTTCTAGATTCCCAATTTGTGTGCATCTTAAATATTTTCAATTTGTTTATTTTTTTAGGAAAAGATTTATTTTTATTTCTTAAGGGATTTCAAAACATCAGTTGTTAATATTACATCATTAATAACATTTCACATTTATATTGTTCAATGATAAGAGATCACGCTGTATTATCTCAGAAGCACAGGTTCAATTCCAGGAAGGGTCAAACAGCCTTTTATCATTCTAAAGTCAATAAAATAAGTACCTTCAAGCAGAACTCAATTCTTCAACTCCTCCATTTGCATTTAGCAAGTAGAAATTAAGCTTTTAAGTTCTGCGTTCAAAATTTTAGCCCTTATTGTTATTTGATTCTTACTTTACATTGGTCTTCTAATGCATACCAGTTATTTTATGTATTTTTAGCCTGCGGACCTGGGGTTCCAAGTTGGTCTTCCATACGAGTACTAATCAGGCATATGTCTGGATGACTGCTTAGATCTGACAAGATCAGGCATTTTCAGACTGGTGTAGTCACCGGCCACACCAGTCATTTTAATACACTGCTTATCCTATCCTAGAACAACTATTATAAAACCTCAATTGCCTAATTATTGCTATGTGCCATCCCTTTCTTCCCCTATTTGCCTAATGTCTGTGTAAGTTTACTTACATGTTCTTTAAAGGGACACTAGGCACCCAGACCACTTCAGCTCATTAAAGTGCTCTGGGTGCAGTGTCCCTATTGCACTTAGTGCTGCAGTGTTAAACATTGCAGTTCCGGAGAAACTGCAATGTTTACATTCTGGCACTGTCTGCCTCCAGTGGCTGTCTCCCAGACAGCCACTGGAGGCGCTTCCTGGACCCTAACAGACCTTTGGTAACTGATGATGGTCGTCCTCGCGCTTTGCATGAGGACCTCCAGTGCCAGATTTTTCCCCATAGGAAAGCATTGATTCAATGCTTTCCTATTGGAAGGTCAAATGCGTGCTTGGGATGTTGGAGGCAGAGCCGCGACCCAGTCCTGAGGGGCATCGTTGCTGGGATAAGTTAAGTAAATAAAGGGATTTAAACTCTTTCTTCACGTTGATATGGGGGGTGTGAGGGAGAGGGGAGGCAGACGGAACTATAGTGCTAGAAATACAGGTTTGTATTCCTGGCACTTATAGTATCCCTTTAATGATCTGCTAGCATTGCTCAATAAAATAAAAAATATATATATTTTTTTTTTTAAAACAGTAAACTGATTTAGTTTTTTTGTTTTGTTTTTTTGTATATTAAACACAAAGGAAAACCGCTAAGACAGACACATTTGTCAACAAAGAAAAACATTAATCTACCAAAACCTATTTACCAACAACCAACACAAATTAGTAACTTGTAGTCCTTAAAATTACTTCTCCTCTACATTTTTCAATATTGAATTAAAATCTGTTATGCTCTTACAAGGCGTTAAAGTTCGTAGGAATACAATTGACAAAGTCTTAAAGAACTTAGAAGAACAGAAGTTATGTATGCAAGCCAACTTATGTTTGAGACCGCTATTGGTGGACCTGTGGAGTTCTACAGAAATAAGATTCTTTGTAGTCAGCAGTAAAATGTTTAGGAGCCGTTGCGCAGGGCGGTATGAGAAATGTGTTGGCAAGCTCTAAATAATAATAGAAGCTGTAACTCCCTGATTCATTGTTTCTGCCCAGCGTTGGCTAAGGATGAATGAAGCGTGCACACTACACATTACCTGTGCAGCGTAAATACCTGGTGTATATGTTCAGATTAGAAAAGATCTGGCACCCCAGTGCTGTCTTATTCCATCTAAGGTATTCAAGAAATGTTTGCATAAACACCAGAATAATGGTATCTAAAAGAAACAGGCTGACGAGAACACGGAAAACACACAGGGTTTATAACGACACAAAGCCAAGGCAATATCTGCCGTGTTTAAATGGCCCAGATGCAGACAGACATAGAAGAAAGATTACCCAGTTTGGGTCTGACCTCAAAAAGTCAAGAGTTTCTTTCTATCACAACAGGAACGGTTTTACATAGGAGCAAAATACAGACAGATAATTTCAAATAATGGTTCACTCTCTCGAGCAGAACCTCCTGCAGAGGGCCTAACATTCCAAATACACAGCTTTGTTGATATTTAGTGATTATATTTCTACCGCATATACCTCAATCTCGATCTAACCCAATGATTATCCTGAAAATCACAGCTCAAAAGGTCAGGGTATGTAATGAGAAATGGGTAGCTTTGAACAATGGTTATTGAAACTCTTCTAGCAATACGCTAAATTGTATCACTTGCTCAGAGACAAACACAGCTTTACCCATAATGTTACATATTGTGCTGAATGCCAACAAGCACTAACCCCCAATTCATCAAATAAAAAAAGCACCTAATGATTTCCTATTAAGAATCTGTTGGTGCTTTATAAAATTAATAATAATTTTATATATATATATATATATATATATATATATATATATATATATATATATACACACATACATTCTTGCTAAATTGCAAGGAAATAATTATTTTTGTTGGTGACACCAGGCCCAGACTTGCCATCAGGCACACAGGGCAAAATGGGCCACAATGTCCATGGGCCAAGGCCGGCAGGGGAGGTCACAGGATCTCCCCACCCGGTCCATGCAGGGCCGGCACTACCCGTGCTGGGCCCCGCTGTATTCCATGACGGGCTAGTGAGTCAGAGATCTCCCTCACCTGCCCACTTGCACAGACATTCAGCTGGGGAGGGTGAGGAGGATCACGCAAGAGGAACTCGGCAGAGCTGCAAGATAGAGCTCAGCCGAGTTCCTCTTGCGAGATCCGGTGCTCTGTGTGCGTTTAGTGGCCCTTTAGGCTAAAGTCATGTCCACTATTTTGATCAAATTGAAACAAAATATCACCTATCATTTCACACTTATATTTTTCTACTACAGGTAATAAACTGTATTTTATCTTTACCAGTGAAGCTCTTTTTAATGATACAATTGGTGTCTTCTCACCATGTTTAGATGCCTACCTAATTTCAAGGAGGAAGAAAATTCACTCTTTTACACACAGGAAAATAAAGTAATTTGCTAGCAAATAAAATAACTGTAATGGGGTCAACTATATGGACTGCTATTTTTACAAGCCCCACGCTGTTTGCTTATTTTACCTCTCACACATGGATCTAACCATTTTAGAGTGAGATTTAAATTCTTCTCTATATTCAACACATTCCTGACCTGCTGAATTTAAATTTAAAATTGGAAGAATACATTAAAGGGACACTATAGTCACCAGAACAACTACAGCCAGGGCTGCCATCAGAAATTTTGGGGCCCCTGACACAGCTCAAGGTCTGGGCCCCCCGGTGCCTGCACCCGAGTCCACCCAAAGTGCTGCCCCCCCCCCGAGTCTGCCCACATGGATGCAGTGTCCGCAGGGCGGTGCAAGGATTTTTGCCGCCCTAGGCAAAAGTAAAGTTTGCCGCCCCCCCCATGTGACATCACAATGACCCACTCATATGATCTGCCATGTTAACTAACGCCAGTGCTGCAGTGCCGCTGTGTTTGCATTAAAAGGCCTGCAGGGACAGGCTATAGACACCAGAACCACTACATTAAGCTGCAGTGGTTCTGGGGACTATAGTGTTTCTTTAATGTGAGGTAAATTAGAGATTAGTGCCACAAATAATATACTAGATTGCCTACTTACAACCAGATGAGGATGATGATGGGCTATAGCTGCAGTCTGGCTCCACTGGTCTGGTGTAGAACAGGCTCTCTGGAGGCAGGGGGTGGAGTGTGTAGGGGATGTCCTGATGTGTGTAAGGAATGCATTGTGTGAATTTGTATGTGTAAGGGCTGCAAGGTGTGTTTGTGTATGTATGGGATGCAGTGTGTGCGTCTGTAAGGGATGCATTGAGTGTATGTAAGGGGTGCATTGTGTGTTGCTGTGTGTGTGAGGGATGCATTGCTTGTGTATGTGTGTTTGTGTGTGTGTAATGCATTGTGTGTTTTTCTGTGTGCAAGGGGTGCATTGTGTGTGATGGATGTCAATCTCCCCCCCCCCATGTCAATTTCCTTCTCCCCCTCCCCCTGTCAATTTCCTCCCCCCCCTCTCCAATTACCTTCTCCCCCCTCCAATTTCCTTCTTCTCTCCCTCCCTCTCCAATTTCCTTCTTCTCCCCCTCCCTCTCCAATTTCCTTCTCCCCCTCCAATTTCCTTCTTCTCCCCTCAATTACCTTCTCCCTCCTCCAATTTCAATAGCTTCT
>OW240922.1:92104288-92187954 GCA_933207985.1 Pelobates cultripes | reverse complement strand
AGCTCCCTTGCGCACCGCGTACTGATACCAGAGCCGGAAGATGACATCATCTTCCAGCTCCGGCATCAGTACGGTGCACGAGGGAGCTGAAGAGGAAGCACTCAGGGAAGAGTGCTCCCTCATCCGTCTGCCAGCCCGCCCGCCGGGTGACACCAGGGCCAGCCTCGGGGGGCCCTGAGGTGACCGGCTGCTGGGCCCCCCAGTAGAAGAGGCTGGCCAATGTGGGTACATACCGGGTCGCAGGGCCCCCTGCATCCCCGGTATGTACACCACTGAATGTGGGGCCCGGGACAACCTGAGCAGTCTGGGCACCCCAGGACCGCCGGGCCCATGACAACCATTATGGTTGTCATGCCCTGATGGCGGCCCTGACTACAGCTTATTGTATTTGTTCTGGTGAGTAGTGAGTAGTTCGGTTTTTTAGAGAATATGCAATGTTTACATAATATATGATAACTCCACTGGCCACTTTTCAGATGGCTACAAGAGGTGCATCCTGGGGCAGTGATGTGTTTGTCTTGTACTGGCTCTGCCCCTGTTCTGCCTCCTTGACAAGCTCAGCCAATCCATGCTTTACTATGGAAAAGCATTGTGATTGGCTCAGATCACCTTTTTAGTTGATGTCAACCAAACAGGCAGATCAGGGGCAAAGCCAGCAGCACCAGACTTAAATAAAAGTAAGATTTTGCTATATTTAGGGGGGCAAGGGGAGAAGGCGGGGTGGGTGGGGGGGGGCTAGGTGGTGGTTTAAACACTATAGGGACATAAATAAATGTTTGTGTTCCTGACCCTATAGTGTTCCTTTAACGCAATTCTAAAAGATCTAAATTTGCAACAATGTATACACTGAGTCTGTTCAAACTTTGAGGGCTCATTTTCAATGTGGTTGCTAAATATCAGACATAAGTTGTTCTGGCTGTTTGCGGCCAAAAATTATCGACAGGATACCAACCATTACTAACTTTCACCCCTGCAGATACTGTCCGTTTCTTAGTACTTCAATATGTCTTAGTTCTTAGTACTCAACTAAGTCATTGAGATACGTTTTAATAACAATAGCCTTGATTCAGATCTTTTAGATAAGCTAAAATGAGTTAGTCTAGAATCCATTTCTAATATCGATATAGATTTGAAGTATTTAAGTGATCACAAACTGATCAACTGATTTATCCACAGCAGTCACCATTGTGGGGATTTTTGTAGATAAATCATTTGGAACGTTTTACTAACAAATTGTGATCAATAGCAGAAATGGGTTCAAGATAGTATCATCTGTAGAACTTACGTAAAACATGCTGAAAGTCTTTCACTGCGGTCACAGATGTAGAATTTCAAGTGAGACAGAATCTATTTTGGTTTAACCATAAAACTCTGCACATTGCCTTCCCAAATCTTAACCATTAGTGTGCCACTATGGGCAATATACTCGAAAATTTAAATAGACTTAAAGGACCACTATAGTGCCAGGAAAACATACTTGTTTTTCTGGCACTATAGTGCCCTGAGGGTGCCCCCACCCTCAGGGTCCCCCTCCCGCCGGGCTGGATGGAGAGGAAGGGGTTAAACTTACCTCTTTTTCCAGCGCCGGGCGGGGAGCTCTCCTCCTCCTCTCCTCCCTCTTCTCCTCCTCTTCGGCTGAATGCGCATGCGCGGCAGGAGCTGCGCGCGCATTCAGACAGTCCATAGGAAAGCAGTCCATAGGAAAGCGTCCATAGGAAAGCACTGGGATTTTCACAGTGTGAAGCACGCAAGCGCCTCTAGCGGCTGTCAAGAGACAGCCACTGGAGGCTGGATAAACCCTAACATAAACATATCAGTTTCTCTGAAACTGCTATGTTTATAAAAAAAAAGGGTTAACCCTAGCTGGACCTGGCACCCAGACCACTTTATTAAGCTGAAGTGGTCTGGGTGCCTATAGTGGTCCTTTAAACTTGAAAATAAATATATTTTTTCCTACTGTCTTTTCTAGATTGATGTTCTAGAATTCTTTGAAGGATGCATCCTGTAGTTGGAGGAAATCCTTTAATTTTGTCACACAAAAGACATTAGAGAAACATCAATTTTAAATTTAGCCCTGGGATTAAAACAAAAATCTGATAAATATTTTCTCATGACGTCTAACTTCTACCCACCAGCAGCTGTTTTCAAATATTTTAATTCAATCATCTTGGATGCTAGATATTATATATTCCAGATTATGCATCAGGCCACTTTTATTATTTACTTTGTGTAAATAAAATATTGAATAATTACGTAGATAAAAACCACCATTTAATTGTACACAGTATTACATTCAGAAGGCCTCAGCTAAAGTCTTGATTTTTTTTTTTTAGGTTTCTAAGAACAAAACTACAAATAAACGTTTAATTGGTTTACTTTCAAACCTTCCACAGATACTTGTTGGCATAATTGTGAAAAATACACATTTTCATATGCGGTGGCTATTTTCTAAAATTATCCTTTTTGGTAGAGAATAATAAATAGATATATAAAATAGTTGAGCGGAGAAAAAAAATATTTTGGGTGGGGGTGTAATTTGTCTACTTTAGCCTAATATTTTCAATTTACTTATCAATACTCCAAAAAATAGCTTATTGAATAAACTCCTCATATATTATTTTAAATTAATCAGAAAGGGTTTTATAAAAGCTTTTGTGGACCCTCTGTTGGCCCCACTGGTACTAGCGGTGTCAAGCCTTCAAATGTCATATATATAGATTTTGTTTCTGCAGGATATCCCGGGCCTTTAATGGACATTTTACAGTTTTGCAGCAGTGAGTGACTGTGTGTAAGCCACGTGCCCACCGCTGCAGGATGATACAAGGCAACCTACCTCCAGGCAGCATTCGACCCATTTTTTCTGCCATGAGCCTTAAGCGGAAGATATATTTTTTATAATATCTAGTCACTTTTTAACCCCAGGCCATGTGGATCCCTAAATTCTACGAGCCCCATCAGTATGTGTGTCTGCAATACAAAAGGTGGACTTTCAAAACATACTCAGAAACTTAAAAATAAGTGGATTTTCAGACCATTTCAAACTATTTACTTTTAATAGTCAATCACAAAGCTTCTATGCTCATAAGGAAAATAACATTGCTTTGGCCGTAGAAATTTTGTAGTCTATTCAATTAAATGCTATTTCTGATGAAAAGGCAGGAAAACTGCCAAGATTTAGACTAGAATTGTGAAGTTTAACGGGGAATCCAAAATTTAGCTGAGATTATAGTGGTTTAAAATTCTGCGAACTTTATCTACATGTTAAAAGTCATCTCACAGTAACAACTTGCTGTTTAGTAAATAGTCAACCAAGTAATGTTAGATTTTTTGCTCAGCCTAATAGTTAACTAAATGTTGGCTACGGGATATGCCATCTAAAAAACTAATTTCTTTCCCCATTAATTTACATTATATTCTACACTGTTCTGGCACACACATGGCATACAGTAGAAATTACTCTAACTCTTATAACGCCATATGTACGTAGATTTCTCTAGAGATATAGGCACACATGAGTGTGCCCAGAGAATCGGTGGGTGATGTCACCATAGACGCGGAGATGTTAGGTATATTTTACTTACGCTACCTGCCCTAATCAACCCAGTAATAATTTCAATAGTATAACCACGCACAAAATACTCTGATTGGTGTATGACGTTTATAAATTCTAAAGACGGTGTTTAGTGCTAGCTCGTTTTGCGTGCTGACTTGGAATAGAAAAATATAGGTGAAATTAAAATTTCTTTTGTGGAACAAAGTATTGAGGCTGTCTGATTGGCAACCAGGGGGGGTGCGACAGGGGTATAAATTAAAACTAATTGAGAAAATACACCTGAAGGCACAGAATCTTTTGCATCGTAACCACATTGTCTTTACGAAGTGGTTTTGGTCTTTAAACTGACCCTTAAATGGTAATTCAGCACAGCTTAAGAAACCGTGAAGAATAAATGAAAAAATATCTCCATTAAGGCATTCTTTCAGTTTATTTATTAGTCTACAAAGCTAATCTATCAAAATCAGATACCCTCATCTTGATAGATGAGCTCTCTAGATAAGCAAATTGGGAGAGATTTTCTCACCTAATATTATTTTTTTCTCACTGCATTCTAAATGGAAGATTATGTGTCACATTGTTTCTTGTCAAATACAGACAGATATGAAGGATTTACAATTAGGGCTGTGCAAACCTAGCTCTTATCTTTTGCAGCCAACTGTTTCCTTAACCGAAGATAAGAATTTAATCTTCGTTTTTTTGGCGATTCCCAAAATAAATACTCGGGGGGAGTCTGGTACCAGCAGAATTGATTATAGCTCTTATTTATGAGAACATAAGGATATTCAACAGGTATATTTCATGGACAATCTCAGTGCTTTCATAAAACACAATACTCTCTATTATATATATTATATTGTATTGTTTTATATTGTTATTTCTTCCAATTCTATTTTCGACCTTTTTCAACTATTACTTCCTGCAAAATGCCTCACTATCACTTATTGAAATGTCTGCTGCAAGGATGAAACTAATGAGTTGTAAAGAATAACAAAATCTACCTGCTTACAAACTGCATTACACAGTGCAGGGACCCTCTTGCCCGTGGCATTACACAGTGCAGGGTCCCGGTCGCACTGACCTGATTATTTCTGTAGCGACCCGTGTAGGTGGCGCACTTCGAAGCGCGTGTATGACGTCACCGTTGAGCACCGACGCACACCGGGCGGAAATAATCCTCTGTTCCCCCAGATCCTACCTCCACTTCTGGTAAGCAGTGAGAACGGCGCAGCTATCGCACGTTGCACTTGAGCGGTCGGTGCAAGTTTTGTTTTGTGTGACAGTATCACAGACATAAAGTGGTTGGTTGGCGGGCCCCCTACATCGGCCGGGTCCTTGGACCATGTCCGAAGTGTCCAACCGCTCAGTCCACCTCTGTTAGTGGATGGTATATACTTCTGCAGATCAATACAGCAGGTCATTATTATACTTAACATTCAATTTCATAAATTAATGTATTTTTTGTATACATTGTTTCAATGGGGCCTCTGAGTATTCGGAATCTCTGTGTACCAGCAACCTCTTGGATTTTGTAAACAAGAAAATAAACAAAGTTTGGAAGTAAACAGTTTATTCTTACAGATAAGATTATCTAAATTACTTTCTTTATCTTAGCTTTCCATCCTCTCTGTGACCTCTTTTTCACATCAGGAAATACCCTTATCAGGAAACACCTTATACTGTATAAACATTTCGGTTATGGTGAATGAAGGAGCCATTCTTCACCATTTAAATACATCTGATAATGTTTCCCAGTACTTCCCTAACACATATAATCAACATTGAGGTCAACCAATACCCATAATACTATTTGATAACTTTAATTTAACATTTCCCTCTTATAACATTTAAATCAATGTGTACCCGTAACATCAGCATTAAACATCAATATGTACCCTCACGGGGTTATTCGCCAAAGTGAGATTTCAAGGGGAACTTTAAGTGAATTTCTAATTTAAGGCTAAAATACCCGACCCGAAAGCATTGCCAAGTTCAAGAATGTTTACAATTCTGCTATGTTGGCCTTATATGGGAAATTCTCCCTGAATTCACTTTGGATTCTAACTATAATGAATAATATTCAAATCAATTTAACCCAGTATTATTGTTATTATTGGCTTTTATATAGCGCCAAATTATTCCTCAGCGCTGAATAATGTAATCCTAATACCAGCATTAACCTTTAACAGTATTAATGTTTAAAGATGTCTGCCTTTGCTGTATATAGTGTATATACCCCCTCCCCCACTGTAAGTAGCCAAGCTGCTTCCTAACAGTTTGACAAACTAGCTTCCATGAGAGCCGAACGCTCACTAGATTGAGCTAAAATCAGCAGTGCAGGGTTTAGCTCATTGGCTGAGAGACATCAGCTGACACTCTCAGCCAATGGGCTGTCCCTGCACAGCAGGATTTAGCTCAGGTGAGCTAACGGAAGCTCTGTGCATCCAGCTCTCAATTAAGGTAGAGGATGGTGCTAGGCAGGATCCAGGTGAGTTGTCAAACCATTAGCCAGTATGACTACTTGGCAATCCTTGTACCATAACCACTACACTGTGTAGTGTTTATGGTGCTTGGAATGTCCCTTTATGCTAGGGGAGGGAAAAGGTAATTAAGAGTAAAACATAGCATCATCATTTTGAACGCCATTCATGAGAAAATAAAACCGGCCTCAACAGTAGAGACCTCCAAACAACTGCTGTGACCAGGTTCTTTTCTGAATGTTTGCAGCAACATTCCATTGAACTCTGTATGAATATCACACTGGAGAGCCAAGACTGACTGCAGTCAGCTAATGTGGAGACTACAAAATAAGATTGGGATTTTAAAATTCCTTTCTAGTCCTATTTTGAAAAAAAAAAAATACAGTGTAAGGCAGCCCCAAATGTACATACTGAGTTCTCCGTAATCCTTCACACTATATCCTATACAAAAGAAATTAGCAGAACATTAATTTTTATCAAATAATAATATTAATATATATCTATTATCTTTCGCTTGGTATATATTCTGCAGCACTCATATACAAGAGGGATAGTCAAGTGTTGTGCTACAGTACACAAAGTTTAACAGGATAAACTGATAGGGGTAAACGTGATTTGTATTATATTTTAATTTTAATTATTGACAGTCCCATGATCACGGGGAACCGATCAATACAAATCACTCTAATTTGAGTCAATTCATTCCAAAAGGTGTTTGTAAATCAGTGGAATGCTTAATTAACTTTCAAAAAGGACTTGATTATCCAAAAAAAAAAAAAAAAAATAAACTTTCAAAAAGGTACCACAGTGAAATGAACTAAAATGAACAGCGAAGACTAGATACCCTTATAATATCTCTGCGTCCTGAAATGTCGAAATGCCCTGGATCCTAGTTACAAGTAATAAGATACCACAATAACAGCAAATTGACAAGGCACATGTTACTAATAAATAATAAAAATAAGCAAAATGTTCCCATCACTATCCCCAGCAAAAACGGTTTGTCTGGAATAAACTGTAAAGTTACTGCCACTGTTATCACTGTTATCAAGTTAGTTAAAGCCATGTTTACGTGCTGTTAGTTTTGTTGGTGAGTGAGTTTTTATTAAATCATTATGAGTGGTTCTTCACAGCCATCCGAATACTCACTAGTGCTGTACATTTTGTTTTAATGCACTTTTGAATTATTATTACAGTTATTATCCATTGCAACACCATTGATGTATGTTGTGCCAGTGAAACGCGTTGGTATTCTTTAGAAAGAATTCTGGGAAAGTTGAATTAAGTGTAACAAAAAAGGAACATTTCCTTCACAGTTGTTTTATCACCTCTTTAATCAATCTATCTAAGACTTTCGTCCTCTGTTGCTACAATCTATCTCCAAACAGCTATCATATTCAAAATATGACTAAATTAAGCCGAACGCATATCACAGGCAAAAGGAAAAAAAACTGAAAAATATGAGCTCTCTAAATATAACTTACTTTAATTTCCTTTTCTCAAATTATGGAACCAAATAAGCATATAATTGTACTATATATATAACGGACAATGTATAGTAAATGTAGACACATTTGTTAGTCTGCATAAGAGATCACATCACATGTAATAAACTTGTCATGGAAATTCTAACAGTAGTAGGCAACCTTTAGCACTTCAGAGGTTGTAGACTACACCTCCCTTGATGCTTTGCCAGTATTATGGCTGTGAGAGCATTATGGGAGATACAGTCAACAGCATCTGGAATGCCGAAGGTTGCCTACCTCTGCACGTTTGCCCTTTTCCAGACAACCCTGAGTACTATGTATGGTAGAGGTAGTTGTGTAAAGATACACAGAGTAAGAAGGTAAATCCTTAAAAAGCATAAACCTGATTGGTGCATGCAGATTAGTGGTTAAAACGTTTATCTGTATCATTTGTTTGTGGGTGTGATGTTACAGGAGTAATATTAACAAATTGTGAAACTGAGAATCTTAGTTTCTGGGCACTGATGGAGAACATCAAAACTGCTCCCAGGTTTACAGCTGGCGTTAAGCCATGCGTTACCAGTACTAATGCCAATGGCAAAATTGTGCGTCATTGGGTCTAAAAGTAGAGTAGTGGCAGACTTTGCGTGAAAGCCTATTGTGAAGCCAGGGGTTTTAGAAGAGACTACGCCACTTGCCTTAAAAGTTAGCAGCTATTACCATAACCATCTCCCATTTGCAGCCTTTATTCCATAATAGTTTTACCGCGCACAGTCTTCGTGTAAATGATACTTTTTTCCGGGTTAATAATCATCAAAGAATAAACCCATGACTAATGGCTATGATTTGCTGCAGAAAATGCAGTAAGTGGTTAAGGGTTCTTCGACTGAGAGCGAGGGGAGGAGATGTCTAAGAGACATTAAAAGAAATGTCGAATTACTTGTATTTGTAGCTGTGAAACTTTGCATTGTTGAATTGTTAAAGTCAAACTTAACTGGTGCAATGTTATGTTGAGTTATTCGCCAAACAAGAAAACTACAGATTTATATAACAATTTGTTAACTGAAATACCTCTTCCTTCCCCCAATAATAATAACATACCTCTTAACCACTGATCCTGATAGCAAGTGTAATCTAAGAACATTGTATGAAGATGCCAGGCTACTGCAGAACATTTTATTGATTAATCACAACATCTAATGCATGGGTGGATTTGTTCTGATTATACTCAAGACATGCCAGGAGTAATATCACACATACTTTTGTGTAGCGGATGGCACTGGGCTGTCCTGCAAATGTCCTTGAAATAATTGCATTCGTGTGATCTGCTAGTTTTCTATGTGTTTTAAAGCCTTGTATTCTTTTGATTGTTCGGTAGTTTCATTCCCTTAGTTTATTCGAATGAAACTACCGAACAACCAGACCTCCCCTGTGTAAAGTGTGTCCTCAATTACCCGTTGCAACATTGTTGCGAACGGGTAATTGACTAGTAAGTAGCCGTCCTTTGTTCTCGGGGGTGGCCGCCATTCGACAAACGAACACGTGGCGGCGGCCATTTTAAAACTCCCGAACAGCGGTGTTTTGCCGTCGAGTGTCTGGAACTAAAATCGGACACTCGAGTAGGCGAACACCGCTGAGACCTCCACAGCCCTGGTCCGTTCGGTTCCAAACTACCGAACGGCCCCTCGTTCGGTAGATAGAAAATACCGAACGAGGGGATTCAGGCGAACCCTCCCTAGCCTCTATAGCTAGAGGTTTTCGTATATTTTATTCCCTTATGCCAGGACCGACCGCAGGGCCCATTCACATGGAACCGGATTCGGCTATCTCTGTTCGTGCGGTCGGTCACTTTATTCCCTCCATACTTTTCCCGAACCCCTGGTCTGATCTGGGTGATTTTTGGATATGTTGGTCACCCAGATCAGGGCTACCAGGGGATGTATGATTTAAAGGGGTACCCCTACGTTTAGGGGTACATCCAGAAACGGGGGGAATTGGTGTGCTGGATAAGGGGATTATGATGCTGGCTGAGGGGAGGGGATGTGTGGGAGGTTACCAGGACAGGATTGGCTACTGTAATAATTACTGTAAATCCCTCCCTTGCATGGGAGCATGCTTTATAAGGAGACTGTGATTAAAGGCTTGTCGGTTCTGCTCCTGAAACTGTGTGTCGTCCAGTTATTGGGATTGCTGTGGGGATATTGCTGCTGTTTTACCTGCTGGAAACTTTGCCTATGGATTTATTATTTACTTGTTTCTGAGCCTCACTTGGATTATAAGCGGAGATAACCTTGGGAATATTGCATCTCCGCTACATTTTTGTTTAGATGTATTGATTACAAATTCTAAATAAAGAAAATAATGTGCTTTTTGCTATTTTCTTTTACTTCCTTCCTATTTTTCAATTAATGTTACTAAAAATATTTGTTTTAAAATTTAGTCTATTAGTTGAAAGTAAATTTTTTTATTATTTTTTAAATTTGTGTTGAAAACCAGGAAAGATTTTTATTTTTTTAACCTAAAGCAATTACTAACGATTTCCCAGAATACTTTGCAACATTTGACATGCTAAACTAATTATTATTATATTGATGGAATACCGGGGTGAAAAGGGATTGTGTATCAATAAGCAGCTTGAGTTATAAAACGTGCGGTTGGGAGAGAAGTATTAGGAGTTTGGTGAAATCGTGTCACGGGTAGGAAGAAAAATTAGGAGCTGGCAAAGGAAATTGGTGTCTGCAGAAGGACACGAGAGGTTATGGGTGGATACGGGGACCGGGTGACACTGATCAGGAAGGACTGATGAAGAACAGCTGTAGTGAGATGCTGAGATCTGAAGAGTCGAGGAAATGAAGCTCTGGGCTACTAACAGGACCTAGCGACTGTAGCCACCTCTTATTTTCCTTGGCACTGCAGCCACATAACCTGTCATGATCCTCATTATACACAGGATTGGTCTACATGCTGTTAGGTCATTGTCAGGGCTAGAACTTCTCAGCTCACATTTTGCAGAACATATTAAAAACATTCTGTAGAATGCATATTGTATACATTTGTGTGTTTTAGGCCTGGAGTTTTATTTATAGAACTGGGACACAAAAACCCACCAGACATGAGGGGAACATTAAAGACGTGTGAGGTTGCCAGAGACCTAACTTGGCAAGGTGATAATTTGTACAGCTGAGCACAATAATATAAGCAGTTTATTGGCTGATTAAATATCCCTCTCTTATTGTGTAAGATTCTACCGTATTTGAGAAAATGTTGCAGAGTCTGTGAATATAAATTGCACGACCTACACTTCTCTTTAGTAGAAGCTTTGCCTTGCTTAGAAACAACGTTTTTTAACAATATGGGGAATAATATGAAAATCAGTACACAAGCATATATTATAAAAACACTACTAAATACAGTTATCATACCCAGTGCATTTCATTTTTTTCCCCATCAAAAACAAGTTAATTTGTAAATTTTACAAAATGTTACAAAATCAGGTCATGCTTTGTATAAAATGTTTTTAAAAAATAATAAGAAAAACTTTATTGAAAAAAATGGGTTAAAACTTTATTAACATTAATGGACAGATTTTATTTACAAACATTAGCGGCCTCTCCTTTTTCCTGATTATCAAAGAATGCAAACTATTTCTTCACCATTTACAAACAGTTTTTTTCATCCAGCTGAGAGGATGATTTTATCATATATTTACGTCACTAAAAATACATGTTTAATTTCAGGTATAGATGGCTTGGGGTCAGGGGGAGGGGAGAGTTGATCTGTTATAATAAAGACCATTCTGTGACCATATTCTAGAGAGATGCAGATAAGATTCAAATCTCGTTATCAAGCTCACCAGAACTTTAATATACTCTGTTCTATTGTGTTATCAGTTGCCAGGAGGGGGAAACACTCACTTGCTATTTTCTGATAGAAATCTGTCATATGCACCAATTTGACCTTCCTGAGATCCTTTGTTTGTTTCTACATTTTTTTTTTTGCCAGCAACCATGGATAAAAATCAGAAAAGGATTTATGTCAGCAGAATCTCAATGCATTTTATTGTTTGGTCTTTCAATGACTTAAGGAATGGACTCACGGGGGGCAAGCATGTGATAAAACGCACACATGCAGTTAGCGAGACAATGCGTCAAAAACATGTTTCTCTCTGTATTAAACCCATTACTGCATACAACATAACTGTTTTGTTGCCAACTTTTTCCCCTCTATTTTCCTTCCTTTCCCAGTAAACCATTGTCAGTCTGATTTATGATGCGATTTGCATACTTTTGCATAATAAGCCCATATTGTCACATTCAGCTGGCTCTTTCTCTCTACAGATCTCTAATATACTGGCTATATTTTATAAATTTCCACCAAAATATACATTGTAGTATGGGTTGGGAGAAAGCTTTGCAAAAAAAAAAAAAATCACTTGCAGCTTAGTGCAGGTTGTCCCACAAAAAGTATATATATATATATATATTTTTTTTTACAAATTGTTGATAGAGAAGTATAAAATATACAAGGACATAGAAAGTATATTTTTTTGCTTTAAAATATAAATTCTTTAGAGCAAATTTATTGATG
Organism: Pelobates cultripes; assembly: GCA_933207985.1. Taxonomy (NCBI): domain Eukaryota; kingdom Metazoa; phylum Chordata; class Amphibia; order Anura; family Pelobatidae; genus Pelobates; species Pelobates cultripes. The sequence continues at coordinate 92,175,868 of OW240922.1, read as the reverse complement.
AAAAAAAAACTACAGGTTTATAAGTTAGAAGTGTGAATTTGAGGGTTATGTAAGACTAGACAGTGGCATTCACTCTTTTGACACATTGTCAATAAAATTTAATTATCATAATTCTGCATTCAGATGCAATATTTGCATTTTCTTATTATTTCGCAGTCAATAATCCTAGAATGTAACCATGAATGTCTAAATTCATGGCTTATTCAGAAAATTATTTCCGTGCTTTGCATTTTTGGGGCAAATTTTTTGCAGACACCGAATAGCTGCTCTGAATATGTACACATTGGGGACCCATCTCAGAATGTGCCATCAACGTGCATTTAATGAATAACATGATGGCATTTTTTTTCACTCAATTTATGGAGCTTTCTCTCAAGTTGTGCAATTCAAAGTCACAGTGGAGTTCAGAGAATATTTTTTAGATATGTCTTTACACTGGATGGATGGGACATATTTTTAATCATCGACATCACAGTCTCCCATATCCTACATTTTAATTTATCTCTAAATGGTCCAAGCACCTTAGTTGCAAAGTTCCCTCATGTCACAAGATGCAGGATGGGACAACAGGGAGCAAATTCAGGATTGCGAGTCGGAAAGCAAAACTGTCCCACCTAAATCCGGATTGTTGGGAGGCCAGAAGATTGAATGTTCGTTATAGAATGTCTTTCAATCAAACCTGCCAGACTTGGACAAACTTAAAGGGACACTTGAGGCACCTGAATCGCTACAAGCTTAATGTAGTGGTTCGTGGGTAAAGTGATTGTCAGTGCAGGCTCAACAATGGACAGAGTGTTTACATTGCTGCCGAATGTCACCTCTAGTGACTGACACTTGTACAGCCAATAGTTTGACTTCCTGGATAAGGTCCAATAAACATTGCTGGACCAACGTTCAGCTTTTCCATGCAGAGTGCAGACTCAATATGAGGATATGCCGATAAGCCGTAGAACAGTGATTGCTGCACATGCACACTATCCTCTTAGGCTTCGGATGAATCATCAGTATTGAGTATCTCAACCAGCAGTCAAAGACGAGACCAGAATGCCGGGGTTATAAAGGTTAGTAAATCTTCTTCTTCTTTTTTAAAAAAACTACTTCTACGGTATCCAATAATCCAAATAGCTAGTAGAACACTCTAGCATTATGATTGTATTCACTACTGTTCCTTTAATGCATGTATTGATGTAAAAATTAGAGTATTATATTTTAACCTATCATAGCTTTACATAGTGATAGTCACCAAGCAAAACTGGCAAATTGGGTATAACTTCTTGTGTTACTCAGTTCCCTCTTATTACCCTTCTTTGTATGGGGTGCATGGAAAAGAGGATCACAATCACTGTCTGTTAACAAGTAAACACACCACAAACAAGTCACTTTTATGATCTGAAAATGTGATTATTATATGGTAGTGTTCACTATGTACCTTCAGTGCATATATCTTGTGATTTATTTTTGGCACTTTAGTCAACATGTTGCAAACATAGTTATTTATAAAGTGCCAACATATTCAACAAAACTATATTGGGAGAAAACCTGACCGTGACCGCATCAAAACAAGGTAGACATACAGAAACAAGAAGTAATGAGCGGTCTGCTCCAATTAGCTTACAATCAAAAGGACGTTGTTTATTTAACTTGCTTTGTTCCCGTCCCAGAGGACAAAATAAAACATTATTTTACTGTAAATTGAGGATCAACTTAAAACAAAAAGATCTTCTAATACGTATGTTCACTCCTGGGCATTTAAGAGGTTAATACAGAAAAATACAAATTAAGACTCTTTTCTTGGCCTTTGGGGTGCAGCTAAATTTGCTTGCGTGTTTTTTTTTCTTAGCCGTCACTCACTTATTTTCCAATAAAACAAAGTTAAAGACTCTGCACACTTTTTAACTCTGCTACACTGGATTAAAGTCTTAGCAGTGTTTATTTGTGTTCGGAATATAGTCCCAGGGAATGCAGGGCCCCGAGGCTGCAGGCAAGTCCACAAGGTACACTTATACTGTATACTTCTGTGACCAGAGATGGATATAAGATGATGGACTATACCTCACAGCATAGCCTGGAGCAATGTCACATTGTATTTGTGTAATAATATGCGCTTGTAAAGCTAACCCTCTCTTTGAAGTTTTTTTAGGCTTGAAAGGGAAAATGCATTTGATTGATTTTGCTAGAATGTTTACGGGTGACAAGCACTGTTCCTTCTAACGTGATCACCCCAGCACTGGAAGTGTGAAGTAAGTACTCTGTATAAAAGCCAAACTCTATATACCATTCCGCACAGTCAGGGGCGTAACTAGTAAACCTCCAGGTTCCGATGCAAGAATGTGTTAAGGGCTCCCCAACCGCCATAGAGCATAGGTAACTAATGGGTAGGTCCTCAGCTGCTGTACAAATCCTGTGATGCTTTGCCAGCCAGGTGTGGATCTGATATTTACCTATTCTTGCAGGATTCTATTTTTATGCATTATCTGTGAATGTATTGGTGTTTTTGTGTATACTTGTGTGAATGTCTGTGCATTTGTGTGTAATGTTGATGTTTGAATGCAGGGGTGTGTTTAGTGTTAGTGTTCAAATGTTTTCTATGTAGTGTTAGTGTATGAAAGCAGAGACGTGTTTGTAAGTAATATTGGTGATTGCATTCGGATGTGTATTCAGAAATACATATGCACTGTCACACCCATATAGGAGCACATTGCCAGACACAGAAACACACATACACTGCCATACAAACATGCCCACAGACACATATACACACAGATTCACTCTGAGAGATACACACACAGATCGATACACACAAACGGTTACAACGACTAAAATAAATGCACAGATTCACAGAGACAGATCCACAAACACTGACAAACATGTACAGATGCATACACTGTCACACACAAATACTGACACATATGAATAGATACATACACTGACACATACAAACACAGATACACAGTGGACCCTTGTGGTCCAATGCTACTGCTGGCTCTTGGTGGTTCTGTGGTTATATACGACACTCTGCACCCCTCCAAGTAACCCTCTATCATATCTTCTCCCTCACGTATTCTGCTCTCAAAGTTGAATCAGAGTGAATGCTGGGAATCCCTTCAACTGCACTCTGACTAACTAATGAGCGCTGAAGCCTCGAGGGAGAGGAGATGTGATAGAGGGTTACGAGAAGGGGTGCAGAGCATCACATATCTAGGGACCACCAGAAACCTGCAGAAGGAGTGGAGCCGACGCTGGACTCTATGCAGAGCAGCAGCAGGTGAGCAAAATAAGTAAAGAAAGCTGTCTGCTGCTGTCCTGCTTGCCCCCAAAAGATGGAACTTCAGGGCCTGGTCGCATGTTCGACCAACGCGACCCTGGTAGTTCCACTATTGCGCACAGTGCATTTTTCATATGGAACATCATTTTACCAGTGTGCCTGCTAAACTGCTCATCTAAGAGGTACCATTAAAGTTCAGTAACAAACAAACCAATAAAGCAAAAAATTTAAAACAAGTCATGGGCAGTGGAGACACTTTGGGATGTGTAAACAAAGCAGTTTCTGAGGCAAGGTTCTACAATCGGAGGCAATCACTCAGTTTGTCACCATGGTGATTGCATAACAACTTTGAATCAGATATGGTTTTAGGCAAAGCCCTGATCATTTCAGAATCCTCATAACCAATTGTAAAGGAGCATTGTTAACACCATAACTACCTCATCTCATTATAGCAAATTTAGTGCAAATTATTTTTCTTTCTCTTTGTTTCAACTTCAAGCCATTGTTGATCTAGACCCCCCCTTTAAATCCATGTATATAAAACAGATGTAAAATGTTCCAGGAATTGAAGGTCACATCTTCACAGGAAGGACTGGACAAGTATATATATCTCCAATGATCCTTCTAATGTAATAAAATTATATTCCACCCAGACACTGCCTTACCATTGGTGACTGGTCGGACACTTTCTGATGTTTACTGTAGAACAACGTGCTTCCTATCATTGAGTTACAAATTACAGACTTCCCCACAAAGACGAAGTTCAAAGACCCTCAATCAGACTAATTGGGAAAAAGAAATCCAGTTAATCTTCTCTAATATAGAATGGTATCACATAGTCAGTGTGGAACTACAAGCCAAAATACATGTCCTGTGTAATCTCACCTAACAGAGACCGTAAGAAGGCAAACACAAAAGTGTCCCCCCTATGCTGTATGTGCTACAAACACCTGTAAGCCACAAGTAAACAGATTGTGTTAACATATCCAACCACTATAGATGGCAGAGAGTTGAGTGGTTGAGACTGCTGGAGCATGATCTATACACCAAGGTCACTTAATCCAGCTAAAGTTGTTTTGGTGCTTGTAGTGTCCCTTTAGACTGACCCGTAAGTATTTGATAATTACCAAAGGGTGTTTATCTTCAAACCTCAATGGCTATTAATAAAGTACTAACAATGGAATTTAAACGGAAATGATCCCTTCCTTTTTTTACACACTACTCTTAGGTTTGCCACCTGACTGGTATTTTAAGGCACTGGCGGTATTTGAGGCTGCGTGGCCGTGACGGCATTGCAGCATATACTTTTCTCAGTATAAACGGAGATTACGCTGCAATACCAGCATCGGCCAGTAGGGGTCACTGTGTATGGAGAGAGGCAGGGATAGGAAGTTACTGCATCTCCCTGCCTCTCTCTACTCACTGATCCACGGGGGAGCTGCTACACAGCACAGAGAGTCCAGACAGCAGCTCTCAGCTTGCAGAGGCAGACTATAGCTCAGGTTTGTGAAGGATGGGGGGAAAGGCAGCAGGGAGACATGGGGACACTGAGACACTAGGGGACACTGGGAGGTGTGGGGACACTGAGACACTTGGGGACACTAGGAAACATGGGGACACTGAGACACTAGGGGAAACTGTGAGACATGGGGACGCTGAGACACATGGGGACGCTGTGAGACATAGGGAGACACATTGGGACACGGAGACACTAGGGACACAGTGTCTCCATGTCTCCAGTGTCCCCATGGCTCCCAGAGTCCCCTAGTCTCCCAGTGTCCCTAAATGTCTGTGTCCCCATGTCTCCCAGCCAGTGGCTGTGACCCCCTGTCTCTGTGTCCCTAGTGTCCCCATGTCACCCAGTGTCCCCAAATGTCTATGTCCACAAGTGCCCCCATGTCTTCCAGTGTCCCCAAGTGTCTGTGTCCCCATGCCTCCCAGCCAGTGTCCCTAGTGACTGTGTCCCCATGTCTCCCAGTGTCTGTGTCCCCATGTCTCTGTAACCCTAGGTGCCTGTGACCCCATTTCTCCCAGTGTCCCCAAATGTCTGTGTCCCCATGTCTCCCAGTGTCCCCATGTCTGTATCCACAAATGCCCTCATGTGTCCCAGTGTCTCCATGTATCTCAGTGCCTCCATGTCTCCCAGTGTCCCCAAGTGTCTCAGTGTCCCCGGGTCTCTGTGTCCCCATGTCTCACTGTGTCCCCTAGTATCCTAGTGACACGGGACACACTGAGAGAAGTGGGGACACAGACACTGGGAGACTAGGGGACTGGGTGACATGGGGAAACTGACACTGTGATACATAGGGACACTGATGCGAGGCTGGTCTTCCAATTCTTTGGACAGACATGCCCCCTTTTTGGGCATTATCGCCCCTTTTGGCAGTTCTGGTCACGTGATTCTCGTCAGTGGCCCACCCTTTTACCCTGCCCATTAACTTCCTACTTCACTGGACACTGCTGTTAGGGGGTATGGATTTACTTGAAAGATGAAAGCATAAATTAGATAAAGAGATCAGTATAGAGTATGTGTTTTCTTATAGCTGCATCCTTTGAGTTTCCCTCCAACACCAACTCCATTAGATACATGATGCTTGAGAGGTATGACTGTTTTAGTGTTTTTGGTCGATAAGATTCTGTAATTAGGCCCATCATAATTGTCAGCACCAGACCCACTGGGCTCTTAATCTGGCCCTGCTTTCCAGAAATTAATCATGTTGATCAACCACTTAAAAACCTGGTCCCAGTGGGAAAGCTATATTACTCTTTTACATTTTAGGTAAAATTGCCCATGATCTACAGTTGCTCCTGGTTTATTCCAAACTCTTCACTTTAAGGGTCGATAAGTACCATACTATAGGCCGCTAATCTTTATCTTAGTATGCATACTCTCTAGAGAACATTCCCACACACATAGTATCCACTGAACTGGCCAATGGATCTGTCAGGATTGGCCTGATCCTAACACACAAACCAAGGAAGGTATTGTGGCAAGACCGCTGCCTGACTGTGAATTGCCCTTTCCTATGTGTGGATGTACTCTCCTGGACTATATGTTTTCCCTTGTTAATTTTCCCCCTCTCTGTAATTTTCACATTGAATCCTGTAAATTTAACTAGCCTGGTTACCCAGGTTCTGCTACAGGTATGCGTATCGGTTCCTAGAGTCAGAAAGTCTGCAAGCAGACACAGAGAAAACTTAACAAGCCGAGGTCAGGGATTACAGAGGTACACAGAAACAAGAAACAAGCTGAGGTCAGGGATTACAGAGGTACACAGAAACAAGAAACAAGCCGAGGTCAGGGATTACAGAGGTACAAAGAAACAAGCCGAGGTCAGGGATTACAGAGGTACAAAGAAACAAGCGAGGTCAGGGATTACAGAGGTACACAGAAACAAGAAACAAGCCGAGGTCAGGGTTACAGAAATCAAGAATGGTCAGCAAGCCAAGGTCAGAAAACAGAATAATAAGAAAAATATAACAGAAACCACACGGCAAGAAAACAAGGACAACCAGGAAGTATGAATACCATGTACTGTGTTGTGATTGGTTACAGAGGGCCATGATGTCACAAGTGTGTACACAATAGACATTATCAAAAAGCACCACGTAGACTGACATTATAAAAAGAGACCAATGGGAAGGTTCCATGTCATTTATGATGTCATAATAAGGCACCAGAAAGCTATGGATGAGTGGGAGTTCATCAGAACACAGAAGAGACATCACGTCCGGGATCACACGTCTGACTTTGATATACATTGCTATTAAACTTACTGCATTGATGTACATGGTATATTTCTGTAACCCAATTCTCCCTGTTTCATTTCTGGCCTAATGTCTCCCGCCATACATTTTAAAATGAATTAACTTATCAATCTAAAAAACAAACAAACATATTTTAATGATTTAACAAAAATCGAGATACCACTGTCACCTATTGCTTGTCACCTCTTCTGCATATCAGCTAATGTGCAGTGGACATTCCACATTAGTCTGTCCGTCGCTGGGTGATAACAATTCACTGCCCAAACCTGGACAAGCAAATGCATTATCTCCACTTTCATAGTATGTTTAAAATTCTAACTGTTGTTAATCTCGACATGGCGGAGAAGATGAAAGCCATTAATTAGTCTATAATAAAATGATTTCTAAGAGGAAAATATAAACATAGGCACAATCAGCATTCTCAACACACACACACACACACAAAACACACATACATTGTATATTTACACAATATTACAATTATAGCCTTTTATTTTGTATGCAAAACACATATTAAGACTTTAAAGAAAAGACTCTGGAAATCATTCATGGAATACTGTCAATCTGGAGAAAAAAACCATAAAAGGAACGGCTGACCTACAGACACAAATCACACAGGGAGACACAGTTTTCATTGCATTGTACGATTGGCTTTTTAATAGGGCTTTGAAAAAGACATTAGGGAGCTGAGGCCTACCTTTTGTTTTTGTTTTCTGTTAACTCTGTTTATTCTTTTCCCTTCTGACTTGGTAGTGGTATTACAACCAGAAAAGAAAATAATAGCATATATGCATTTATTGCACCGTTAGACATTTTTCCCTTGGGGAAATAATTTTTTTCTTTTGTTACGCTCTGAGTTGATTACTAGCTTCACATCAAACTTCTATATATGAAGAAAAAAAAGAAGAGGTTTTCAGGTTACAGACTGGTAGTTGTCAAATTAACCGTTACCTTGTTAGACAGAGATTTATAGTTCCGCAACGCCATCTTTCATTCCGTCCTTACAATTCTGGTTATGCATAAAAGATTTTTGCATATGGATTGTGGCAGGAGAAAATACAGATTATTTTCTGTTAACACTCCAGCGGAACACAGAATTAACGCTTCAGCGGAACACAGAATTAACGCTTCAGCGGAACACAGAATTAACGCTCCAGCGGAACACAGAATTAACGCTTCAGCAGAACACAGAATTTGATCATCACCATCCTTTATTTCTGTGGATTTCATCTCCACGCTTACAGTTACTTTAGTATCTAATTCAGGACCCCTATGTCTTATGGTAACTAAGGAGTTGCTTCCTCCTTCTGTGGTCTTTTCCTGAAGGGAATTTTGTTATTTGTCCCTATATCTTTAAGACGTTGGTCCTTCAGTATCCTTCAGATCACCGTCCATTTCCCCTTTAGATGACCATTCTTCTTATTAAAGATCTTTCCTATTCTTTGTTTCCTAGTTCCCTTTCTAAAGATACTACTAAGACACTAGGCGTATGTTCTTGACTGAATCTCCTCTATTTGACAATGGGCTGTACCCAGCTCCTACCCTCCAAAACCAATAATCTGGTCAATCGTCTCATGCATGGGTTGCCACATCTCCCTCCATGTTAAGAAAAAGGCTTCTTACACTTTGAATTAGGTCAAGATACTATGGAAACCAGGTAAAATTAATTAGAGAAAACAGATGACTTGTTTTGTCCCAGGTACATGTAAAGTGAATCTGTAACCCAAATATTAACCGGCAAGGAAGACAATACTACTCAAGAAATGTGTATTAAGGTGACATAATTTCAATAAACTGTAGAAATAAAGAAAGCATACTTCTGTTTTACAAATGTCTCATTAATCAAAGATATACTGAGTCCATAAAAAGGAGATACAGATAAATATTGCATAAATGGACAGAAATCCATTTTCTTGGGTCTTGGGTCAACATCCGCCAACTTTATATGTCAACAGCACAAGAAGGATGCTGTAAGGTGGTGGCCAAGTACCATTGCCAGTTAGTGGCCCAGAGGCAATACCCCTCCAACCCCCTCCACGCTCCCACCCCCAACACCCTGCTATCCTTTAGAGTCCCTCCTCTACTTGTTTGTAGAAAAAAAGGAATAAAGACAATTTATATAAATATATATATATATATATATATATATATATATATTTGTGTTAGGTGCTTATGATAGTACAGTGTGAAATACCATAAATAAATGTAGGATAATAAAAAGAGCAAGTCGGTTGTGGTGTGCCGGAACCGACGATGAGGTAGGCCTGAGAAAGAAGAGGGCCTACCCAGGAAAAGAAATAGAAAGGAAATAAATGTTAAAATGTGGTGTGGTGGGAGGGTCATTCAACGCTGACCTCGAACGGTAAGGAGCCAGGTAAGGGGAGTGCCTTAAGTAGGCTAGGGGTAGCAAACCAGCACCTCCCACAAATCCAGGCAAAATTGCCTTAATACTTGTGTTAGTTGCTTATGATAGTACAGTGTGAAATACCATGAATAAACGTAGGATAATAAAAGGAGCAAGTCGGTTGTGGTGTGGCGGAACCGACGATGAGGTAGGCCTGAGAAAGAAGAGGGCAAAAATTAAGTAATCAAATTTATTACAGACAACCAATACATATACATTTTATCAACCAGACATGTTTTTGAAAGCATCCCTTAATTCTTGTACTGGGTTCGGTATGTACCGTGAGTAAGCGGATGACTTCCAGCGCCCCAGTGTTTTGATAACATGAGTTGGGATGTTGACACTGGAGGCTGTGGACGTGGCTCCTATACGAAAGGAGTGCCCTGAGTATTTGGCTGCGTTGAGGCCCAGTTGTGTGGGCAAGGACCAGACGTAGGTCATGAAGGTTGTAGTAGTGAGTACTGCACCTTGTAGCTGTAGTAGTGGTTGTGAGGGCAGTAAGTTATGATGCTGTATGTAGGCATCAGGAACCCTGACGGGACACCATTTGTTGTGCGTGGGATAGTACGGAATGTTTACGGGTATGTGCTGACTGATTTTGGAGTGAGGTAAAGTCAGGATGTAATGATCCATATGTTTTGTCAAGTGGGAATAGAGGAAGAAAGGAGTACTTTGGGTCGTGGAGGTTGTAGTGAATTCTCTAGGTCTTAGAAATCCATAGAAAGCTATGTATATTGCTGTTTTGATGATAGAATTTGTATTGGTGTCAAACGGTTGTAAGTCAAGCAGGTTAGACAATGCTTTAAAGATATGGTTATCTATGGGTAGCCTCTGGGCTGTATGTGTGGGTTCTGATTTCTGAATACCTCTGAGTATGGTTTTAATTTGGTGAGAGGCCATGAAACTGTTGTTATTTGGGTGTAAGATTAGCATGTGGTGTTGAATGCCAGTGAGATAGAGTTTGATGGTGTTATATGATATTTTAAGTTTAAGGTGGTAAAAGGAAGCAAACCCCAAAAAAGATGTCATAACAAATGGTTGCATGATGTTATGTTCCAGAAGGAATATTTTGAATAGCGTGAAAGCCCTGTTGTATGTTTTGTGTGTATTGTATGAAAGTGCCAATTGGGACAGTGTCCTGCTATGCTGCATGATGGTTTCTAGTCCAGTATGAGTTGTTGAAATGTTGGAGTGATGGTGGCTGTGGGCGCAGCTGACGGGAGTGCTTGATGAAACGCCTGAAATTTAAAGCGAGACAAATTGTCAGCAGCTGTGTTATATACACCTGGAACATGGAAACAACATAGGAAAAAATTATGACAAGCTGCCAACCAAGTGAGTTTCCTTAGAAATCTCATGATCGTAAGGGATTTGGAACGACCTTTGTTGATGATGTGACAGGTTGTCTGAGTAACAACGCACTGGCATATTAGCCCATAAATGACCCCATGCTACGGCAGCCGCCACCATGGGATAGATCTCAAAAAGAGCTGAGGTAGTGGAGAAACCTTCCAAATCCTGAACTGCTGAAGGCCAGCTGCCCCAAAGCCATTCGTTCCCAAAAATTGCTGCAAAACCAGTGGTAGATGCTGCATCTGACCAAATGGTAGGAGATGAGTCAGTCAATTGAGGGAGGAACATACTTTTACCATTCCAAGTGGTTAAAAATCTCTTCCACATGTTTAGATCTGCCGTAGCTTGGGTATCTAAGGACAACCTGTGCGTGTCATGTAGGAAATGTGGGAAAAGATGCAATAGTCGTGATATAAAGGAGCGGCCTTGAGGTATGATGTGCATAGCAAAATTTAGTGACCCCAGCAGGGACTGTAGCTCTTTGCGGTTGCAATTACCGAGCTGAAGGTAGCTGTTTATGTAAGTGAGAATATTCTCTATCTTATCGTGTGGTAGGCTCACTAGCATTGTGGCGTAGTCTAGTTGGATACCCAGAAAAGTGATAACCGTGTCTGGCCCCTCTATTTTCTTTGGGGAGATAGGTACACCAAGTTGCTCAAATAGCTTAGTGGTAGCTTTGAGACTAGTAGGAAGTGAAGTATTCTCCTTGATCAGTAGGAAATCGTCCAGGTAATGTAATACCGTAGGGCATCTGGCTATGTTCAATAGTAACCAGCATAATGCATCAGCAAATGTGTCGAAAATAGCTGGGCTACTTTTGGACCCAAAAGTTAACCGGGAGAAAAAATAGAAGTTCCCGGACCACTTGATGCCATGCAGGTGCCACAGTGTGGGGTGGATTGATAGTAATTTAAAGGCGTTAGTAATGTCGGTCTTACTGAGCCAGGCTCCAACCCCGGCTTGTATGATAGCGGTAATGGCGTGAACTATGGTGGTGTATTGCAGAGAGAATTCCTCAGAGGGTATGAGGGAATTAAGACTGGGGTTGGCTGATGAGTGGGGTGCCGATAAGTCAATGATGAGTCTCTGTTTTTAGGAAGATTTCCCTGTGACAATACCAATGGGTAGTTTTGAAAGGCCCCAATACGAAACCCTCATCTACTTCTTGGGCTATGAGGGTGTCAACCGCTGTGGGGTTGTGTTGGGCGGATTGTAGATTAGGGCATTCCAGAGTTCCGGCTGGTATGTGTAAGATACCTGTATGGAAGCCTTCTGTTAAACCAGAGATGAGAAAGTTTACTAGGTGTCTAGATGGGTGCTGAGACATAAATGCCGTGAATACTGGCATATTAATGGACGTTAGGTAAGGCTTGGAATACATTTTATTTGGACATGTGCCCTAAATCATTTTGAACAGACATGCAATAGTCTACATCCACTGTAATTACCCAACATTGAAATTATTACATATCTGGGACTTGCCCAGAAACTTGATTGGGCTTCCCAGTTTGTCTCTTGACAACTTCTCTGGAACCCCAGAGGAACTAGCTCCTTGCATGGAGGCATGTTCGTCCGCCGTGTTGGGACAAAAATTTGTAGTATGGGCTGTGGAGGAGCAGTATGCGCAAGCTGGTGTTCTTAGACCTGCAAAGTGTCTGCAAAAAATGACTGTATCAATCCTTCCCCAGTTGGATCGTGTTCCGTACTGGGAGAAGGCTCCAGACACTTTTGCAGAAAAAGACCTATGGTAGTCATAGAAGGCTGAACCACCATATTTGTTGCCCAGGTCTACCAGCTTGTGCATATAGAGATCAAACTCCTCTCTTCTGTTGGGATAGACCGCACAGATGACATCCCTGTAAATACCAAAAGCTAGTACAAATTCAGGGATAGTCAGTTTCCTGTTCAGGTGGGCATCCCTAGATCTGACAACAACAGATACATCATCATAAGCATACGTCTTATTCTCAACAATATCCTGGGAGGCAATCAACAGGGAAGCCAGGTTGACGTCTTTACCTTCCAGGATATCCCTTTTTATGTGCTCAGGTATCATATGAGCCGGGCTAACTTCCTGGTCATCCAGGGTGATGGCTGGAGCAACTAATGGCAAGTCGGCTGGTGCTTGTGAAGCAGCAGCGGGTGGCCCTGCTAGAGTAAGGGCCGTGGTGAACGACTCAAGTTTCTCCAGCGTGGAGTTGACCTTGCTCATGGACGCCATGAGTGAGGATAACATGGCATGTATGTCTCCTGGGTTGGACTGGCTCGGTCCTTCCCCGGCATCCATGTTATTTGAAGATGTGCGTAGCAGTTTGAAAAGTTCTGCTTTCCTTGCTGTAGCGGGGTAGGGGATTTGTCGTCTCCTCAATTCTGTGGTTATACGCGGGATCGTCCAGGATCTGATCGATGCTGGACTAGCTAGCTCTCCTCCTTGTGTGGGAGTGACAGCTCTAGCCGGGGTGCTAGGCAAGGAGAAATCCTCTACCCCTTACTGAGACATACTATAAATAAAACAATTAATTAGTATATGAAACCACCAAATTGTACTGGCAGGCTAGCTAGGCCGGATGGCGAAACATTATACTTGTTTGGTGACAGATGAGGCCCTGCTAATTGCCAAGTGGCTTGAGAGGCTCTATCTATGCGTTGGCGCAAGGGGTTATTGAGGCCACTCGTCGTAGTGGCAGGAGTTTTAGGCCTCTCGGTGACTGTAAGACAGAAAACATGGGAAGGGAGTGACAGGTGAGGCCCTCTCTATGCAACATCTGAGGTGGCTAGCTAACGTGTGGCCCGATGGGTGTTTGCCTCTGAAACGTTTGAGGCGGGGTGTTGGCCTCGCGGGACCACTAACTGATGGCGACTGCCAAGATGGGGTAAATACCTATTGGGAAGCCTGTGACCCTATTGCCAGTACTCTAACCTAGGGGGACAGAATTAAATGTATGGTAGAATACCATATGAGCAGGTGTACGTACCTCTTAGTATAACAAATTCACAGGAAAACCGTGTGGAGCAAATATATATATAAGCTTGACAGCCTGAAATGGGTAAAAGAGAGTAGTATGATGAGTGTGGATTGTTGGAAAGAAAACAGACTTATAGCCTGTAGCAGCAATGTTTTTATGGTTTGCTGGCGTATGATTGAAAATAAAATGTTGATACCATGGGAATAGATATGAGTTACTCAGAAATGTTGTCATGGCTTAAATAAGACATCAGAGGGGGGCCGTGGCCTATGTACCAACAACATGTGTATATATAATAATGGTGTGTAAGGGAAACATAAAATGTAGGTTATATATATATGTATTACTGTGCAGGAAATGTATGATTGGTTGGATCAGTACGTGTGATTCAACCCGAGTATGCATGAAAAGGAATTAATGCCTTATGTGTCATGGAAATAACAACGAAATGAGGCCTGTAACGTAGGCTGAGTTAATTGAAATGAAATGGATAATTTATGAAAAACTCCTGTAAGCGTGGGAGTCCTATGATCCATACAGAAATGTTAGCTGGTTTCATGCCCTTGATGTAATAAGTGATACCTTAAAATAGCAATGAAAATGGTCTGTCTATTTAAACAAGCAACTATTTAACCGAATGTATATACATGAAATGATGAAATGTAACTCATGAAACAGGCATGAATAGCTTAAACCTATGCACTTTAATGCGAACAGCAATCATGAATAAGTGCCGAACGGAAAACACAACCGAAATGATAATCGTTTAAATGAAGCAAGGGAAAACAGTTGTGCGAGCTGATCGCTTCTCTAATACGCATGAATTTAACCGAACAATTTGTATGAAATGAAGCCGTGCGAAATGCGACTTTGCAGAAAAACCGTAAAGCGAGGACCCGTGCTCTACCGTGCGCCGTGGGAACCGGTCCTGGCGTGACAGGTAGGTCTGACTTACGGTTTAGGAGTCCCTGGGACGCGATCTACGATGATGAACGGGGTAAGAAGAAGCTGGACGGACGGAAAAGGCCTGAACAGGATTCCTGGACACAGCTTGCCGCGGTAAAATCTCTGAAAAACCAAGATGGTGTCTGAGAGAACCCGGAAGTGGATCCTCATTCAAGGCTGACCTCGAACGGTAAGGAGCCAGGTAAGGGGAGTGCCTTAAGTAGGCTAGGGGTAGCAAACCAGCACCTCCCACATATCCAGGCAAAATTGCCTTAATACATATAAATATATATATTTTTTATTATTTCATTTATTTATTTTGCAATATTGCTACTACAGGGCAAACGTTAGTTTTATGTTTGATCAGTTTGGGGGGAAAGAAAGGGCGGCCTATAAGCAGGCTAATACGGTATTTGTTTCCTGATCTCTTTAATCTAGGCCTGAAGTGCTTGGGTTTGGATTTTTCCCACGTACTTGGCCTAATTTAATAAGAGAGAGTTCCTCTCCAGCTCTCATCCGCTGTAGGAGAGGGGGAGAGAGAGAGAGGAATGAACTTTACTGCTTTGTTTTGGAGGAAGGCTGTAGCACTGCAGACTCCTAAATGCACTGAAACCACAAATACTGCGTATCCGTTAACACACCATCCTCCATTAGAGAGTAAGGTCATCGTTGTAGCTGTTAAGGTTTCGTGAACCTCGTTGGTCATGCAGGCTCAGCAATGCAGAAACTGCTGTTAAATCAGGTGAAAAGATTAGTTGAGTTGCAAGTGTAATGCTGTATGTGTACTTCACAACCTGTGTCTCGTCTATTAGGAGGAAACCCGCTCCCTTGCATATCAAGGCACAGTTGCTGCATAATGAGAAGACATTAAATACTTTGGCGTGACTGTGCAGCTTATTCTGTGAGCTGTGGAGCCCAGAATTCAGGCACAGATAGACATATGCTTTTTTTGGGCTTGTCCAGCTTGCTGAGGTTGAAGTAATGTTTTAAACTCATTAAAATAAAAATAAAAAAAACACTCTTTGTAGAAAGGTTAAAAAAAAGCAATGATTTAAACTAGGTAGAATATATACTTTGTGTAATAGAATGGAGAGAACATTGTACATGATTCTACTGTAGACATATGTATCCGGCACAGTAGAGGGAGGTATAGTAAATGCAGTAAGTA
Organism: Pelobates cultripes; assembly: GCA_933207985.1. Classification (NCBI taxonomy): domain Eukaryota; kingdom Metazoa; phylum Chordata; class Amphibia; order Anura; family Pelobatidae; genus Pelobates; species Pelobates cultripes. Next base: position 92,159,999 of record OW240922.1, on the reverse strand, counting down.
TACAGTGTATGTATAATTTATTTATATTGCGATAATAGGTGTACTTAGAACTTTACAGGCGATGTTACATTAGAGGGAGGTATAGTAAATGCAGTAAGTATACAGTGTATGTATAATTTATTTATATTGCGATAATAGGTGTACTTAGAACTTTACAGGCGATGTTACATTAGAGGGAGGTATAGTAAATGCAGTAAGTATACAGTGTATGTATAATTTATTTATATTGCGATAATAGGTGTACTTAGAACTTTACAGGCGATGTTACATTAGAGGGAGGTATAGTAAATGCAGTAAGTATACACTGTATGTATATTTTATTGATATAGCTACAATAGATTTATTCAGCATTTTACAGGTTATGTTACATTAGAGGTGGGTACAGTAAGTACTGTAGGTATACAATTGAATGGACCGTAGCGGGCAATGTGATGCAAATAAGAATAACGGAACCTACCCAAATACCCCCCAAAAACGACAGACACCGAATTTGGATGGAACAGGCCACTGCATTTATTAAAACATAAGACTGTAGGACTCATCCAACATTTATTAAACTTTATCATTTAATAATAACCAGAGAAAAATACATAAATATAAACATATCATTATTAACACCTAGTGCCCTATAGACTTAGCTTACATAAACTTAGCTTACATAAACATCCTTGCCAATGAAAGAGACCACGTGCCTATGCACCAACTTACCCACAGGGTTCTCGCCTCCCCCCTCGTCCAAACCAAATTCCCTTTTCCTATCAATGCTTACCACCAGCCGGCTTTTAACTCGAATCTGAAAGGAATGCCCACAATATTCCTTGTTGTCAATCCTCAGGACCACCAGCCCCGAGCGAAAGACCAGGAGACATTGAAAATGAGAAAGAAAGCTCCCATCCGCATGAACCATAAGAGGGCCCATGAATACTGGGCGCAGCTTACAGTACTCCACAAAGGAAAAAACAGGGCAAATAGCCGAACCCTTCCCGAAGACATCCGACCTCAAGTTTCGAATTTTAAATGAGATATGATTCGCAGAGCACTGAACATCGGCAAACAACACCCCACCACTGCATCGCCTACTAGGGATCACCAATTTCCCAATGCACATGCCCCCAAAGAATGCCAGGGAATAGGCCAAAGCAAATAGACGGGCCTCAAAGTGAGTAACAGACCTGGGGGGGTACCCCAACAATCTTGTCAGGAGCACAGCGTAGACTGACCTGCCCGCGTCTGAGGAAGCAACACGCTGCTCCAAGCCCACACTACGAACGCCTTGGCAGAATCTTCCCACCCACGTAGCTTGAACAAGAAGCTAAGACCCGAAAAATGTGAGGAGATTGCAAATGGGTAACTACCCTCGGACTCCCAGCAACCCAAGAGCCGCAAAAGCCCTCAGAGGCGGGCAGTTGAGTCACCAAAACCACTAGGAGCATGCACCTGTCTATTCACACCACACCTTACTGTATCGGGTCCACGAGGCTCGGTAGACTGACCCACAGACCAAATTCCTCAATTTGCCAGAACAAACGACCACATATCCACAAGGCACAGATCCGCCCGCTGGACGATCGCCCAAAAATCCCGACCATTGCAAATGAGAGAGAGTATTCGCCATTACAAGGTGAATGCCAAGCATATGCTCTGCCCTACAAGACACATGTAGACATAAACATCGGCGCACCAAACGCCGCAGCAAGTCAACTACTGGAGGGGAGGAGGCTGTCAGACGATTGACAGCTTGTACCATCCCCAGATTGTCGCAGTGAAAAACAACCCATTTATCCCAAAAATGGGACCCCCAAACCTCCAACTCCACCAGAATGGGGAAAGATCCAAGAGAGCCCGATTCCTAGTGAGGCCAGAGACTTGACAACCTTTCGGCCAAGAGGCAGCACAACATCTAGATCCCAGAATCGCCCCAAACCCAACCGAGCCCGCCGCATCCGTGAAGAGCTGTAGGTCCGTGTTAAAGACCTCAGGCATCTGCCAGTAGGACCTGCCAATATACGCGGCCAGGAAGGAGTCCCAGACTGCCAGATCATCCAGCAGAGACCGAGTCAGCCGAATGAAATGCCGGGGACTGGTGATCATCGACGCCGCCACAGCCAGACGCCTGTGAAAGACCCGCCCCATCAGCTTACCTAGCAGAGCCTACAAACTGTGCAGTTGGATCTAATGCAGCCCTACAGCCAGAGACACGTCCCGCCGTAAGCCTTGAACTGTATCCGAGGCAAGTGGCATTCCCATGCCACAGAATCAATCTTGATGCCCCAGAGTCATGAAGAGATGTCATCATTCAACAAACCCCCACAAAGGCACGATAAATGAAGAATCAAACTGTATTTTCCTTGCTCCTTTTTGGGCACCATGCCCAAGGGGGAAACCTGCCAGTCCGGTAAAGGGGGGTTGATAAAGGGACCGGCCATGCCACCCAGAGACACCTCCTTGCCAAGTGTTTTTGACCACATGCGGGAAATCCCGGACTGCCCAAAGGTTCCGAACCAGCAGCAAAGGGGGGCGAGCCACGGGAGATGGGATTAGCACCCCCACAGGTGGAGCATTTGTGTTTGAAAGGGCACTAGGCACCCCATTTGCAATGACTGTCATTAAATGTCCAATAACAGGCTGACCTCTGCTGTGCGGCCAGGGAGGTGGATGATCCTCCCCCACTGCCTCACCCCCCCCCCCAAGAAAGGACGAGAAACAACCCTGCAGCGATGTTGAGAGGGTCATAATGGAGAGCCAGAGGCCAATGTCCATCTGGTCCCAGGAAATTGAGGGGTGCACCGCTAAACGTTGACGAAATTGCTCGTCATACATCATCCACCAGCCCAGACCGCCATAGGTATGACTAGCGTTCCAAATGGTGTCCTGGTAGCAGAACAATGCAGAGCACTTCTGTAGAGCCTTCTCCCCAATGACCCTAGCTAGTATTGAAAACGCGGATCTTTGGGGATCTTTCGCTGACTGTATTTTTCTTTCTCCTTCTCCTATTCCTTGTCGTCCTTCTCCACCAGTGGAGGAGCCTCCTCCATTGGCAGGAGGAAAAAAATCTTGACAAATGGGACACAGAAAGACCAGCAGGGGACACAGGGAGGACAGGAGAAGGGGGGAGAGAGAGGGGGCCAGAAAGGGAGACAGAGGTAAGGGGGGAGCCCAAAACGGGAGGAGGAGGCACCAAAGGGAAAGGGGCCCCAACCGGAGGAGGCAGAGGGAACATCCGAGGGGAGGATTAGAGGGGGTAACGAGAGACATAGGCAGGAGAGGGGGAACCTCCGGCCGTTCCTCATCCTCGGAGGAACTGTAAGATATAGATTGCACTTTACAGGCTATGTTACATTAGAGGGAGGTACAGTAAGTACAGTAGGTATACACTGTATGTATATTTTATATATATATATATATGTATATATATATATATAGCTGTAAGATATAGATTGCACTTTACAGGTTAAATTACAGAGTGGATAGTGTAAGTGCGGTAGGTATACAGTATGTGTATATTTCATTTATATAGCACTAACAGGTGTATTCAATATTTTACAGTTTATAAATAGTAATCCGTGGATGCATGAAGTATGCATGTGTCAGGGTTTGGGCAATGGGAGCTTGACATGCGGAGTCTAGCACACCCTTGCAGTGACAACCCTAACTGGGAGACCTGATAACTGACAGGGCAACTAGATAGCTGGGTGTCAGAATGGGGACTATATTAGCAATGGGGGAAGCAAGAGGCGTAGTCGACATTACAAGCAAAGGGCTCAGTCCAGGCTGCCCAGAGTCAAAGCAGGGGTCACTAGCTGGAGTCACTACATGGAAGATCAAATAGTTCATGAAAGAGTAAAGTGACTGTTAATGTTAGAGCTTAGGAGCGGAATATCTGGGCTGAAATTAGGTTTAAATAGTGAGAGGATACCAAGCACGCCCCCTTAGTGACATGTCCATATCACCAACATCATTGGGATCCACCTGCATTCCACTCGCTATAGCTGGGTCTTCATTAGGTGCTCACGTCCTGGCCCGTCAGGAATGGAGCTGCCAGCGGCCGCTGACAAGCCCACATCACGCTGTGGGACCCCGTACAGAGGAGTAGGGCATGCACGGACACTCTTGTCAGAACAGGTGAGTAGCCCTGAAGAAGGAGTTTGACAGTGACAGTAAGTGTGCATTAATTATTCATAAGTGTCTTTTTTTCTAATATATAATGGTAACAAGTGTACATAGCACTTACAATAAGAACAGTAGTTATACGGTGTATGTATATTTTATTAAGCATTATAGATATACTAAACACTTTACAGATTATATGACATTGAAGGCCATTGTAAATTAGGCAAATTTGCCCACGGGGCTAGGCCAAAGGATGCACTCTTTAACTCTTTAGGCCAAGGGAGTGATCAAACAATCTCTGCTCTCATCCAAGTGTGTATCTGTGAAATGTGGAGATCATGGTCATTGCTCCCTCGCTGGCACTGAGCTACCCACCCAGCATTCTGATTCATGCAAGAGTGCGGGACCAAAGGGAGTACTGACTGACAAAGACACACAGCCTCCAGACAGCTGGACCCACTCGTCCCCATAGAACAACCAGATATCACACTCCCTTCTCTAAATAACCTTTATACAGTGCTTTTTGTTGTTTTTGTTTTTTTAAAGAGAGGAAGACCATCCTGTCGCCGTCCCCACAAACAAATTCTTATGGATCTCACTGCATGAGACTGTGTCAGCATGGACAGCCGTAGATCCGTAATCACAGAATTTCATAGAATTTTTTCCTACAAAATAGAGCACCTTAAAATTTATTGTACGTTCTACACATTGTTGACTTTTAAATATTTATCTTGACTGCAGGCTTCAGATGCAAATTTTATTTTTTTAATTCTTTATTTTTGTCATTTTTCTTTTTCATTTGGTTTTAGGGGACAGAATTTAGAGAGGGTAGGGGGATACAACGTTTCTTTGTCATATATACATTGCAAGCTTATTCAGTTTTTAAGATTTCATGTTTGACAGTTCGTTGTTTGGGTAGGTGAGGGCATGTTAGTCGTCAGGGTGCTGCTATGGCGTGCCTTGAGGACCGGAACGTCCCCAGATGCAATATTAATATATATTCCTCCCCCCAATATTTATGCTGCGCTTGGGAGGCTGCCAAGAGACTTTAACACTGAGTGAGAACCTGGAGTCCAGTCAATTCATTACCAACTTACACATAGAGGGCTAACATATGTATATCAGGTGGGAAGCAGACATAAAAACATAGATATATAGATTTTTGATGGCAGATAAAAGCAATTTGACTTATCTTATCTGATCATTTCTCTTCAAGAAACCTGTCGGGTGTATTGCATGATAAAGGATACAGTATCATTTTTAATTGTTTATAACCTCCTAATATTTCTGCAAAAGGTTTAACAAATAAATATTTGACAAAATGTAGACAACAAAAATTTGGCAACATGTTTATATGTATGGATGCTATTGGACTTAAAGGGATCCTATAGTGCCAGGAATACAAACCCGTTTTCCTGGCACTATAGGCTCCTGGAGTACCTCCCTCCTTAGTGCCCCCCTTCCGCGGGGCGTAAGGGGTTCAAACCCCTTCAGCCACTTACCTGAATCCAGCGCCGATGTCCCTCTGTGCTGGGTCAGGCTCTGCCAACGCCCCCCTCTGCCGACGTCAGCCGGCGGGGGAGATTTAATGCGCATGTGCGGCTTATGACTTGGTATAAGTAACCAGAGAGCCAGTTTATATGTACAGGGTTATTTACTAAAGTGAGATTTGTCTGGAATTCAAAGTGAATTAAAAGTGATTTTCAAGATTTAGGCCAGACTAAGGCAATTCTGTATTCAGTTTGGCTTAAATCTGAAATTAATTTTGAATTCAATTTGAATTCACGACAATTCTCAGTATAGTTAATTACCCTGACAGTTTCTTGAACAAAGGCAAATAATTCTGATCTCATTGCCCACCAAGACACCCAGTAGTCAACAAACAAGGTTGTCCAATAACCAAGAAACAGTTCTGACAAAAAAACTGAAAATATTTTTTTTGGTCAGAGTAGCCCATCCCCCCCCCCAAAATAAAACAGTAAAAACGCCCAGCGCTGAGGCCTTGTTCTCACTGAACCCTGATACTCCTCCACTGGCGTCACACTGGAGGGCGTCAGACACCAGGAGGGCAGGCTAAGGGAAGAATATGGGCAAGGTTGGGAGAAGGTGTACCACCATTGGCTGTTTGTTACTGGTGTGCAGTGTATGCTGACGGCAGTCTTCGAATTTCCACATAATTCATCTTGATGCCCCAATGACGCTGCCGAAGGTGGAGTTAATCTCCGTATGTCTTGTTTTTCATGGTGAAAGACTCCAGACATTCTACTAGGCTGTGCAGTTATGGATCTTCTGTGATAAATTGAAGAATTGGTTCTAATACAGTGGCCACTAGCGGTATTAAATAGCCACTTCTTACATGATCATCATATCCCTTTCTATGACAAAGCTGAACATTCTACAGTCCTTTGAAACTATTCATTTTATTAAAGATAAGTGGTTCTACAAGAATACATCTTAGTGTATTTCATATCCTGGAGTTTATGCTAAACCTTTATACTTTTAATTTAAAACATTCTATCGCTTCTTCACGTAACAGATTCTCACCATTCCCTTATATTAAACATTTCACTTAATTCAAGCTCTCTATCTCATGTTTATCTACAAAGACCAATCCGAAACATGTATCTGCTAAACTTTATTTCATTCTGAGTATGTTCCATCCCTGGATATAGTAACCTCAGAGCATCTTCCTTTGATTATGTGTTTCTCGCCAAAGAATGTTGCGAGAGCGATTCTCCCGTTTCTATGAATCTAAATGTTAGCCTCTTTCTATGTCGTTTTGCGAATTTCTCTATTTCCCTTACACTAAGTGCATCTATATGTTCAATAAGACATCTCATTTTATCTAAAAAAATATGTGTTGCTTCTGTAAGAGACCCACATTGCTTTATTTCTTTTGCAGAGCTGTGTTATTCAACAGACATCACAAGAGGCTGTGCAATAAACTGATGTTTACAATGTAAAATCATAGAGTTTACATAACTAGTCTTTACAGTCGTTTACTATTTCCACGAAAACTTTATTTGTAACTTTTAATATAAGAAAACTGGAATAACTCCTTCCTGTTCCAGCTTGTCTCAATATATTTATATTAAAGGAACATCATAGTGTCAGGAATACAAACATGTATTCCTGACACTATAGTCATAGAAACACTGTTTAGGTTTCCTGTCCCCTATTGCCTCCCTTTAAAAAAGGTATTTTCCCTAAATTTTTTTCAGTCCTGCACTGGTCACATCGAGACTGGCCCCGTTCCACTCAGCGTTCTTTGGCTGAGATCATCAAATTTGACAATCTCAACCAACCCAATGTTGTCGGAGCTTCTGTATAGTGTCACGTAGGGTGTTGGTTTTATGTCAAACCATTCTAAATCAAATTGACAGAAAACAAGGGCTATAAGGAGTTGTAATCGAGGCTCTTTAAGGTGGTCATTTAATGGCATGCAATACCTCCTGCTATAATTATAATGTGTGTGAATTGGCAATATCCATGTTAATAATGAGAATACTGCAATTGCACACGCATTAAAAATGTAGCAAGAGTTATTGCATCACGGGGGCGGAGCTTGACTGCTAGCCGGAGCGGACGCAACTTAGCATAGCTCCACACTATACGCTGTTAAAATGCCTGAATTTCTGGGTTTGAAGCCCCCCGACACCTGACTCCTATCACAGACATAAGCATCTTATTTTGTTTGTATACCCGGCAAAGGCGAACTGATGGAAACGCATACCTGGGGCCTACAGACCCGCGGCAGGCCTAGCCTGGCAGGCACTACTAGGCAGGTTTGAGCCTCCAGGGGATCCGGAGGCTGAAGACGTCCCTGCCGATTACTTACCTGGCCCAGCATCGATGGGCAGGTGGTACCAAAAGCCACCCCTGGACTCATCATCAGGGTCCAGGAACATTGGAGCCCTGCTGCAGCGACAACCACCATCCCAAAATGGCTGGAGCAGCGGATCGCGACCACACAAAGGTACCAGCAGACCCCGTGCCGCCTGACTTCCAACCCGAGCAGGTGCAGCAGCAAGGGGGGGACTAAATGGGGTCGACCCCGGTCACACAACTGGACTTTCTTAATTTAGTCACAGAGAACAAGAGCCTCTTAGCAGTCAATGTGGCGGCCATTAAGGCAGACGTGAAGTCCTCGGAGGATGACATTTCAAACTTCAAGCAGGGACTGTCCTCACTACATGACTCTGTGCAGGCCTTACAAGCCCAGCACCAAGCTCTCTCTCTCTCTCTCCAGTACATAGCCCTGGATGACAGGTCCTGACGCAACCACCCTAAGCTTCGGGGATACCTGACACCATCACACCTAAGGAGCTACCTCACTACATGAGGTGACTAGTAGCCTCTTTACTGCCACCAACGCATGCTAAAAATTTTAACATTGACGGGATCTACCGCCTACCATCATCGGGCAGAGCAGCCTCCAACATGGTTCGAGACATGATAGTGCGTTGCTCTACCTCACAAGACAAAAGAATCCTGATGATGGCACTCAGAGGCAAGATGCCATTAATGTTCGAGGGAACTAGTCTCGTAATTTTCCAAGACCTAACCAGATCCACGCTACAATGGCGAAGATTGCTGAACCCTGTCACCAGCCTCTTGAGAGAAGCGGGAATGGAGTACAACTGGAGATCCCCCAGGTTCCTGTTCACAAAATTTCCACACTGGCTGAGTCACCGACCTTCTTTAAGGCCCTGGGCCTCCCAGTACCTGCACAGCCTATAGACCAACGATCCGGCACGGACACCCGGGTCCTCAGGCAGACAGGACCAAGCGCATCTCCCGACAGCCTGACTCTGCAACTGGAAACCGTACTCCGTCGAGAGCTGAATTTCACAGCTGCAACTCGAACATCAATGTTTGGATAATGTTTGATTTATACCCAGTTTAAATACTCCCACACATTAGAGAGCCTACTGGCCAACAATTGTACACTCCGGCACCCAGAATCTTGGGGTCTTGCCCCAGAGGTAAGGAGTGTAATACCACACAACTGTTAGCCCTTTTCACCCCTCCCCCCGCTGCTCTCTTTGGTTAGGGGCACACCTAGAAGAAGGTCTCGCTATCACAACCTGCTAGGGTTACACTTAAGATCCCTTGTACTCCATGGCCATTCTCCCTAAGCATTTCACACACTCATGTTAATGCGCCAATGTTGGATTGCATTCCCCGTGCTAATGTATAACCTGTATTATCATATCTGTGCATACTTTTACTTTACTTTATGCTTGTAACAAATCCTGCATTGCTGCGATAAAAACTGAAAATTTCAATAAAAAGAGATTGACAAAAAAAAAAAAGAGTTATTGCATCACCTAGCTTATTTTTGCGTATAATTTACCTTTATTCTCCTGTCTCTGGCATGAAAGCTTAAGATGCAAGTTTTCAAAGGAAGCTACAACGGAGTTGTTTTATTTATTTCTGTTTTAACTTTGGAAAAAAAATCAAAATAGTTATTAGAACTAGTGTACAATAATATAAATGTAAAATATATATTTTTTAAAAGGCATTTTAGAACTTTTTTTTTCAGCATTACTCCAGCAAACATGCTTAAACAATTCTATTATTAATACATTTGTGAATTTATGAATTTACTATACAAAGTTATTTACTAAAGTGAGAACTTAAAAGGGACACTATAGGCACCCAGACCACTTCAGTTCATTGAAGTGATCTGGGTGCAGTATCCCAGGCCCCCTAACTCTGCAATTAAAATGATTGCAGTTTTTGATTAACTGCAATAATTACCATTGAGGGTTAACTCTACCTCTACTAGACAGCCACTAGAGGGACTTACGGGTCGCCCTCACTCTCTGCATGAGGACATCCAACCTCACCCAAAACGTCATAGGAATGCATTATACAATACTCTCCTATGGCGCAAGTTCTAATGTGATTGCGTGATCGCCGCGCATGTGCATTAGGTCCCACCCACCGGCTAACTTCGGTGGAGGAGCAGAAATGGAACCTAAACCAGCACAGAGTGACATCGGCGCTGGAATAAGATAAGTGACAGAAGGGGTTTTAATGGGGGTGGAGGGAGAAGAGTGGGAGGGAAGAGGGGGACAGGAGAAAGGGGGGGCGGGAGGGAGGGGGCACTATAGGGAGCTACAGTGCTAGGAAAACAACTTTTTTTTCCTAGCTCTATAGATTCCCTTTAAAGTTAATTCAAGGTGAATTTCAAATCTAAGGCCAGAGTAGCTGAAATTATAGCACAGCTGGCTTATAAATTGTTTCCTGATCAACTATTTCCCCCTTACTTTGAATTCTCACTTTAATGAAAAAAAAAAAAAAAAACATGTAAAATCTCACTAACCTCTTCATTAATACAATGTATCCCAGTGCTTATAAAAAAATAAATCTGTGTACAGCACAGGGTACCTTGTCAGCAACACACAAACAGTCACATTTTCTTTACTCAGTCCTGTAAGCCAGTTATCTATGAATTCAGTCGTACATTCCTGTGATAACTTGCTGCTTTTTAAAAAGACAATATGTCCATTCACCATGAAAAAAAATTCCAAAATTCAGTCTTCTTTCAGAACAAATCCCTTGATGTGGCGGCTCAGCTTTTCAAAGTAGTTTCGTTTCCTTGCTTTCCCATAACCCTAATTATCTTCAACAGCCAAACGGAACATCCAGAGGGGCCTGTAGGCGACCCACTATGACCTAAATTAAAGAATGCAACAGAGTTCATAGCATTTTAAGTATTTTCTCTCATAGCAGTAAAAGATTTTTTTTTTCTTTTACAAAAGTAAGAACTCTACGCAGCGAAAGTATTTGAAAGAATGGCTTAATGAACAAGGCCACACACCTCGCATTTGTTAAAGATTTCCACGAGAAGTGAAAATTGCTAATAAGAAGGATTAGGTTTTAATGGTGGGGTCCGACACAGCTATGCAAGGCTCACCTCTACGGCAATTAAAGGGTTTTTTGTTTCTATGGCAACTAGATGGGCCTTTTTTAATATGTTCGCTAACATTAATGGCAAAGAATGGAGCCGTGAAACGGTGTAGGAGGGGGTCAAGGTAACAAAATATATAGAATCTGTTTAATGTCAGCTATTTAAAAAGAAAAAACCTTTTCTTTGAGCATGCTGAATCTATACAGCAAGATTTGCTTGTTATATGTAAGTGTACATTTTTTAATGTGCATGTGGATGTAAAATAAAAGCAAATCGTAGTTTCTCATAAGGAGTATCTCCTGAAAGCTTATTGTCCCAAAATCTTATAAGCAAATTATAAGAAAGGTATTACAAAATACTGTGATAATCTATTAGTTTACATTTGTATCGCTAGACTAATACAACAAATATTTCATCTTTAATATTATATATGTACCCACATGCACTTTATATTTATACTGCCTTACAGGAACTGATGCGTCTTGCTCCCATCAGCAGAGAGGTTTACCTCCCCAAACAGACTGCGTCCCACTCAGCGATACTGCGCAGCCCACCTCCCCTCTTGATCACTGCTCAGAAATACTAGGCATAAGCCCCTCTAATTGGGAGAGAAATGGTCTGCCAGACACAGCCTATTTTGAAAAGAGGAACCCAGCCAGACTAAAACAGTCCTGGAGAGGAAGTACCATAAAAATAAATAGCTAGGGCATTGTGTAACTGCGATATCTCTGTTGAAGGACTGGTTTTTGTTTGCTAACCTATTCCATCGAGAACCATCTTAAAATGCAAGAAGCGCTTATAGTGCAAACATTAAGTACGGATATTATTGTATTTACACATTTAATGGTTATTTTCATAGTAGCAGTTTGTATGAATTACATTTGAATATATGCAAACCTAAAGCAGATTTTGCACATGTTACGTTCTCAATGTGGAACAGGAGATATCTATCAAGGAACATAAAATGGACAATAGGTGTCCACTGATATTTTTCCAGGGAGGGTTAGTTTACAAAGTTCCTATCTACCTACAGCACCATTTATACCAAGGAAGGGCAATTTCTGCGTAATTTTATTAAAGACACGGAGGCTCCTATTATGCTTCTCTTTCTTTAATTTTCCCTCATCAGCGAAGAGAAAAAATGTATGTAAAAGAGAAAAAGAACATAACATTAGCATATTCAACAGTGCTACTAATCAGTATTCACCCCCTTCAGTATATAAGGTGTAGCACTCTCTTCCTCTTTCTTTGCTGCTCCCTCAGACCAGCTATTCTCCTCTTGCTTTGTGATATAATTACTGTGGGACTTTATATGTTATCACTATTCACTTAGGGGATTATGTTTTGCTCCCACTAGTTTGCTTTCACTATTATCAGGAGTCATAGACAGTAATAACTCTTATTTATATATTTTATTGTGTTACTTGTGTATTTATTGCATTACTGTGTTTGTGTCCCCTGGGTCCTGTGGTGTTCTGCAGCTCTGCCTTATCTGGCAAGTCAGGGTCTTTTCCCCCTCTGGGTGGGTACTCTGCTCCCTGGCCCCTCTCCTGACCGGGAACCGTTACGAGGTTTCCCTTCCCCACCTCGCCTGGTTCTCGGCTCCCTTTCATGGTACTCGCTGGCTCCCGCACGACGCTCGCAGAGGCCAGCTTTTTGGTTTTCTGTCGCCGCCCTGTGCCGGCGGCCATTTTATCACTCGTGCTGCAGATTCGATCGGTTCTTGATGCTGCACACGACACTGCTCCACTGAAATCACCCAGGACCCGGGTATTTTTCTGTATGTTACTGCTTACCTCCTGATTAACGCTACCCTGTGCTTGGATTAAGCAATCCTGCACCTTTGTACTCTATTTAGTTATTTATTTATTTTCTTTCTTGCACTCACTTACTGTAAGTCATGTAGTCAGCTGGAGAGGACCTACCTGGCCACCCCAATCACTCTATGGGTGCCCCTGGCCCTGACCCCCTGGCAGAAGAAGAATTTCAGAGTCTCTTGGACGCCACTATGTCCAGTTCTATTAGCAAGGCCATTTCCTCAGCCATGGGGGTTATGTCCTCCAGCATCTCACAGTCCATTACCCAAGCCCTTAGGCAGACCCTCACTGCTCAAGCTGATACTGTGCAGACACATACCACCCCTGAAGGGGCACCAACAGGGCGCAAAGCACTAGGCAAGCGCAAACATGCTCAAGACACCCCCCACACCCAGGTAAAGCCTGGCTTGATTGACAGGCCTCAGACTGTCGGTGATGGCGCACAACAACCGCGCAACAGAGCTACTGGCCGGGCTACGGCGGCCAGAGATTGGAAACGGGCGCGGCCCATGATTTACTGTCTGAGTCAGATGATGATGGGAATGAGGGGTCGGATGACCATTACTCAGATCCCTATGGGGACGAGACCTCAGGAGGTGAAGGCCTCCCGGGAACGCAATTCCCATCTAGACCGACTCATCCCAAGGCACAGTCGGAGACACCTGGGGCAGAGACAGCCCATGACGCAAGGGAAACACTTGCGTTTGACCCGGACAATCTGAGACACCCTCCCTCCGCTGAATGGGAGCCCTCTGAGCACATCGCTCAATACCTAGCTCTCAGAGTACGTAAATCCCTCTCCCAGGAGGGTCGTAATAAGCTGAGAGCAGAATGCCTCCGACCTATCATACCAGAAGTCGACCCACAAATTGTCAAAAGACCGGATGGAAGCCCAAGAAGGGCCTAGATTACTCACTACGAAACTGTCAGGATAAGTTCCTAGACACTCTGGATCCGGTCACTAAGTTATATGAACTGCTTGAGGCAGCTCAGTCGGCGAGGCAAAACTAGATTTCGATGTGGCGTTTGGATGGCTCCAATGCTTAGTTTGTATGATCGGCAATGCCAACACGGCCATGTCTACCGAACGCAGGAAGGCCATCCTGCTCAAGATCAAGCCCAAGTTAGCTAGCATGGCTCCAAATGAACCGGGTGCCTCCGCAAAAGGCTTGTTGTTCGGAGAGTCCTTCGTAAAGGACCCGGGCTCCTACGTAAAGACCTTTATGGCCTTGGACAAAGCCCAATCTTCCATCAAATGTGTCTTCAACCAAAAGGTTTTCGGTGGGGCCGGTAGAGGTAGGAGCCGTCTATCTCCGGCCGCAACCCCTGGAGTTTTTCCAGACCGGGCAGAGGCTCCTTCAACCCCCAGAAACTGAACCAAGAATGTTCCTACACTCCGTTCTTCCCTTCATGAGGAAGACCTTGGAATGCCCGCGGCGGTCGAGGAGCATCCACGGGAAAACGCCCTTATGGTGAGTACACTTTTTCCCCATTTTTCCCATATAAATGTGGGGGGCAGATTGGCCCTGTTCTCTCAGGCTTGGGCTATGAACACATCCGACAGTTGGGTGTTACAGACTATAGAGGGTTACCACCTAGAATTGACGGCCTTTCCTGTTCAGGGCACCCTTCCGCGGGTGATCCCCATGTCAGAATCACACCACGATCTCATCTCTTCGGAGATCAGGGAACTGCAGGCCAAGAAGGCTATAGAGGAAATCCTTCTGGATACTCCAGGTTTTGTGAGCAACCTGTTCTTAGTGCCGAAAAAGGGAGGAGGCGTTCGCCCGGTTAAAAACCTACGGCCCTTGAATGCCCTCGTCCAATATCGACACTTCAAGATGGAGGGCATACATTCCCGGAGACTGGATGGTCAAACTAGATTTACAGGACACGTATCTGACAGTCCCGATAGCGGCAGAGATCTGCTTCAATTCCGGTGGGGGACAAAGAAATGGCGTTTCACATGCCTTCCCTTTGGTCTGTCCTCCACTCCCTGGTGCTTCACAAAAGTACTGAAACCAGTGGTTACCTTTCTCAGACTACACAGGGTCCGACTTATTATTTATCTGGATGATATCCTCCTGCTCTCCGGGACGCGGTCCCTACTGTTAGTTCATTTAACATGGACCCTGCATCTCATTCAGAACCTCGGCTTCCTGGTGAACTGGAAGAAATCGGTTCTAAGACCTTCACAACAAATGGAATTCCTGGGATTCCGAGTCGACTCTGTTCGATAGATTCTATGCCTCCCGGCAGAAAAGATGTCCAACATCAAAAAAGAGATAAGGCGACTTATGCACAGGCCCGACATCTCCCTGCTATAACTGGCACGGGTCATTGGACTATTGGCGGCCTCCATACAGGCGGGACCGCTTCACTACCGGGTGCTACAGCGTCTGAAAGCTACCTGCTTACGAAGTGGCCACTCATACGAATCCCACGTTACTCTGGACGTGGAATCCAGAGAAGAACTGAACTGGTGGTTGACCCACATGGAAGCGTGGAACAGAAGAGCGATCTTCGGTTCCACCCCGGACCTGGTGATAGAGTTGGACGCCAGCTTACATGGCTGGGGCGCGCACTGCGGCTCCATATCCACAGGAAGCAGATGGTCCACGGATGAATCGTTTCTACACATAAACTCTCTGGAACTGCTAGCGGCCTCGTTCACCATTCGCAGTCTCACCCAGGGGCATCTCATGCTCGATTCTACTCAAACTGGACAATGTCTCAGCAGTACGGTATTTAAACCATCTGGGAGGCACCAAGTCATGCATCTTAGCGGTCTTGGTTCAAGACTTTTGGCATTACTGTTTACAGAACAATGTGTCAGTTACCGCGGAACACATCCCAGGCCTGGACAATTACACCGCGGATTGGAACTCCCATTACCTGAGGGACTCGAGAGATTGGAGACTTCAACCGAATGTGCTCCACAAGATCGCTCACTTATGGGGACCTTTGAGTGTGGACCTGTTTGCGTCCAGACTGAACACAAAACTGCCTCAGTTCTTCAGCTGGCGACCGGACCCGGAAGCCATGGCAACCGATGCATTCCTCCAAGACTGGACCAAAGGCCGGGCATATGCCTTCCCTCCATTCAACCTGATTGCTCGTTTCCTGGCATACCTCCGACGCTTCAAGAGCTTGATGGTCCTGATAACCCCATGTTGGAGGTCCCAACCTTGGTTTCCCCACCTATTGGAAATGGCGATCGATTGCCCACGGTTGTTACCATATCACCCTTCTCTCTCGCTCTGTAATCTCGGCAGGCCATGATAACGTGGACGGGCTCCCACTCGGACAGAACCCCTTGGTCTGTCGTCTGCTTAAGGGTGTTCGTTTCTCACGCCCTCCTACACCTAGATATGGATCCTTTTGGGATGTCAACGTGGTATTCAAGCTCCTAGACGGATGGCCCCTTAACACAGAATTGTCATTAAAACAATTGTCGGCAAAATTGCTTATGCTGTTTTGTCTACTATCCTGTAAGCGAGTGTCCGACGTAAGAGCTTTGGATTGACAGGCCCGCATGTTCACTCCAGAAGGAGTGTCATTCGATATCTTGCGGAGAACGAAATCAGCAACTAAACAGGTCTTCTACCCAAGAATCACAAATCTACCCAATCTATGCCCGATGCTGTGCCTAAAAGAAAACGAATCTCGCACTTCTGCTCTACGCCCGTCTAATGACGGACCTCTGTTCATCTCACTGAAGAAACCACATCTTCCTGTATCTACTCCTACGCTCGCGCGTTGGGTCAAATGGTTATTGGCTTCGACCGGGATAGATGTCTCGGTTTTCTCATCCCACTCCATCGCATTGGCGATAGGATGTCGATTGGAAGACATCTTGAAGGTCGCAGATTGGTCTACGGAATCCAAATTCCAGAATTTTTATTTTAAACCTATCCAACATTTCTCAGATAGGGTTATAGCTCAGCTTTAAAAGAGCATAATGGGAGCCTCCGTGTCTTTAATAAAATTCCAAGATTATACTATTAACATGACACGGAGGCGAGTATTATTCCCTCCCTCCCTCCCTCCCTCCCTCCCTGGGTGGAGTTTGTGGTATTCACATGCCTGTCAGTATTAGATTGGGTCTGCCTCTATCCTCATACCTTACATGTTGGAATTTTCCTGTTTCTTATCAGATAATTGACTATAAAGCTTAGATTATCATGCTAATTTTACAATATGTTTCATTTCTGATAATGTTATGGCTATGGTTTTCTCCAGACCTAGGTAACCATATATATACTGTGGTATGTTACAACCAGATGTCAATCAAGATATTACCATATTTCTCCTCTCTTTTAGCCTGAATATTTATATCGGGGTGATAAAGAAGATTTAAAGGACGGCTCTACCGTTTTCCCATAAGGAAGGGATGTATGACTGCTATCCGATGTTACAGTTCCGGTTCAAGTTTATCGTTCGGTTATTGGCTGGTCTTTGGATTGCTACAGAAAGAAGAAGAGGAAGAGAGTGCTACACCTTATATTCTGAAGGGGGTGGATACTGATTAGTAGCACTGTTGAATATGCTAATGTTATGTTGTTTTTCTCTTTTACATACATTTTTTTTCTTCGCTGCTGAGGGAAAATTAAAGAAAGAGAAGCATAATACTCTCCTCCGTGTCATTAAAAAAATCATGACTTTATGTCATGTTAATAGTAAAAGCAGAAACCGCTGGTCTCTGCCCACTCAGCAACCCACAGATCCGGAGTACCCGTACCCCACAAAGCTGGGATGGAGCCCCTTGACAAAGACTGGCTGCACGTTTCCCCAGGTGTAGTAACTTTTCATTGTGGGTGGGCTGCACTACTGACTATGTTTTGTGGGTGGGTTGCTGGACTAACCTAAGCACTGACCGACAGGAGGCCAGATAGCTTGTTAGTCTTTTTGGGAAAGGGGAGAAATGTGGCGGAACCAGCCTCGCCACTGGGCATTGGAGAAGACTGATTGCCAGCCTCCTGCCATGTGACTATGGCCCCTGGGATGTATTGCCTGCTCTCCTGTACTGCTGAGGTTTGATACCAACTAGGTGGATTTGGCTATGGAGCTTGTCTAGTGCCCTCTGTTGGTAGCAACAGCAATATGCACTACCTGAATAGCAAGACTGGATCATTTGCATATTCGGGTAGATTTGCATATTGCTAATTCTGCAGGCACGTAAGATATTTTCTGTTAATTATTGTCTCCCCCACCTCTTTAAAAATATGCCATTGTGTTATAATAAGTCACTGTATGTTGCCTGCTATGATTTGACTGTTTGTAATTTTATTGAGTTTTCACAGCAATGTTAATGTAATGGGCTAGTCCCAAGGAAAATAAAGTTTTAGACAGTTCTTCTTGATCCTCAACACGTAGTCTTGTCTCGTGATTGGAGGGGACAGCTATACTCACACTGGGGATTGCTATGCTTTGCATACTCCCTTGAGCTTTAATCACTTAGCTCTTTTAAGAGCTGTTCCTGTTACGCTCTCCTGGAGGACAGAAGCTGATCCAGGGTGGCTATAAGATGGCGAGACTCCAGTTAAAGCTACGGCGGTTGTGGAGTCTGTGGTGTCCGGTGCGGTGCTTGTGGTCCTCGGCGCAAGCTAGGAAGCATCCATCAACGGCAGGTACTCGGTCGGAGTACAGGGAGTTCCGTTACAGTCAGCTACAGAAAGTTTGGAATGGGAGGGCTTGCAAAGGCTGCAGACGAGATCTGTAGATCTTAAAAACTGATTTTACATATACCACCAATGAAAAAATATAAAAAATTAAACACATGCATGTTTTCATTGGGGGCATACCTACTTTACAGTGATTTTATTTTGTATTTGGGCAGTGTAGTGGCCCTTTAAAGGGTTACTCCAGCCACCGTGAGCAGTTTTACTTTTAGAAGTGGTCACGGAGGAAGGAATCTGTGTGTGGTGTATTTCTGCTTGAAACGTTACACATATAGAGATATTTGCAGTTTTCATTCTGGGGCTAGTCGCTGTGAACTCCAGGCTGTCTAATTTCAATTCTGTGCCAAAATTACGTCTCTTTTCCATGTGCACTGCGTGCTGACAACAGATATTCTCAGCTTCTACCCTTGCAGGCGATGTTGGGAGTGCAGCTGCATGGAGTATTCTGGATCTCCCCTCCCTCCCTGCCTTTGAGTGCTCTCTACATTGAGAACGAGTAGGGTTTTTTTTATACTCCCCCTACCTCCTTGGACCACCCCCCACTTGCTCCCTTCCTCTCCTCCACAGCACACGCATGTTCCTTGAGCCGGTGAAAACGGTCCAATCAAACGCTTCAAACGCTGAGAAGCACTTAATTGGACCATGGAGAGGGAAGGAGTGACATTGGATAGGGTGTGGAGAGGCTTTAGGAGATCTTTGCCCAGCATTGGATTCCAGGTAGGTTTCTGCTTTATTTCTTTAGGCTTTGGGCTTGGAAAAAAGAAAAGAAAAAAGGAGATTTACCTTCGTCCAAAATATTGGGAATCACTGTTTTAGTCAGCATCTAATCTTCTTTTCTGGCACTTTCATAGTAATTTTGCCCTATCTAACCCCATAAATTAGAATGACAGGCTCCTGATTGGTGTAGCATCTTCCTGGTCTGAGAATGACTCTCTGCAGTTGCTGCTTCCATGTGGGTTAGTAGCAGTGGCAGGAACTTTACTGTTATCTTTTAATTTATTTATTGTGCATGTTGCTTTTTAATCCAGTAAATACATAGTGAGAATGTGTCCATTTGGTCTGATAGCTCTCAAATTTAAATTCACTAAAAGCATTGGGGCATCAGGCTAGACTACTGATCACTTATTATTATACAGTCATCTGCTACTCCCGTACCTCAACTCTCTGCCAATCATTACATTAGATTCCTGAAACCTTCAGATCCAATTCAGACTGCTAACATTAACCTAGAAATCCTTCACTAAACCCACTCCTCACTACATTTCCTCTATATTTAACAAATAGCCTCCAATACTTTAGGAAGTCACTGTAGCAGAGCTCCCATACTCTGAACCGAGCAACTCTGCCAAGTCGGCTTTCTCACCTCCTCTGCATCTTCTGTTCCTTTCACAAGCAGGTATCCACACCTCTGCCTGCCCTGTGAATAGTTCTTGCCTTTACAAAGACACTTGTCCCAGGGCCTATGCAACCAGCCAACAGGTTCAAAGACTCTGTTACTCCCACAGGTCACACAGTTCCAAAAGTTATTAACATAACATCCTTTATTTTTGGACAAGGACTAGCCTTTGGGGAGTAGTCCTTAAGCATATGGCGACAAACATTTAAAATACAAATACATAGAACATTGAGGAATGAGGAAATATAATTAATACATGAACTATATAATACACGTAACATTTTCACACAATAAAAACCAACAACATATGCATTTACCTACGTATTTGGTTGCCTCATTTGCAGACCAGCGTATGTAAATAAACACTTCCTTTCAGCCAGCAAAGGGCGCTGCAGAGTTATCAAGTAACAATGAATAGTTTGTTTTTCAGTTGCTACCATCACAAGCCCCTTTCAGGGCCTCTTGGGACCGGGTCCATAGTCTGTGACAGAAGCTCTCATGCTCACAAACACACTTCTATCTGCTGTTTGTAAATTACTTGTTGTCCAATATCCTTATTCTATTATTGTGGAATATGGCACTATATAAATAATAATACTACTAAGTAGATTGGCCTCTCCAGACCGTGGACTGTTGCAAACTCCTGTACATGTGCAATGTTGAACAGATATAGTTAAATGACTATCTTGTTCTATTCTGAGTGTAGCTATTCTGCATACACATGGGTCGTTAAACCAAAATGTCCATTTGCAGTTTAACATTGGCAAGCACCATGTATATCTTGCGGTTCTCAATCAAATTTTTCTAGAAGTATCATTGGATTATTGTTTTGGAATGGCTGAGTTTAACAAAGTGTCTGCAAACCGAAGGCCTCTAGTATGCATTTAGTGGTTATCAGAAAAGCTCTCAAACTGGCCCAATAAGTTTGGCATGCATCCTCTCTCTAAATGTATATAAGCTATCATGACCACAGGTCAACAATTATCCAAAATGGAACAGTCATTTTGATTCCGTCCACTGAAAAGGGAGTAGATTTCTTTTTTCATGAACACCACATTTTTCCCCCACTGCCAGCAAATGTAAATTGAGAATTAAATATTTGTTCAAAATATACAATTTTTTAAAATTTGTTGTAAATCACCTTAAAGAGTACTTTCAATCAGTAGATAAAATTGTGCTTTTAGACATTAGTTCTAAAGTCACAAATAATTTGTTAACCATTATGAGAAAACGTATTTTAATTAACAAGTGGTAAAAAAAATGCATTCATGAAATAAAGCTACAATACTACCGGGCCAAAAAATATTGGGGTTTACTAAAAGAGAACTTTAGAATAGAAATATCTGATAAAATGATCTGAGTGGAGAAAGGAGGGGTTTTTTATACGAACCAGCAAAAATAAAGGTCTTGGACAATGTATTCTAGATGTCAAGTACCTTCATAAATTAATAGAAGATGGAGGAACAGCAAAATTAATCTGCTCCTGTGATTCCAACCGCTTATCTTGAACCGTTTGGCCAGATTTAGAATGCATGCCTTGGTTGAGCATGTTATGTTGTCCAAATAAGAATGGAAGTGATATTGCTAATGTAACTATGGGCATGGGACCGTAGGTGACACTGTATGTCAAAGTATTTGAGAGAAAAATATGAGTCTGAACCAGGGGACAGAACCATAACCGCAACAGTGGTATAAGGGCTGTAAAAAAAATATTTCTTCACATTCTTGTATATGATGGTAAGTCCTGGTACATTACAATATCTTTAAATCTTCCTTCTGTTAGTTTCTTCACTCTACTTGATTGAATAGGTTGTTGTTTCATTTGAGAAGATTAAAAGACAACTACCAGATCTCTCGGACTTGTTTCTGGAATATTTGGCGGTTTTCTCACACGATATGCATTTACTATCACGAGTTCCTTGTTTTGCATATTGATGTCTAAAGCTAAAAGAAATTCAAGCACAAATTCTTTTGTATTTTCATAAGTATCGGATTCAGGGATATTTTTCAGTCTGATGTTCTTTATTCTTTGCTTATCTTCCAATAGATTTATCCTTTGTTCCAAGGTGTTCACATCAGTTTTCATTCATTTTTGCACCTCCGTGACCGTTTTGTATTGGAGTTCCATTTTATACATATTTTTCTTCCATCTTGGTTATTTTTACACCAATGTCTTCTATTTGTAATTTTAATTGACATGTGCTATTATTAATTTATTTTTTAAAAGTTTCAGTTTGACTTTCCAAGTTCATTTGAATAAATATTTGCAAAGCCCACAAACAATTTCCATTGTTTCATGATGCCTATGCGCATCCAGCTCTAAAGATTCAATGCTACACTCTTTCATGTGTACAATGTGCTTGTGTTTGTAAATTCCTTAAAAAATAATGTAAGTGGCAGTGCAGAGAGACAACAACAACGAAAAATCTACAGTTAGGGAGGGGGTGCCAATAAACATTGCCATACCTGGTGCCAGGTAACCTAGGTACACCACAGTTTTAGGGTATAGGAGTGTATTTATAGGTGTTTTGAGAGAATTTAAGTCAATAAATACCAATATAAATTTACCCTTGGTCTGAAGCTTCATGTCTTTTTGAAACCCAGCAACGCACCTGCCTGATACACAGTCTTTTAATGAATAGGTGTGCTTAGCCAGACAAACAGCTCAACTAATAAAAAGGAAAATGTAAACCACATCATCAGATGGAATGCATTGGACTCAACAGCTTGACCTGTGTATCAGCAACTGGCGTACATACCGTGGTCGCAGGGGTCGCAGCTGCGATTGGGCCCGTCACTCCAGGGGGCCTGGCCACCCTGTGGATCCCGCGACCGGGTACTAGTTGCCACATTTAGCGGCACCAGTCTGCGCGGCAAACCGCCGCGGCCGCATGTTAAGGGGTCCATCGGGTGGCCCATGCTGTCAGGGCCACCCGGTGGATATGGATTATCAGGGGGCCTGGTCAGCGCTGGGCGCTTTAACAACACGACCGGGCCCCCTGTTATGAGATCAGTGCTGGGAGGAAGTGACTCCCTGGTCACTCCTCCCAGCTATCAGAGCCCGCGCGGGAGGAAGGAGGAGGGATTCAGAGTGGGAACTCCCATCAGTCTGAGCCCCCACACTGGACCCCAGGGAAAGTCACAAAAGGTAGGAAACAGGAAACATTTTGTGTATGTATGTGTGTGTGTCTCTGTATGTATGTGTGTGTGTCTCTGTATGTGTGTGTCTGTCTCTGTATGTGTGTGTGTCTCTGTCTCTGTATGTATCTCTGTATGTGTGTGTATGTCTGTGTCTCTGTATGTATGTGTTTGTCTGTGTCTGTGTGTATGTATGTGTCTGTATGTGTGTGTCTCTGTATGTATGTGCCTGTATGTGTGTGTGTGTTTGTATGTGTGTGTCTGTATGTGTGTATGTATGTGTCTGTCAGGGGTGCGTGTGTCTGTCTGTGTGTATGTGTGTGTCTGTGTGGGGGGGGGGGCCCACGGATCAGGGGAGAGAGGGGAGGGAAGGGGGTAGAGGCGGGTGTACGCCACTGGTATCAGCGTTCACTGAAACAAATTAGAATTTAAAAACAATGTTTGGTTTGTAGGCCAGCAGCTCAGTCCAGGTCAAGGTGCTCCATAAGCACTTTGTATTTACTTTCCATGCAAGGGATGTTCTCTGCAGCTGAGCTGATGTTTAAACTACGCCTTCCTGCATTCTTTCCAAAACACCGGATGCTGCTCCTACAGGTTATTTTGTAGTTTAGAAACTGTGCAGGCCGTTGTATGTTGCTCATACTGTGACTTCTGAAATTCCTTCTCATCGTGCCTTTTTGGGGTGTTTTTGACCAAACTCAAAAGACTTGCCTTTACCACAGAAATCTCACTTTAACAGTGCACTCACTACTGCAAGTGATTTCAGGTGGAAGGGGTTTTCATCCACAATTTTGAATATATTTATATATATATTTGCAATTATTTTTATTTATTTATTTATTTATAGATATATATATATAGAATGTCATTCTAAGTGTATTTTGCTACATATATATATATATATATATATATTAATATCAAAATACAGCTAGAATGAAATTATAAATAAATTATATATACACGTGTATTTATTTTTATTTTATTTATTATTGTAATTATATGAAGATATATATAATATATATACATATTTTATATATATGTAACTTCATTCTAAGTGTATTTTGATAATATATGTAATTATATTAAAATACACTAAGTATTACGTTACATATATATGATATATATATATATACATATATTATATATACATTGGTTCGAAGTGTGTGTATATATATATATATATATATATATATATATAAAAAACATTGACTTTCCATCCCCTATTTTTGTGTACTCCTCATTCTCAGCCCTCGTCCTGAGAATCTGAGGGTTCTGCACAGTATCTACACTCTTCTGGGCAGAGATCTCAGATGTTCCATTTGAAATCTGCTGAAGACACACTCCCAACTTTGGATGACAGCCTTGAGTGCTTTTATCACATCTGGGACTACCATTGCCTTCACTTTCCACATGCTTCCTAGCTCCTCTTACATTCTTTTGTATATGTCCTACTCAGGGCCGTCTTTAATAACGAATGGACCCTGGGCAAGTGTTTGCTTGGGCCCCCTGTGCCCTGCCGCTCTCGCCCCTCACTCCCTGGTATGCAATCACGGCATCCATCCCAACGCAGTGGCGGTACTAAAGTAGAATGAATTTTATTGGGACCCCCAATTGCAAGGTTGGACTAAAGGTAGAACCCCATCTGTCGTGCAACTCCAACAATGCTTTGACAGCTGGGACTCTACCAATTTCCCATGCTTGCAGGGTTGTATTTAGCACTGAGCCATGTTTGTATGTTTGAATGTAAGCATGTGTTTGTATGGAGTATGTTTGTGTGAATGTGTTTGTATGTGGTACTGGAGTTTGAATGCAAGTGTGCATTTATGTGTAGTGTTTGTTTTTGAATGTAGGAGTGTGCTTGTATGTAGTGTTGACGTTTCAATGCAGGAGTGTGTTTTATATGTAGTGTTGAAGTTTGAATGGAGGGGTGTATTTGTATTTAAAGTTGCGGCTCAGATGCACAGGTACACACTCTGACGCACAAGCAGATACACAGATACATACACTGACTACATACAGATAAACAGGCACATACACTGACAGACACACTGACACAGGTACATATATTGACACACACACAGACACATACACTGGTAGACGTACTGACAGACATACTGACACAGGCACATATACAGACATACTGACACACAGACACATATACCGACATACTGACACACACACACAGACACATACACTGATCAACATACTGACACACATACACTGACAGAAATACTGACACCCACACACTGACAGATATACTGACACCCACATACACTGAGAAATACTGACACACACACACAGGCACTGATATACTGACACACACACAGACATACTGGCACACAGACAGATATACTGACACATGCATACACATGCACTAACAGACATACTGACACACTGACAGACATACTGACACATACTGATATACACACACATATATACTGACACACAGACAGACAGACATACTGACACACACACAGACATGCTGACACACACACATACACTAACACACACATACACATACACTAACACACACATACACTAACACACAGATACACTAACACACAAACACACACACTAACACACATACACTAACACACACTAACACACAAACACACACACTAACACACATACACACACACTAAAACACATACACAAACACACACACTAACACACATACACTAACACACAAACACACACACTAACACACATACACTAACACACACAAACACACACATACATACACTAACACACAGATACACTAACACACAAACACACACACTAACACACATACACTAACACACACACACACACTAACACACATACACAACACACACATACACTAACACACATACACACACACTAACACACATACACAAACACACACACTAACACACATACACTAACACACAAACACACACACTAAGCACACATACACTAACACACACAAACACACACATACATACACTAACACGCACATACACTAACACACAAACACTAACACACACAAACACACACATACACACACACAAACACATACACTAACACACAAAACACACACGGTAACACACACACTACACTAACACACAAACACATACACTAACACACACACACACACTAACACACATACACAAACACACACACTAACACACATACACTAACACACAAACACACACACTAACACACATACACTAACACACAAACACACACACTAACACACACATACATACACTAATACACACATACACTAACACACAAACACATACACTAACACACACAAACACATACACTAACACACAAACACACACACACTAACACACACATACACTAACACACAAACACATACACTAACACACACATACACACAAACACACATTTTTTTTTTAAATGTAATCCCCCCAGCCTCCTTACCTTTTGGAGTGCTGGGGGGGATTCCCTGGGGTCCAGTGGTGCTGCTGGGCTCCTGGGCGGGTGGCCGGTTGGGCAGGAAGGCGGGCGCGCGAGGGAGCACTCACTGCTTCCTCTTCAGCTCCCTCGCGCGCCGCGTAGGGATGCCGGCGCCGGAAGATGACGTCATCTTCCGGCTCCGGTATCAGTGCGGTGCGCGAGGGAGCTGAAGAGGAAGCAGTGAGTGCTCCCTCGCGCGCCCGCCTTCCTGCCCGACCGGCCACCCGCCCGCCGGGGTCAGCAGGGCCAGCCTCGGGGGGGCCCTGAGGTGGCCGCCTCCTGGGCCCCCCAGGGGAAGACGCTGGCCCTGTGGGTGCATACCAGGGTCGCAGCCGCGACCCTGGTATGTACGCCACTGCCCTAAGTGCATGGGCCACCCGGTGGGACTCAGAGGATGGGGAAAAAAATAAATTGATGAGGGCAGCGGGGCCCACGGGGCAGGTGCCTCGGGCCCCCCAAGAGAAACTGGGCCCGGGGCAGCTGCGCCGTTTGCCCCGCGTTAAAGACGGCCCTGGTCCTACTCCCCATGCTCCTTCTTCTTCTTGATGGACATTCACTACCACTACAGTCTTCAGCTCCTTGTCTACAACTAAGATGTCGGGCCAGTGCTTGTCTGTCTGGATCTGTATGTCCCACAGGATCTTCACCCTGCAATTCTCAACTATCATTTGTAGTATCTTCCATCTACACATGGGAAAGGCCAGCCCACATGCTGTGCAGATAACTTTGTACACAATCCCAGCAACTTGATTGTGCCTCTCAGTGTATGCAGTTCCTGATAACAGCTTGCACACGGCTACTATGTGCTGGATTGTCTCGGAGGCCTCATTGCACAATCTGCACCTAGGGTCTTGTCTGGTGTGGTAGACCTCCACTTCTCTTGATCTGGTGCTGAGTGCCTGTTTTTGTACTGCTGTACAAAAAGATAAGTATCCAGGCACACCTGAGGTTTCACTTGAGGAACAAAAAAGTGGAGACATATGAAGCACCAAGAGCTGAAGAGTATCTCAAGAAAAAAAGATGTCAGTGCTCGCAAGGGACAAGTTTATAGTCACGTAATACAAGCGTAGCAGTCACCATCTGTGGTCTTTGCAAAATATGCATAGACCCCCGGTTACAGAGCTGCTTATAGCATGGTGTATAAATAAAAGAAACCATTGTGGGGGATAGGAAAGGACAGAGGGTGGGATACGTTGTGCAGGATGTTGTACTGGGGAAGACTGAGAGAATGAGATTAGACACGCACTATGCACAGATAAGGAACTTTATTTGTGGTGAGGTACGGGGGACAACAAAAAAGGTATTAATGCAAGACAACTTGCAAAAATGAGTTACAAAAAAAATATGCAAAATGAAATGGTATATATGGGAATAAAAGTTTCTTTATATTTGTGTAAATAGTGTCAGTTTTTAAGGAAACGGTTAACATAACAAGTAATTATGCTTAAATCTATTTAGAAAGACATTTCAAGGAATGGAAAGAGAGCTCGGACACAGGATGTAAAGTGGTGATCCTATAGTCACACTGACAACTTGATGAAAGATTTTAATCCAGGGTGAAGCCGGGATGTGACCTATCACCTTAATAAAGCTTCATAGAGAAAGAACCAGGTTAGGAGTGGCTACAAACAAAAACCACGGAGACCCAGAGGAAATATCTATCTATAGCTTGATTTCCTGTCCAAGCTCAGTGCTAACAGTGGCCATATCACACATGTGGTCATCATGTGCAAAACCAGAAGACTCACTGGCCATTAGCTCCCATGCTCCATCTACAGGTAGATCGTATTCCTGCAGGTCATTCTGATTGTGTGCTGTAGATGATAAAATTATCCGTATTCTGCAATTACATACACTGTCTGCAGATCATTCTTTATTTACTTTTATAATGTGAGCTCTGCTGAGATTATGTTCTGCAAAGAGCTGATGATCTACTGTTTTGCCTTCCCTGTTCTAAATAATTACTGTACTTGACATCTACTGGCCCGGCTGCAAGGACAATATTGTATGGTTTAAAGATTATTCATTGTATAATGCACATATGAAAAAGATTTGGGCAAATGTCTTCAACAGCAAAATGGATATTTCTTCAGCTGTTTCCACACTGAAGGATTCTTTACCCTTGGCTTTCCCTAGTGAAATATCATTGGCTAGACTGAACGGCTGAATTCCTTGACTGGTAAACTGACCCCAAAAGGCAATACCCCAAGGATTTCTACATCCAAAACTGACTCCTCAAGAAATAAAAATGAAAGCTTTCTTGCAGTTATACAACATGCTTTCATGATAATATACAGCCGAACACAAAAGTCTAACTGAAATAGTTAATCATAATGACTGCTGTAAACTCAGCGTTAACATAAAAAATACTCGTATTCGAGCAAATTGCATTTTCCAAGGATATTGCACAGAGGACAGCTTAGTTTATTTATTTTATGCAACTACCTCTGCTAATTTTGGAATATTCCACAACAATATGCATTTAATCTATGTGCAGTCCTGGCATATTCAATATGGTATGTAAACCAACTGGAAAATGTAATCTAAAAAAAAAAAAAGTTACCTGCACACTATTTCAAATCCCTACGCACATTTAAATAACTGGAGATTATTTAGAATTACTCCAATGGCCATTAAAGTGCGAGCGCCCCAAGGAGTAGTGGGAGTTTGAGCACAGGGCTTAACAGTGGCGGCTCTAGACTATGTGGGGCCTTAGGTGTAACTCAAACATGAGGCCCCCACTAACACCCAAAGTGAAAAAATAAATAGGGGTTGCAATGTCTGTGTGAGGTGCTGTAGTTATATTGAAGGACCGTCTTGCAGCATTGGATACAGAGAGCTAGTCTTGCAGTGCTCCCTGTGCCGCTGCAATGTAAGTCTTCTGACTGAAGTTATGGCATATTTTGCAAACTAAATTAATTTGCAATAAACAAATGTAATTATTATGTTTATCGTTTATACATGATTGCAGGGTATGGTTACAGATATATATTTCTGAATGTGTCTGGCATTGTCTCCACTCAATGTGTCTCATTCATACAAACACACACTAAAAAACATGCCGATACGCACCATATAACACATACAGATACATACACGGACACACATACACACATGCAAATGCAGACAAAAATGAACATACAGATACATATATATATATATATATATATATATATATACAAACACTGAGACAAACACAGATACACAGACACACATACAGACAGATGCACAAACACTTAAGGACAAACATTCAAATACACAGAATGACACACATACAGAAACACAGGGCACGCACTGACATACAGATACGCAGACATACAGAGACACACACACACACACATACATGTAAAATTACATCCTCCTCTTTCCTACCTTTTAGGTGCAGGAGGGTGACTTACCTGGGGTCCAGTATCTCAGGCTGATGGGAGTTCCCACTCTGACTCCCTCCTCTCCTACTTCCCGCGTGGGCTCTGTGTAAGCTGGGAAAAGTGACTGGGGCAGTCACTTCCTCCCAGCTCAGTCTGACCGGGCCCCCTGGAAACACATAGCCATTGGGTGGCCCTAACAGCATGGGCCACCCGATGGGCTCCTGAACGTGCGGCCCCGGCAGATCTACAGCGCGGTTGGGGCCGCAACACATAGTAGCGGGCCCCCGGGTCCCCAGAGTGTCAGTGGTAGTTCCGCTAGTGTCTGGGACTATATATGTGTGTGGGGTAGCTGCTTGCAGTGTGTTGTGTTTATGGGGGCTGCCTGTGGCCTTTGTGCATTGTGTTATGGCAATGCTACGTTTCATGACTCTGTGTGTATGATGAATGACTTGAGGAAGGTAAATGAGACAGGATTATAGGAGGATAATGTGACAGGGTGAGTGTGGAATAGTTCAGGGATGTATCAAAGGGTCAGTGTAAATGTGCCATGTTTGGAGGAGGGAGACAGAATTAAGGGAAGTTTGGGGTGAGTGTAGCACCCAGGATTGGAGGGGTTTATATGGTTGGGTGAGTGTGGCAGAGTGAAGGCTTGTGAGTGGGACAGACTGATAGAAGATGAGTGTGACAAGGCTGGGGGTGTGACAGTGCAAGAGAAGGTGAGTCTGACAGGATTGGGGGTTAATCTGATATGTTAAGTGTGGCTAAGCGAGGGCGGGTGAGTTTGGTATGGTTGGAGGGGATGAGAGTTGGAGGGGTTAATGTGAGTGGGGCTGGGTGAAGGGGGTGACTGTGTGTAGTGGCTGAAAGTGTTTGGGATATTGGAGGGGATATTGGTGTGTGTGTGGGGATGATAGTGTGTGGTTGCGGGTTGACAGGGTGTGTGTGGGGGGTGTCAGGGTATGTGTGACATGGTTAAGGGTGCGGTGACACGCAGGGCCGGCCTTAGGCAATTAGGCGCCCTGTGCAAAAAGTCTTCACGGCGCCCCCCCCACCTCCCACCAAGTTGCCTGAATACAGTAACACACACAGGCACCGGGACGTGTGTATCACGAGGCAAACAAGGCATCTGCCTTGGGCGCCACTTTGCAGGGGGCGGCAAAAAAAAGCATCCCTCCAAACCCCCAGGCAGATCCCTTGCTTGCCTCGCATCCTGGGGGGCTCAAGAGCTGACCGGCTGGCCAATTTTGAGCCCCCCCAAGGCTGGCAGCGGGCAGCGAAGGAGCATACTCACCTGAGCTCTTCCTGCTCAGCTTCCTCTGCGCCGCTTAATGAAGCCGGGAGCCAGAATATGACGTCAGTCCGGCTCCCGGCATCACTAAGCGCTGCTTACTCAGCCTGTGCACCCCCTGCCTGCCCGCCCAGCAGCCACACTGGACTGCTGGTAAGAAATCCACTCCAGCTTTCCCAGGGAGGCTGGGTGGATTTAAAATAAATGTAAAAAATATTAGTTTGTGAGTGTTAGTGGAAATGTCTGTGTGTGTGTCTGTGAGTGTTTATTTTGAAGTGAATGTGTGTGTGTGTGTGTGTGTGTGTCTGTAAGTGTGTAATTGTGTGTCTCTGTAAGTGAATGTGTGTGTTGGTCAGTGAGTGTATGTGTCAGTCAGTGAGTGTGCATGTGTCAGTCAGTGAGTGTGTATGTGTCGTCAGTGAGTGTGTATGTGTCGTCAGTGAGTGTGTATGTGTCGTCAGTGAGTGTGTATGTGTGGTCAGTGAGTGTGTATGTGTCGTCAGTGAGTGTGTATGTGTCGTCAGTGAGTGTGTATGTGTGGTCAGTGAGTGTGTATGTGTGGTCAGTGAGTGTGTGTCGGTCAGTGAGTGTGTATGGGTCAGTGAGTGTGTATGTGTCGTCAGTGAGTGTGTATGTGTCAGTCAGTGAGTGTGTATGTGTCGTCAGTGAGTGTGTATGTGTCGTCAGTGAGTGTGTGTCGGTCAGTGAGTGTGTAGGTCAGTGAGTGTGTATGTGTCGGTCAGTGAGTGTGTGTCGGTCAGTGAGTGTGTAGGTCAGTGAGTGTGTATGTGTCGGTCAGTGAGTGTGTGTCGGTCAGTGAGTGTGTAGGTCAGTGAGTGTGTATGTGTCGGTCAGTGAGTGTGTGTCAGTCAGTGTGTATGTGTCGGTCAGTGGAGTCGTGCATCTTTCAGTGAGTGCTTGCGTCTGTCAGTGAGAGTGTGCATCTGTCAGTGTGTGTCTAAGTAATAGTGTATGTGTGTATGTCATTGTTTGTCAGTGTATATGAGAGTGTGTGTCTGTCAGTGAGTGTGCGTCTGTCAGTGAGTGAGCGTCTGTCAGTCAAAGTGCGGCCTTGACAGGAAGGGGTGGGGGAAATTTAAACTCGGTTACAGGCATGTACACACACACTCAGTTAAAGGCAGTCACACATACACGCACAGGCACAAACAATGGCACAGCTACAGCGACACACACAGACAGACAGTCACATAGGCAGTCACACACACACACACAGACACACAGTAACACACACATAGACAGTTATACACACAGGCAGGCAGTCACACAGATAGAAAGTCACACACACACAGGCAGGCAGTCACACACAGACAGTTACAGACAGACACACACAGGCAGGCAGGCAGTCACATACAGGCAGTCACACACACAGGCAGTCACACACACAGACAGACAGACAGTCACACACACAGACAGTCACACACACAGACAGTCACACACACACAGGCAGTCACACACACGGGCAGTCACACAGACAGACAGTCACACACACAGGCAGTCACATACATGGGCAGTCACACAGACAGACAGTCACACACACAGACAGTCACACACAGGCAGGCAGTCACACACAGAGACAGTCACACACACACACAGAGACACAGTCACACACACACACACACACAAGGACAGGCAGTCACACAGACAGACAGTCACACACACACACAGACAGACAGTCACACAAACAGGCAAACAGTCACACACACACACTTACCTCTTTCCAGTGGATGCAGTTGGCTGATGGGAAGCATCTTTCCCTCTTCCTGTACAGCAGGGGCTTCGGGAGGTATTAGCCCCGTCTCCGCCTCTCGATAAGCCCCGCCTCCGCCGCTCGGTAAACCCCGCCCCCTCTGCCGCGATTTTTTTTTTTTTTTTAAATAGACCCGGGTGGAGAATAATTAATCCTCCAGCCAGGTACCTCTTTTAGCTCCCCTGCACTCCGGCCATGAGTGAGCTGTGTCGGCCACAGGGCGCCCCCTGTTCCGTCGCACAGCTCGCACACCCCTAAGGCCGGCCCTGGTGACACGGTGTAAGGGGGGCTGTGACAGGGTATGTGTGGAAGCTGTAGCAGGATGGTGATGGCTGTGATGGTGTATGGAGTGACAGGGTGGTGGTGGCTGTGAGGCTGTTGACAGGGTAGATGGGGCTGTGAAAACATATGGGGGGGCTGTGGCAGGGTTAGGGGGGCTGTGACAGGGTGGGGGCTGTGGCAGGATTAGATAGGGGGATCTGTGACAGGGTAGGGGGGGACATGACCGGGAAGAGGGGCGGTGACAAGGTGGTGGGGTTGTGACAGGTAGGCGGCTGAACAAGGTGTTATTGGGGCTGTGACAGGTAGAGGGAGCAGTGACAGGGTTGCGGGGGTTGTGAAAGAGCAGAGGGGGTCTGTGAAAGAGTAGGGGGGGTCTGTAAAAGGGTAGGGGGGACTGTAACCGAGTATGGGGGACTGTGACAAGGTGTATGTGGGGTGAGTGTGGGGAGGTGCTGTAACAAGGTGTGGAGGGGGTCATAAATACCTTTTCTTTGTTTTTTTCTCCATTTCCAGGTGGGTCCACTGGTCCGCTTCCCCTGGTGGTCCGGTGGACTGGCTCTCTGGTCTGCACCTCCGCCACGTGCAGAGCTGCAGACCACATGGTAAGTCTTGCAATCTCCAGTCAGAGCATTGCCATGGTAACCTGTGGCAACGCTCTGATTGGCTGGAGATCGAGCGATACCTCAGTCTGCAGCTCTGGACATGGCAGAGCTGCAGACCAGAGACTGGGCTCCCTGCTCCAAAGGCAGACTGTATAGAGGGGCCTCGCAACCGGCAGCATAAAGTGTAAGCCGCCAGATCCCCTCCTGATGACGGGCCCTCGCCATAGACTGAAGACCCGACAGGTCAATCTGCCCTAAGGCAATTTAGGCGCCCGTGAGGCCCCAGTCAGCGTGAGGCCTTATATATTGTGTGTTTTGCAAATTTAATCTGCATCATCTTCTATTTCTTGATTTAAGGAAATTTAGAATTTGACTTTCACAGGAAGGCAATTTAAAACAGAATTGTGGGATAGAAAAATACACTTTTTCTTTTTAATATTTATATAAAATAGTAAGTAAAAAAATCAAAAAACAAACTGCAAAATGTAGGCCTCAATTGTCAACTTGGAAAAATATCTCAACTGAAAAACTTGCTTTCTATTTTTGTTTAATAAGTTGCCCTAAAATTTTAATTCACTGTTAACCGAAATTTCCCAAATTTTCTTTAAGGAACACTACAGTGTCAGAAATACTAATGTGTATTCCTGACACTATAGGTATAAAAACAGTTTAGGTTTTGGCCCCCCCTTGCTCTCCTGTAAAAAGTAGTATACTTACCTTTTTTTCAGCACCGTGCAGGTCTCGTCTGGTAGGCCTGCCCAAGTTCAACATCAAAGTTGATTGTGGCGGAACCAATCTCGCCACTATGCACTGGAGAAGCCTGGTTGCCAGCCTCCTGCCATGTGACTATGGCCCCTGGGATGTATTGCCCTTTAAAGACATGATTTGGGCATAATGGATTTGTGTTGTGCTGCTGCTGGCCCTTTTAAGAACCATCTGGGGACATACTGTGGAGTTACTGGGTGGCCACCATTTCCTGTATCAGAAGCACATGGTGAGAACAATGGATGGCGGCCATTTTAACTCACAGACACTGTTTGGACTTTTCAACACGGTGCCATCTCGCCAGTATTTGTTGCACAGAGACATCGTGCGGTGGTTTTGGACTATACAGCAGGGGACACATTATACAGTGATTGTTTTTATTTAGCCTGTATATGTTCTGCAGAATCTGCATTAAACTGTATTTTCCAAAGTACTGAACGGATCTGGGTGAATTTTGGATATGTGGTTCACCCAGATCCCCCAGTTCCAAGGATATACTTTTTATGGGGTTATTGCATGTTTTGGGGTCCCTGTGATGTGTTTTATGAAACTGTATTTCTCTGGCTGTGATAATTAGATTACCCATTGTGTTCAGTAATCATATCACAGCCAGAGGGGAGGATTTTGTGTGGGAGTGTCTGGGTGTATTGTATGGATTGATTGGCTGTTTTGTAACGCCCTGTGGGCTGTACTATGTTTGTGGATTGGGAATAAAAGAGACTGTATGTGACAGTACAGAGAGTTCCTGCTTAACCCTCAAAGTGAAGTGTTGTCTCATTATTGGGGGAGGATTCATTGTATGCTGTTCCAGTTTGACTGCTAGGAGTGTAAACCTATTCGCATGGTTCCTATTCAACTGTCTACAGCATTCGTATGCTTGGGAGAATTTATTTGTTTCTCCGGTTCGGTGATTGTGGTGTCTGCCAGAGTGCTTGGAGTCCTCAGGAAGCGCTAGGAGCATCCTTCAACGGAGGTACCCAGTCGGGGTGCCAGGTGATCCGTTACATTGATGATCTCAGCCAATCCAATGCTTTGCCGTAGGAAAATCCTGGAGGTTATTGTGCATGAGCAGCAAAACGCCTCTCTGTGCCAATCACCATCTCCTCTGCCACTAGAGGTGTTCCTAGACAGCAATACACTGCCTTTCCCCTTCAGGGACATAGACACACCCTAGAACAACTGCTTTAAGCTGTAGCTGTTCTGGCGACTATAGTGTCCCTTTAAACTAATGCCTAGTTTGAAGAACTGTTTTCCCAACTCAACCCATCAGCTGTTAAAACTATTTTTCCATAACGCTCTACAGTACTAATCAACTGCTGGCAGAGAATTATGGGAAATTTACACGGACTGAGTCAGTAAACTTTTGCTTTTAGGAATTTGGTTACAAAGGAATGCAAAAAAAACTGAAGTTTGCAACTGTTCTGTTAAAATATACTTTTAACGCCACTATTATTTTTATGCGAAAGGTAAAAATCAGTCCATCCCTCATACACTGTTAAACAGATTCCGAATGTGGTTGGAGGCTCACTATGTATGCCATGCACAAGGTCATACCCAGAACAGTTCTAAATTGCAGAGTTCTCTAGTAAACAGTGACAGGCCAAGATATGCCAGAGCTCCAACAAAAAAAGCAATCTATAACAGCAAGACATGTCAAACAACCCCGAGTCTGTGTTTGCCAACAAAATATTTTCTCACCTAAAACGCTGAGTGGAATTTGAAAGTGTGCCTAAGTTTCCCTTAAATACTGGTACATTTATTGTTTTTCTAAATTTAACTTCTCAAAGAAGGATTTGAAAGTATATTAAATTATAAAAAGAGAACACCTTAAAGCATCCTATGTTTTCTAGTTTTATAAAAGATTCTATGGGGGATGCTACACTTGCTACCCTTGAACTTAGCTGGAAGTGGAATAGGACTAAATTTAAGTTTCCGCGGGCTCTCAGTCAAATTAAGTCCAGATGAGAAGATAATTAGTTCTTTAATGAGGTATCTGTGCACTGGAAGTAGCACATAGGGACTCATTACTGTATATATGCTCACAAGACCGCAGTGCCAGCATAACAATGCTCCCTTGTGTAGAATCCTATTGTCACTTAAAGAAATGCTACTGAAACAACAGGTTAAATAACCTTGCAGGATTGTTAAAGCCGTATACTACTGTAACGGAGTGGATCCGACAAATGGTAGGTAACAATGACAGTGCAGAGTCTCCCAAAGTGACGATAGACCTACCACGTAGTGAAAGTCTAGGGTTAGATTGCTGCACAGGGCCAATCTGTCCATGTAAAAGCTACTCAAAGACAAAATAATAATTATAATAATTCAATAACGGAAAATAAAAAGACTATAAAAATGGATTGCAAGGAGTCATTGTATTGAAGAAGGTGTAAGCAGCTAGTCAATATAAGCACTCTGTAGAAGTTATGGCTGTAGCATTAACAATACAAATCTGTATTCCTAACGCCATATTCTCCCTGTCCCTAGCTAGATTCAGGGATCCCACGGTGTGTAATGTTATTAAAAAATATATAATATATTTTATTTACCTTTTCGTCAGCTCTGGGTCTCCCTCGGCGCTGCAGACCGCTCCTCCTCGCTTGGCGTCATCCTGTAGGCGTGCCTCCATGATGAAGGTCAAATGCAACACTCCGAGGAGTATCTGGGACCATAGGAACATGCGTAGCACTCGCTGCGATCCTCAAAGATTCTGTCAGAGAGAATCATTGAATTCAATGATTTTCTATGACAAATCATGACGGCACTTCGCATGCGTGGCTTGGAGGCTTGGCTTGAAGCCGCACTTCTAAGTCTTGTGAGTTGTGAAATAACACATTTTCTCACTGGGGAGCAACTATAGGTACTATAACAACTTCAATTAGATGAAGTTGTTATAGTGACTACAGTATTCCGATAGGATTGATCGATTGATCCTATATCCATTTTTTTTTCTTTCATTTTTTACATATCGTTTTTTTGGTTGAAATACATTTCTGAAAATGACCAAAGAGTATGGGAAGATTGGATGGGAGACCTACCTCTTCAATTCCTTCCATTCAGCCTTATTTGGCTGTGACTGACACAGCCTGCATTAAAAAAAAAATTTCAATCAGATGTTCACTTACTGCAGAGATTTATCTCATGCTCTGTAAATTGAACTTTAGAGGGACACTGTAGTCACCAAAACAACTTTAGCTTAATGAAGCAGTTTTGGTGCATAGATTATGCTGCTGAAGTTTCACTGCTCAATTCACTGCCATTTAGTAGTTAAATCAACTTTTTTTCTGTTTATTTAGCCTTAGCCACACCTCCCCTGGCTGTGACACAGCCTGCATGAAAAAAACGTTTCACTTTCAATCAGATGTAACTTACTTTAAACATTTATATCTCCTGCTATGTAAATTAAACTTTACATACAGGAGACTCCTGCAGGGTCTAGCAAGCTGTTAAAAGAGCAGGAGATAAGACATTCTAAATGAAAGATAATTTGCAAGAAAGGTAATGTAAATAGTAGATGACTCTTCACAGGAAGTGTTAAGAAAGGCTGTGTAAGTCACATGCAGGGAGGTGTGACTGGGGCTGCATAAACAAAGTGATTTCATTCCTAAATGGCTGAGAATTGAGCAGAGAGAATGCATGGGGCGTGATCTATACATGAGGACTGTTTCATTAAGCGAAGGTTGTTTTCTTGGTCATGTTACTGACTAAGGGATCAGTTATTATTATACTTATATAATATAGCGCCAACATATTCTGTAGTGTTGTGCATTGGTACAACTTGTACAAGCAAAAAGATACAGTGCATCTAAGAGACAATACAACATTTTAAAACACAAATACAGGAGGTACAAGCGAAAACAAAAACCACTTTGCACGTGTATTCCTACTGAACTGGGTTTATTTATTATTTTTTTTGAAAATCATATTTAAAAAACGGACTAAAACAAAGTACCATATTTTCTAGAAAACCATGAACCTTATTTAGAACACTAGAACTGTACGATCGTTAGTAAGAGGATATTAGTAAAATTGTTTATTTGCGAGAGGGGTGAGAAAGAATTTTCTAACGCACAAGCTAACAATGTCAAGAAGTCTTGTAGTTTATGTAGGTAGTAACACAGTTACGTCCCAGCATCCCATAAGAACGCTCATGCAATGCCAAGCCTCAGTGTTTCATAAGTTCCTGTCATAATGGTAGCTGTGTGCAACACTTTCCTCATTATTTTAAATTTACGTTGCACATAACACTATCACAAAGCATTGGTATTCCATAAATTGAAAGGAAAAAATATCTATTTTCCGCATAAGTACAAATCAAGTCAGCCATACCAACTTGAATAAAATAAACATTTCCCTTCAGGTGGTGGAAGCATATTTTAACAGTTTGCTAGCAGCGATCGTGTATGGGATTGACAGATTTAAAGGAACACTGTACAGCCCGTAATCCCCTCATCAATGAGCCCCCTCACCCCATACCTACCACCTCACGTCCAAGTCCTCTAATTAGTGAACGAAAGGGTTTTGAGGGTAGAAGAAGGGGTAGGGGGGAAGGCATCACTGCAGGCACTATAACTACTTCAATAAAATTAAGCTGTTAAAGTGCCTACAGTGTCCTTTTAAATTACTGATCCACAATATTACACTGCAACACTAACAAAATAAATGCAAAGTGGTACTTTATTCTATCTACAATAGGATGGTCTTGGCAACGTTGTTACCAGTCTAATATTGCACCCACTTTCGCTCCCATGCTGGTTAGGAGAATGTGTGTCTACATCACGTACTACTTATGTTACTCAATGGTTTCACTGGGTCCATTAGCATGGCTACCTATACTTCAGCTGTCAAAAAATGCAGTAAGATTGTTCTCTAAATCAGATTGATTTCCAATGCACATTGGAGAGTATTGTTGCCAAAGAAATGAATTTATTGAGGGCAGTTTCCTGAGGTCTGATCAATATTATGTGCCCATCCCAACTACTGGGGACCCACTGGAATTGTATGGGTAACTGACCTAGGGTCTCAAAAATAAATTACAGGGACACTGTAGTCACTGTAACCATTTCATCTCTTTGAATTGATTATAGTGTGTGGAGTTCACAGACACTGTCCCTCCATTCAATGTTAAACCCTTTTAGAGCACTTTAACATTAAATACAGGTCCCTGGCCACCCACAGTCCGGCCACTTCTAGAGGTGTGACTAAGGCAGAGTTTACACAATTCTGTGTAGTTATACCCTTCATGCTAAAAGTAGTCAACTGACCGTCTCAACCAATCACAGCTGCCCGTTGCTACTTAGACTAATACTTCCTCATTAGCCAAGGCAGCACAATGGGGATGGGCTGCTGGGGACTCTCATTTAGCATTAAAATATTAAAAATGGGTTAATGCTGAATGAAATGATGGTACCAGGAGATTCCAGACACTATAACCAATTTAATGAGATAGAGCAGACACAGTGCCTACAGTGTCCCTTTAATGATTTGTCTTAAATGAATTGGCCGGTCTGCAAATTTCACAGAGCAATAATTTTATAAAGCAGTACTGGCCAAAAAGTTTAAACGCCAGCTGTTCTTGATTAGCCTTTCTCATAAGTCTCCACATATGGCTGAAGAATGAGATTTTTAGTTTAAAGTGGCGTTGTTACTATTGAGTATCTCATAAAGAGCAAATCCTTATGAATTACTCATTTCCTGCCTTAGAATTTCAATGAAATTCAACACAATCAAAAGATAGCATAAGAGAAAGGAGGAACGATTTTGTGTTAGGGGCCTATCCAAAGTTAACAAAAGGCAGGGCTTCCAAAGTCAACTTTGGTCAGTTCTTCACTAGTGTACGCTGTGGGTGAAAAATCTTTTTCTTGCACATTTTGTTAGTAGTTCTACAGAAGATCCAGCGGTCTGGTTATATGCGAGAGTATGACAGTGACAGTCTCCTGAACCACCAGGAGCTAAAGAATATCCTCATGAAGAACAAGGAAGAATCGCAAGGGAGAATATGTATAGCTCTGAATTGCTTCTCTGTTGAGCTGTAGCACACTATGCTGGCAGGCCACCTTCACAAGATAAGCAAATATATGATATTATAGAGCAGACCAGGTGTAGGCAACCTACGGCACTCAAGGTTTTTTTGCACGGCACTCAAGGCTGCTAGAGCCAAACAGGCTTTGTCCTATCAGGAGTCCCAGTGAAACTTCAGATATCTGCTAATACGAAGAGGTGGTGAAGGACAATCCTCAATTTATGCATTGCAGAACGTAGAGGAAGTGATCTCAGATCACTTCCTCCAAGCACTTGTGAATGGGAATCCACACTTTAGTAGAGCAGCCTGCAGCTGCTGTTGCACCTCCTGTACCTGGCCAGCCTGGAACCCGGAAAAGCCACCCACACGGCTAGATATACACAGAAATGCACAATAACCCTCCCCTCATACAAATAATACGAACAGCCCACAAACAAACATACACACAATCAGCACAAACATAACCCGCTAACAATCCACATACATGCACACAACCCCACATACAGCCTCTCACATGCAATTCCCCAAACAGCCCCCACACATACACAAACTAACAAATACACAAGGTGACATTTCCTTCCACACTCAATTCAACAAGCAGCCCCCATTCATAGGTATCATACACGATACCACAAACTACTTATCAACATATACAATAAAATGGCTCATATACGCACAAATATAATGATACAAAGCAATTACGGTAAAAATAACACAAGCAGAATACGGCAGCATACACACCTCAATTTAAAAAAATAGGATCGGCACGCTACGGGACATCACAATCCTATATTGGCACAGTGATGCTAAAAGGTTGCCTACGCCTGGAGTAGACAGTCACTAGAGGTGGAGTTAACCCTCTAAGGTATCATTGCAGTTTCTCAAAAACTGCAATAATTACAATTGCAGGGTTAAGGGGCATGGGACACTGCACCCAGACCACTTTAATGAGCTGAAGTGGTCTCGGTGCCTATTGTGTCCCTTTAAGTAAATTTATAAAGATTATCTTGTCTTGTAAGATAACCTGTAGGAATAAAATGCAAACTTAAATGACATTGCTGCTTTAAAAGGGACATGATGAGTACCATAATAATTTAATCTCATCAATTCATTATAGAGTCCCCATGCAGCCTAAAAATATCAAGCAGTTTAACATTGAATGAGGGTCTCTTGCCATCCTTGCCCACACTGGAAGTACAGCTGATATTACACACTTCCTTCTCGCCAGTAGCGGGCAACTGACACTCTCAGCCAATCACAGCTGCCAACTGCTACTTAAGTTAATGCTTTCTGATCACTCCAAGCAGCACAGAGAGGATAGGCATTTTGCATTAAAACAATAAAGACATTTTTTTTCACTCAATGGAAGGACTGTGCTAGCCAACTCTAGACACTATAACCACATCAATGAGATTAAAGAGTTATAGTGCATACATTATTACTTTAAGTGGTATTGTCCAAAATTGAACTTTATAGAACCCAAATTTAAAGGGACACTATAGTCATCCAGACCACTTCAGCTCAATGAAGTGGACTGGGTGCAATGTCCCTCAGGCTTTAACCCTTCAGGTGCAAACATAGTTTCCTTTCTAACCCATCAGGTGCAAAGATAGCAGTTTCCCTTCTAACCCTTCAGGTGCAAACATTGCAGGGTTAAGACCACGTCTAGTGGCTGGGTTAAGACAGCCTCTAATTGGGAGCTGACATCGGCAGGAGGCATATTATGCCTCCATCACGCAGAGCATCCATAGGAAAGCACTGAGAAATGCTTTCCTATTGACAGCTTGAATGCGCGCGCGGCACTTGCTACGCATGTGCATTCGGCTCTGCTGACATCAGACGGGGGAGCTGACGTTGGCGGGGGAGGAGGGGTCACCAGCGCCGAGGGAGCCCGGCGCTGGAATAAGGTAAGTGACTAAAGGGGTTTTAACCCCTTCAGTGCCACGGGAGGGGGACCCTGAGGGCACTATAGTGTCAGGAAAACCGCTATGCAAATAAGCAGCAACGTAAACTTGGCTTGGAACAAAGATCACAACACATCAGATATATTTCAGATATATGAATGCATGCTTAGAATATTAACCCCTTAAGGACGGAGCCAAATGTACACAGTGTGAACGAAACAAAATGTAAACAAAACCTGGCATTTGCGCTACATGTCTGTCCAACCGTAATACACCTCTTTCATAGTAAATGCACCCACCCTTATTATATATCATTTTATTCAGGGGAAACAGGGCTTTCATTTAATATCAAATATTTAGCTATGAAACATAATTTAATATGAAAAAAATGGGAGAAAATAAGATTTTTTTGATTTTTTTAGTTCTACATGACATTTTAACGGTCAGTGTCATAATACTGTTTGCTTTTACTGCAATAAAATACACATATTTGTATTCAGCAAAGTCTCACGTGTAAGACAGTACCCCCTATGTACAGGTTTTATGGCGTTTTGGGAAGTTACAGGGTCAAATATAGCACGTTACATTTGAAATTGAAATTCGCCAGATTGGTTACGTTGCCTTTGAGACTGTATAGTAGCCCGGGAATGAAATTTACACCCATAATGGCATACCATTTGCAATAGTAGACAACCCAAGGTATTGCAAATGGGGTATGTCCAGTCTTTTTTAGTAGCCATTTGGTCACAAACACTGGCCAAAGTTAGCGTTAGTATCTGTTTGTGTGAAAAATGCAAAAAAACGCCAATTTTGGCCAGTGTTTGTGACTAAGTGGCTACTAAAAAAGACTGGACATACCCTGTTTGCAATACCTTGGGTTGTCTACTATTGCAAATGGTATGCCATCATAGGGGTAATTTTCATTCTTGGGCTACCATAGGGTCTCAAAGGCAACGTAACCAATCTGGCGAATTTTAATGTGAAAAAAATGAAACACAAGCCTTATATTTGACGCTGTAACTTTTGAAAACACCATAAAACCTGTACATGAGGGGTACTGTTGTACTCGGGAGACTTCGCTGAACACAAATATTTGTGTTTCAAAACAGTAAAAAGTATTGCAGCAATAATATCATCCGTGTAAGTGCTGTTTGTGCGTGAAAAATGCAAAAAACTTCACTTTTACTGGCGATATCATTGTTGTAATACATTTTACTGTTTTGAAACACTAATATTTGTGTTCAGCGAAGTCTCCCGAGTAAAACAGTACCCCCAATTTACAGGTTTTATGGTGTCTTGGAAAGTTATAGGGTTAAATATAGTGCTAGCAAATTAAATTCCCTATACTTTCGGCATGGGTTGTCAGGCAGGTCCCGCTAATTGTAATTAATTAGGATACCTAATTATGTAAAAATATTACATAAATATATGTGTAGAATTAATATATGTATATATATACATATGTGTATATATACATATATATATATAATTTTTTTAAAATATTTTTATTTATATATAGGTGTATATATTTAGTGATATATATGTATATATTTATGTATATAGATATATATATTATTTCGTTCTACGTGTATTTTGATATAAATATATATATATTAATATCACAATACAGTTAGAACGAAATAACAAACATCTATATATTTTTTTATTATTTATTTTTAATTATTTTTTTAATTTTATTTTTTTTACGTATTTACATTTTTTTATATTATATATAAATATAT
Source organism: Pelobates cultripes (assembly GCA_933207985.1). NCBI lineage: Eukaryota > Metazoa > Chordata > Amphibia > Anura > Pelobatidae > Pelobates > Pelobates cultripes. The sequence goes on along the minus strand of OW240922.1, from coordinate 92,115,753 downwards.
ATATATAACAATAATTATATATATATATTTAATCAGTATTAGTCTACGTGTAATTTGATAGTAATATATATATAAATAATTATATATATTAATATTTAAATACACTTCGTGTATGTGTAAATGTGTGTGTGTGTGTGTATATATATATATATATATACTTAGATCATATATATATATATATATGATCTAAGTATATTTTATATTTAACTGTAATTTTTTTTTTTTTTACTAATATTTTATTTATTTTTACAGGACAGGGGGCAGAGACAGTGTCAGCCAGTGATTTTACATCACTGGCTGACACACAGGATCAGTGATCACAGTGACTGCCTGTCACTGTGATCACCTCCTGCAGATTGGGTAATTGGCCACAGGGGGGAGTGCCTGGGTGGTACAAGCACTCCCCCCTTCCAATCTGCAGGGGGGATCTGTGTGCCAGTTACATGTGTCAGCCAATAGGCTGACACATGTAACACTGATCGCAGTGACAGGCTGTCACTGCGATCAGAGCGCTCTGAGATCGCAGTGACAGCCTGTCACTGCGATCTCAGACAGTGCAGATCGCGGTCACTGACCCCAGGGGGACTGCCTGGGGGGCCAGGTAAGTCCCCCGACCGCGATCTGCATTGCAGAAAGCCGCCGGCCACGTGTGTCAGCCGATTTGAAATCGGCTGACACACGTTAAATACTGATCGCAGTGACAGCCTGTCACTGCGATCAGTGACTGCAGATCGCGGTCACCGGCCACAGGGGGGGTTGCCTGGGGGCGATCTGCAGCGGGCGAATAGCGCCGGCCACGTGGGCGGCCATTAAAGTGAGGGCGTACTATTACGCCCGCCGGCGTTTAGAGCCGGCTCCTGCAGGGCGTAATAGTACGCCCTGCGGATTTAAGGGGTTAAATGTTAGTTAACAGACATTAACCCACCAGGGAGGTGTAAGATGGAATCTTCTGACAATCTTCAGAACGGTGAGATTCGTCACATTCACCATTTCTGCTCATTTTTAATATGCTTCTTCTATGGGTTTTCCAGGAGTCAAGTGCAAGAATTAAATTGACAATGTAAAACATTGTTTAAGTGATGGAAGGAAGCACATTGGAGACTACACTTATTTGTAAAGTTCACAAGGCACTAAAGCTGCTTTAATGTAGCTTGTTTGCTTCCTTTTACACTTTTTGCTGCATGGCTTAAAACAAATCATTTTGGAGGTTAATAGTAGCAGGTTAATAATCTGAGCTGCTATGACTTTAATTCAAATTAGCAGATGCACTGTTTGCATGAATTAAAGAAAAATTCTGGGCATAACAACTTCATCGGAATGAAGTTGTTATGGTGCGAGGAAGTCCTGGGCATTTGCTTACCTCATAGGTTTAAGTCATTGACGAACAGTTTAACCCCTTAAGGACCAAACTTCTGGAATAAAAGGGAATCATGACATGTCACACATGTCATGTGTCCTTAAGGGGTTAATCCCTTAGTGTTGAAACCTACCACTCTGCCCATCACCTTCCGCTGCAGCATGTGGCATAAAACAGGAAGCCTCGGACAGGGGTGCTGCCAATAGGCTAAAAGTGTCAGCTGACAAACTCAACCTATCAGAATACACATGTATTTCTCTATTTCTCTCAGGCTGTTTTGTGAATGGTTTCAGAGAGTCCCTTTAAGCTAATTGCCACTGGGTTTGTTGCATGCTGTACAGCCTTCAGCAGCAACCTAACGGCTGAGCAAACAATCCCATAAATCTATAACAAAGTACAGCTCAATAAAGAATCAGCAGAACCAAGCATTTTGCAGAAACCCAAAGACGTTCCAAAGCTCTTTATTTTGTATTCAATGTGTTATCTATTTGATTTTTTTTCAACATTTATGTCAAAATGTCATTTTTCAGCCTAAAATGTGCCGACCAGGAAATGTAAACATTAGATGACTCTTTACAGGAAGTGTTTAGAAAGGCTGTGTAAGTCACATGTTGGAAGGTGTGACTAGGGCTGCATAAACAAAGTGATTTAACTCCTAAATAGCAGAGAACTGAGCAGTGAGACTGCAGGGACAAGATCTATACACCTAAACTGCATCAAAGCGGTTTTGGTAACTACAGTGTTCCTTTAATTGAATATTTTAATCCAAACTAGCCTAAAACAGATCACATTTTATTTTAATTTTCCAGTGTGGTCACTGTGGCCATTTTAAAAACACTTTTGTTTAAAAAAAAAAAAAAATATAATAATAATAATAATAATAATAATAATTATATATATATATATATATATATATATATATTGATTTGATTTAAAATAAGAAATACAGAATTTCACTTTCTATAAAAATGTATTTTAAAATGTTTTTTTTTTTGTGTTTCTTTTTAAACCAGTTAATCTGACCGGTAATATTCAAGAACGGTTTACTCAAAACAAAATCTAGAATTGCTCATATTCTTTGGAATGTTCACGTTCCAAAGAGAAGTAAAACTATAGTGTTCTTCCCAAATGCATTATTCAAGATTTCTCTTGGAAACCCTTCCATAACAAAATTAGCAGTCGTCTAACTCCTTAAAATCACAACCCGCTACCCAACCACACCCCCCAAATAAATAAAGATAGATAACACATTAAAATGATATGCAGATAAAAACATAAGAGCCAAAACAAAGCCTATATTCTGTGGAACAGGTTTGTTTATTTAAATGGTATTGCTTTTATTCCCCAATCATATTTAGAACAGTGTCAGGGCATTTCTTCCTAAACATGTCAATACACACACCGTTCTATTTCTGATTATTGTTCCCTCGTTCCTATAGAGAAATATCAGATTGAAAGGGGTCTATTTTAAAAATCAGAAATAACTTACAAATATAAAGTATGCACAACGTATCCACAATAAGTGTTTCTGACAGTCTCGGTCAAGTATTTAAATTTAATGTATATATTGTGCCAGCAAAAAGAATCATCAACAAATGCATTTGTTAAATGGGACCCTGTCAGGTTCCCAGCCGTTTTCTGTGGCGTGTGGCGGCCTTTTAATATACTCTTAGCTAGTAGCATGTGCTAATTAGATCAAAGATCACATGGCTTTCCTTAATCACACTTTCATATTGCAATGATGTCAGCCTGGATCTACTGGTAAAGTTGGGTGATTTTGTTTGTGTAAGATAAGCAGGTGCTTCTGACCAAGGATCTTCTAAATAAAAGCACACAGGTAGAGAAAGACTAGGAACAGGACACTTCCTTTAACTGAGATTTGCTTGTACCAAAGTATTCTTGGGCTGTACGTGCATATGTATGTCGACAGAATGCACACATCCACTGCAACCACAATACCTTTATTTCATACATCTATGCTGCCTGTATGATTTAAAAAAGGGAGGAAAATTTAACTATTTAAGTTTAAATGTCATTCAGCTAGCACAATATATATAGAGAGTAAAACCTAGAAAGTACTACCATGCTACATATACATGGAAGGTACCCTTTAATTTTAGAACACATCCTGTGGAATACATTTGATATGTTCAAATAGGATCTGTGTCAATATGAAATGAAAGACCACTGAAAATGTAGTGCCTGGTTTTACAAACTGGTCTATAAACGTGCTGGATAACTGTGGGATTTTACGTGGTAGGGTAGCTCTAAAAACACCTTGGCTGCCAATGTGTGCCTTTCCTGTTCTATAAAGCAGGTAGGTCACTGGGGTACAGGGTAAATATACAAAACAGCTCAGATGAGCAAGTTAGCAAAAAAGCCAATGATTTCATCTGACTGGCAAAAAAAGGTATCTAACAAAGACAGCTTCCTGATCCTACTAGAGATTCCGTTATCATAAAGACTAAAATAGCAAACAGTAAAATGGTAACATCAATATTTTTCCATTCAAAAGATTAAATAAATGCCATTTCGGCAGCAGTAGACGTGCTATTTCGTGAACAAGCTACTGTTGGCTGGTACGTAAGCCTTTAATTAGAGTTGTAACAGTGAAAAGAAAAAAAGAAAATATTGTGTTGAACTTGGAGTCCCTTCAAAATATAGATGAAAACAATTTTGGTCTTAAAGCAGCATCCTTTTGTTTCAACATGATATTCAGTCATTCAGATCCTGGTTCTATCAGAGGAATTATTTCTTCTTTGCATTTACATTTTTGCAGACCCAGTTCATGCCATCCTGAAAATGAACAAAAAACAAAACCAGTGTTAATCAGCTTCCTAAATATTCTAAACATGATCAGATTACACATATACACATACTTTGACATCAATACTTAATCAGCATTTACGTACAATAGCTTTTGGGTGTCAGTAGTTACAATAGTTAGGTGACGCTTCATAGTCCGTTATTGGACCACAATATATATATGTACTCAACAATGATATTTGTAAAATATATCTACATAAGCTCCAGAATGTGACACTTTAAAAACGATGGATACCACCTGATAAACAGACAGGTAGCAATATACATCTGTATAAAGAAAAAAAAAAGAAAAAACTGCATATGGTGTTATAACCTTAAGGAGAGATGAAGGGGGAAGTGAGAGCACTCACAAGACTTCAGAATAAACAGGCTTGTCACCCCAAAAATGGGTATTAGACCATGTAGATAGATCCTCCATATAAAGAGCAGTTTAATGTAGTTACCGTCAAGGACTACTTATTATACGGAGGATCTATCTACATGATCGTATACCCCTTGTTGGGGAGACAAGCCTGTTTATTCTGACGTCTTGTGAGTGCTCTCACTTCCCCCTTCATTTCTCCTTAACGTTATAACACCTTATGCAGTTTTTTCTTTATACAGATGTATACTGCTACCTGACTAAGTTCTTGTCTGTTTATCAATGTTTTAAACATTTTATCCAAGATCTGAAAGGCTTCTATGGATGTGGCATGTCTTCCTTGTAGGACAACACAAAGTAAAAAGCGACACCTGAAAGACATAGGGAATATTATTTAAAAAAAACCATATATTATTAATGACCATTTGACCTGCCATTCAAAGGGCATCATATATATTGTAAAGTGCCCATGCAATTTACTCTATATAGGCAGGACTATTTGACCTTTGAAAGTTAGAATTGCCGAGCATATTAGGAACATTAAAAACGGCTTAGAAACTCACAGTGTGTCATTCCATTTTAAAGAATTTCACAATCAAAATCCAGAAAGTCAGTTTTTTTGTGCCATAAAAGAAGTTAAAAGAAATTTTAGAGGGGGTAATTATATTAAAATCTTAGGAAAAGAAGAAATGAGTTTTATTTTCCGTTTTAAAACCGTCATTCCTTATGGTCTTAATTCCGATTTTGAAGTTTGTCATTTTTAAATAGTATTAGATTCCATAGAGAACCCCATTTTTAAAGTTTGACATTTTTATATAGTAAACCATATATATCTTTTATTTAATGATTGCCTGATTATAGATTATTCCTAGAACATACTTCCAACTTTTATAATATTATATATTTTTAACACTAGAGTTATATTTTTAATCAAGTTCTTAATGAATAAGTTACTACAGTTTTTAAAATACTGATCTATTCTTTGGCTATGATTTTTGTCTGGCCCTTTAATAGCAAGCAGAATAAACATATATCTCTTTTTCCTTATACCATATGTGCACTTAATACCCTTTTTAAACATCTTTATTTGTATTTATGTTATCACAATAACATATATTCTTTATTCTTTCTAACATGTGTAATTATGAACTCCTTCCATGTAATATGACCAAAAAGATCGAAGTATAGGCTTTGGAACGCAAAGATGCATTCCAACATACACCATGTGATGTATGCGTTCCATGGTTGGAACGCAAAAACCCGGAAGCGGAAGTGAAAATGACGGCCGAAAACAGAAGAGGGAAAGAATGATCGCTAATTAAGAATTGTATATAAAAAGAACCCAAGGACAAGATGAAGCAGCAACTGAGGAAGCCTCTCTATGAGCTGAAACGCGTTTTGCACTTTACAAGGACTTTATACAAAGGACTTTGCCTTCAGAATTGTAAGGTTTTTATTTTTTTATTCTTTATATATATTTTAACTATATTGTGCACTTTATTAATAAAGCACTTTACATCTAAATGGATTTTTGAATATATCCATTTTGCTTGAGACCATCAATCAGCAACAAGAAGGGAGTGGGTACCTTTATATCCCACAAAGCTGGATATCTGAGCCGACTTTTATGGCTCTGCGTTTGTGAGTGCCTTTTCATCTATTTATGCACACTTTACTATTTATATTGGCTATATTGCACTATTATCTGTTTGTTTATACTTTATTCCTATAACTTATTGTCCAGGAACCATTCCAATTCTCTATTACAAACCAGAGAAATACTCCACCTTAAATTGTATGTACATTCTGGAGCTTATGTAGTTATATTTTTGCATTTATCATTGTTGAATACGTTTTGTTTTGGTGGTGTGGTGAGGTTCACCATTACTAGCTCCAGTTCACTAATATTTACACTTATAGTGATTGATTGTCTTCACAATATATATGCTTTTGAACTTATCAAGTCCTTCTCCTTTAAAACGAAGTGACAACTATCTAAAGTCAGTGCTGACTAAAAAAAACCCCCCAAAAAAACAAAACACAAATTCCTCCCCCCCCCCCCCAATCATGGGATTTATAAAATAAGCAAAGAATAGTAAATTGTATTGAAAGTATTTACTACATCTTTATGGGGTCAAGGTTTATCTGCCATTTTAACAGATTATCCTTGTGTTTCTGTTAAAGGATCATTATAACCACTACAATACTTTTCTCTGCCTGAACCAGACCTAGTGATGCCTGGCTTTTGCTCGTTGGCTGAAAATGATCAACTGACACAGTCAGCCAATCAGCTGACCAAGCGCTGCAGGACTTAGCTGAGGCGAACTAACAACCTCCATGCAGGAGCTTACGTCTCTACAGAGTGAGGACCAGAGGACTCAGGATAAATCATTTTTAGAACAGTTTGACTTCTTGACTACCAAAATTGGGGGAACAACAGGGAATTACTACAATTTGTTTTAGTAGTTATGGTGCAGGAAGTGCTCCTTTACGTGAAAGCAGAGCAGAGGTTATATTTGCCTCTTTGAGATTGTGGCACTGAAGAGGTGCAGGGCCGGATTAACATAGGGGCTGATGGAGCTGCAGCTCCAGGCCCAGGCCCATTTTTATTTTATTTTTTACATTTTTTTTTTCACACACTACTCTAAGGGATTCCACCTGGCTTTTATTTTATTGGCACAGCCAGTATTTGAGATTGCCTGGTTGGTGCCAATATTACAGTGATACTGGCAATACAAATGCTGGTATTTTTCTCAGTATAAACAAGAGATTACTATGCAATACCAGCACTGGCCAGTAGGGGTCACTGCGTGGAGACAGGCAGGGATAGGAAGTTCCAGCATATCCCTCCCTGCCTATCTATATATTCACTGATCTGCAGGGGTGCAGCTACAGAAAGTCCAGACAGCAACTCCCACCCTGCAGAGACAGCCTACAGCTCAGGGAAGTAAGGGATGGAGGGAAAGGCTGCAAGGAGACATACACTGAGACACTAAGGGACACTGGGAGACATTATGGCAGACACAGACACTAAGGGACATTGGGAGACATTATGACACAGACACATGGGGACACAGTGTCCCCATGTCTCCCAGTGTCCCCATGTCTCCCAGCCAGTGTCCCTGGTGTCTCAGTGTCCTCTAGTCTCCCAGTGCCCCCAGTCTGCCAGTGTCTCACTGTCCCCATGTCTCCTAGTGTCTCCATGTCTCCCAGTGCCTCAAGTGTCTCAATGTCCCCATGTCTCCAAGCTAGTGTCCCTAGTGTCTGTGGCCCTGGTGTCTCCTTGTCCTCATGTCTCCCAGTGCCCCCATGTCTTAATGTCCCCATGTCCCCCAGCCAGTGTCTCTAGTGTCTGTGTCCCTGGTGTCTGTGTCCCCATGTCTTCAAGTGTCCCCTATTTTCCCAGTGTCCCCATGCGTCCCAGCCAGAGTCCCCTAGTCTCCCAGTATCACTGGTGTCTCCGTGTCCCTAGGTCTCCCCGTGTCCCCAGGTCTTCCCGTCTTCCTAGTGACATGGGGACACGGGGAGACATGGGGCACTGAGACACTGTGATACAGAGGAACACTGAGACCTGGAGTAATCGACACATGGGGGCACTGGGAGAGGAATCCATCTATACAGTAGAATCAAACTAAGTAGTTTTTTGGTGATTTTACAGCATTTTCTCTTATGTCACTCCTTGTGATTTACATCATGTGATGTCACCCATACATATTTAATTATGCAAATTAGCAAGGCTGGTATGTTTTTCCAAGAAAGGTGGCAACCCTAACTACTTTTCAAATACTCTTACTTAAATATGGAAACCTAAGAGGGATGTATGGGAACAAAACGTGTGTGTGGACTGGCTGACAATGAATATAGTTATAGGGACACTAGAGTCACCAGAACAACTACAGCTTATTGAATTTGTTCTGGTGAGTAGAATCATTACCATCAGGCTTTTTGCTGTAAACACTATTTTCAGAGAAAATGCAGTCTTTACGTTACAGCCTAGTAATAACTTCACTGGCCACTCCTTAGATGGCTGTTAGAGATCCTTCCTGGGTCATGGCTGCCTAAAATGCATCCAAACATTCAGTGTCTCCTCCCTCTGCATGCAGACACTGAACTTTCCTCATAGAGATTCATTGATTCAATTCATCTCTATGAGGAGATGCTGATTGGTCAGGGCTGTGTTTGAATCATACTGGCTCTGCCCCTGATCTGCCTCTTTGTCAGTCTCAGCCAATCCTATGGGGAAGCACTGTGATTGGATTATACCACCACTTCTAATGATGTCAGCAGACTGCTTGTTTTTCTGAGGCAAACAGCATGCAGAGTTACAGCTTCAGGCTTGAATACAGTAATATTTTGCTATATTTATGGAGGCATGAGGGGCCAAGGAGGGCTAGATGGTGGTGTTAACACTATAGGATCATGAATTCATGTTTGTGTTCCTGACCCTATAGTGATCCTTTAAGGTAATGCTGACTTTGGACTCTCTAACAATGTGGCATGTTCCCTTTCTTCTACACTCACTACATACAGCTTTTCTCTGTCCCAGACTATATACCAGGAGCTTCTGCCTGCTAGTAAGAAGGTAAGGAGACAAGTGGACCAGCTAGTGCTAGGGGACAGTCCTTAGAAAGTGTTGAGCGAGCGCATCATTAGATGCATTTATGCCAAGCTCAAGGTGCTGTCTGCATAGCATGCCCTTAGTTGGCCAGCTGCATGATTGGCAGGCAGCCTGACATGCATTCATACCAGGCTGGCCTTCTAATTCTTTGGGCAGACATGTCCTCTTTTTGGGCATGTTCGCCCCTTTTGGCAGGTTAAGTGATTTGTGTCAGTGGCACACCCTTTTACCGTGCCCATTGACTTCCTGCTTGACTGGACACTGCTGTAAGGGGTTATGGATTTACTTGAAAGATGAAAACATAAATTAGTGAGAGATTAGCCTAGGGTATGTGTTTTCTTATAGCTGCTGTTGTATTTCTCTCCCGCACCATCTCCATCAGATACATGACGCTTGGGAGTGTTTTACTGTTTTTGGTCGATATGATTCTGTAATTAAGCCCGTCATAATTGTCAGCACCAGGCCCACTGGGCTCTTAATCTGGCCCTGAAGAGGTGGTCTTAAAACCAAAATCATTTCATCATTTCATCCTAATGATGCCTAGACACGACCTCTGCAGACTTGCCGTTTTAAACTGTGCCATTTCTCAGTACAGTTTTCATGCCAGTGTCTGGTAAAGCTTAGTAAGGCAGAGCGTGTATTCACGGACAATAACCAAAACCAAAATAGGTGCGCTAAATTATAAACTGCAATAATATATAAACAGCACAAAGTGCAGATTGACAGTGCAATGACATAAAGTGCTTAATTCTGTGGTAAAATACTTTTACATATTGAAAACAGTCTGTGCAAACAATAACTTAAGGATGGAAATTTCCACTAGTCTAATTGCTCGTGAGGAGTAAGAAAAGGCAAACATAAACAAGGCGTTTATTCCCAAGTTACTGTCTGATGGACTAATGAGCATTAAGGAAAAAAGCTTATATTTCCCAGACATGTAGAGAACTATGTAGGAGAAAGTTGTATCCCGGTTTCATAAGAGGTTTCAAAATAGAACACAAAAAGCACAGTGACTAATAAATTATGATCAATGCTGGAAAATGTAGACACACAGGAAGAACGAACAATAATGCTGACATTTCAGTCACCCCACCCATTCCTTTTATTCTGAGAACCATTGCTGAGGACACACAGGCCCAAGATGGCAGCCTCATCAAATGAACACAGAATAGACCATGTTGCAGCTGCGGGTGATCTTTATACCAATTCCCAGATATGGATCCATCTTTGTACTCCACTATGTACAATGTATATACTATGCACAAAACATTTACTTATGCAGAGAACCTCATGAAAATTAATCAAGCCCTCGGAATTAACAAGGAAGATGACAGAAATCAACACTTGAGCCTCATAATCAGGAAAAAAAATATATTTTATAAACGAGATGAAACCACCACATATTATTCGGCATCTAATCACAGCTTTTCTTTCACATAAGCAACCAAAAGGCATAATCGACCAGGGAATTTAGAGACTCTCTATGTCTCAGAGAGCTTCTAAATCTGTCGTATAACAAGAATGTTGGGAAACTGTGTTTGAGAATCCTAAAGAGTTCCAAGAATACCTGGCAAAGCAGATCATATACTTTCTACAGTCATTGTAAACGGAACAAACTTTGACTTTCGAACTGTATATGTACTTCTTAAAATTCTCAGTTTTCTACCTCAATTTTAAGAGTAGCTCTCTTTTTTTTTTTTTTTTAAAGCCTCTGGACTATCTTCATATGGTCTCAGTTTTGTGAAATCCCTTACAGGTCCTTTAAGCCTCAATCTAAATATTCTTTGTTGTTTAACTGGATTAGAACAGCATTTTGGTTTGTTTGTTTTTTTTGTTGCTGAAGACGTAACACGATTCGTAATATGTGGATGGCAGGTCTGACATCACCATCTGTAAAATTATCGAGATCTTTGCATTTCCTACTTACCAGTAATTGAATCAACACAAGAATCAATCAAAAGAGGCAAATAAAATCTGTATAAGTATCAAATGTTTATCTGGAATGAAGTCATGTCATTGCTTTGTAGTCCGATATCTATCAGACGGCATGACCAGTCATCATGCCAAACATGAAACACAATACTTCATTAATTTTGAATGTGGGTTTATTGGCTGTACCAGAACAGCCGAGGCAGCTAAAAGCAATAAAGATCTGCTGACACCTACTACTATCCAGTACATTTATTCCATAAACAATCCATAGCGGCTAAATAATAACCATGCAATCAATCTCTCAGCTCATCTCCCTGTCACACACAGGCTACTAACAAACAATACAGGCTGTTCAGAATCTGGGAACAACT